>BRZM01000022.1:5270025-5697334 GCA_033238685.1 Lates japonicus | reverse complement strand
AATGAAAACAGTTTTGATGTGCAACAATATCATTTTTGTTAATAGTTGAGTTGATTCTTCAATGTATTCATTTATTTTTATTTCTATTATTTTATTTCTAGAGAATGTGAGATTATTTCTCTTTAAGTTTTTTTTAACTACTTCTACATTTAGTTGCAGTTTCAATGCCAAAGACAATAAAGGCTTTTTCCTTTTCTTCTTCTTCTGTTTGCACTTATGGCAGCCATGTTGGTCGTATTCAAGGATACGATGACATTGGTTTTAGGTAAGGATCTGCATTAAATATGATGTGTTGGACAGTTAACAAAACATTTTCCTCAGCTGTCCTGGCAGTACATATACGTATATTTAAATCCTGCTGTGGATAAACACAGACAACATCTGTCTGTCAGCTCGTGTCTGTTTTTGTGTATTGGTGATTTCATTGTAATTTTTTCCAGTTGATGCTACCGACTGTGTTTTCTGCGTTGGTCGCGTCTGTGAAAGACGCGTTTCTCTCCCGTGACAAACAGTTTTAAACTACACTGGCTTAAACCCGTTAGATAAATAAAAAAGAAACTTGCGATCCTCAAACCTTGACCTCTGTGGTAGATCCCGGACCGTTATCATACTTGGACCTGTTTGTGTCTCCAAATGCTGTGGGTAGATGCATCATAACAGAAACACTTCATCTTAACTTAAATCCTTCAAAAAGCTGTTAACTGTTAACATTTCAACATCATTGTAAACAGGAACGTGAGAATAACTACAATTTTGAATAAAATCGCAGAGCTAAAAGTTATCTCGCTACGAGCCAACGAGCGTCACTTGGTGCCGTTAACAACCTGCTAATCTGGGCTAGCAGTGAGCTAGCAGTCGTGATGTTTGAGGTGGAGGGTCACCTGTATGAGCTCGTCACGACTCTCCTGCAGGCTGTTTCCCAGGGTGGTGTTCCTGTACAGCTGGTACGCCATGATGGGAACAGCCGAAGGTACAAACAACTACCGTAAACTATCCTACAAACACACTGAGCTAACGTAGCTAACGGAGCTAGCCGCTTCCCTCCACTACGAGCAGCTGCAAGTGCCGACAAGCTAAGGACACTTCCGGTTACATATTTCACAATAATTGTAGACTTACATTTTACTTACTGCGAAATGCTTCAGTCATCAGTTGAGCTTCTGCTCATCTATAGTTATATTTTCATATTTAACTCATTATAATATTTCTATATTCAAATTAATCAGAATATTTGTTGTTGTGTAGTTGTGCCCATTTCTCCCGGGATGATTGTTCTCTGCCTTTATTTTGAAAGTTGCTTGTCTTGTTTCCTCTTTTGAGTCTACGGGAGGTGGAGAGGACCAAAACACTGTCAAACAATAATGTTACTGTCATTGTGTTATTTTTCTGTTTTACTGTTTTTCAGTTTTTTTGTTTTACAGTTTTTAATTTATGTATTTTTTCCTTTTTGCATTAGCTTGTAACACATTCATTTATTAATCTATTAATCTCTATTAAAACTACAACTGATGAAATGATGATTTGTTTAAAAGGGGGGGTTTTTAAATATCTTGTCACTAGATGGCAGCAACTCATCATAACTGGTGTAAACTCCTTTCTAAAATTTCTCCTCAGCTCCTTTATAACTGAAGTGTCTGTCTCCTCTTCTTCTGTGGTGTGCCTTCCTGTCTCACTCATGTCTCTGTTTTTACTTTGACTAAAGCAACATAGTTGTTGATTATATGTATGTTGTTGATTTTTAGCCTCTTTGTTTCCTGCTGTAGTTGGGACATATGAGTGTGTACTACGTTGCTTTAGGTCCTCGGGTAGAGGTCTTTCAGCTGTCCCAGAGTCCAGTATTAAAGGGGACAAGGTCTTTGCACAGACTTCTATCGGAGAGCTGACCCTGGTTTTACTTTAGTCAGTTTACTTAATTTGACCTTTTATTTCTTTTGTTATTTGACTGAAATGCATTTAACTCCTTTATTTCTCTGTAAAGTTTCCTGTTTGCTTCAATTATTGTTGGTTGTAAAGACAAATTAGAGATCTGTCTTCACAACTGCAGGGCTTTCTGTGCCACTAAGTTCTTTTTTCTCCATATTTTGTTTTTAACTTTAACTTTAAAAAAAGACAGAAACGTCACCTAACTCCTCTTCATTGGTTTCTGTGGTCATCTGTTTATATATTTACACTGTTATGAAAAATACACAGACATACTGAAAATAAAAGACACTGAGGTGTCACCATATTTAAACATAAACTTAACATCTCATCAGATTTTCTCCTAATATTTGTGTCATCATCAGCTCAGCGTCCTGGAAGATCCTTCAGAAAAACCTTATGACACAGGTGGAGACAATCCTCTGAACTCAAACAGAACCATTTATGTGTCTGCAGTCCAGTTTCAGGTCCAGGTCCAGGTCCAGGTCCATGTCCATGTCCATGTCCATTTAACCCCTGTGACCCTCACAGACCTGCAGACCGGGTGTGTTATCTCATCAGTGTGTGTGAAGGCAACAAACAGCCACGGCTCTGCTGCTGCTGCTGTAAGCGTTTCTGTGTGATGGATGTGGTCTGTGAACGTTGTGAACGGCTATTTGCTACTGAACAGATCTGTTTAGCCAGCCACTCCTCTGACCTCTGACCCTTGCTCAGTCTCCACGCTGAAGGCAAATAAAACACAGCAGGTAAATACAAACCGGGGACGGAGAAAACACAATTATCCTCAGAAAGGGGTGGGCAGTGGTTGGGTGTCGGCTCAACATAAAGCAAAATGATTAAAAATGATGCATGAATTTGGAGCCACAGAGAAAATAAAGTGTTTCAGGTTCACTGATGATGATGGATTCACTCATTCATTCACTCAGTCTTTGTGTTTTTTACACCTTAACTGTGAGAGGATGAATGTGCTCATGCACCAGATTGAGGAGGAGGGTTGTATGGTTTCGTTTTTGGTGAGAGGAAACGTGATCACAGATTTTCATTTCATATTTTGGTGTTTAAATAGGGGGATGCAATCTTAAATTTTAGTTATTACAGTGAAATGGATTGTACCATTATACTGACAGCAGGTGGGGGTTCCAATTTCTTTCTAAATCAAGAAAGAAATTGTTAACGATCATGGTTAGTGTCTTTGCTTTTCAAAAAAGTGAGACAGACGGTAATTATCAATCAGTCTGTCAGAGCCAATCAGGACGGAGGAGAGGTGAAGCTAACACCACCTGAAAGGTTTCTGAGTGGCTGTAGGAAGGAAATCAAAGTGTTTCCCATCAGTCAGCGGGGTAATGACCTCTGACCGGCCCGGTGATACGTCAGCAAATATCAGTCTGTCAAACCACTGCTGCTGCTGCTGCATCATTTCCATTCTGTGAGGAGCGTGAACGTGGATTTATATCACTGCCCCAGTTTTAATATCAGATGTGTGTTTTGTACGAATGTCTCACAGGAGATAAAAGGTCATAGTCACAGACTGGAGCCTTTCTTTCTGTGGTGTGATATGGAGTAAAATGTCAGCAGGCCACACAGGTATCTGTATGATGATAAAGTTTAGAAAACAAAATCAGATGCTTCACAAAATGACACTTGAAATTTAGTTCAGATTCCTCCCATTTCTCTGAATCATCTTTGAGGTGTTTCTACGCCTTGATTAGAGTCTACATGTGGTATATTTAGCTAATTGGATTTGGAAAAGGCACACACTTGCCTACATATGGTCTCACAGCTTACCTGTGCATATCAGAGCAAAAACCAAGATCACGAGGTCGAAGGAACTGTCTGCAGAACTCAAGGACAGGATTGTGTTGAGGCACAGATCTGAGGAAGGCTGCAAAAAAATTCTGATGCATTAAAAGTTTGCGAGAGGTACAGTGGCCTCCATAATTCTTACATGGAGGAAGTTTGGAACAACCAGGATTCTTCCTAGAGCTGGTGACCAAGAACATGATGGTCACTCTGGTTGAGCTCCAGAGATCCTGTGTGGAGGTTGAGAAACCTCCAGAGGGACAAATAATTCAGTTTGTTTTACTTTAGTCAACTTAAGCTGCTTTTTTGCAAACTCTCCCTGATAAGAGGCCTCATCTGGACACTCTGCCATAAAGCCCAGATCACTGGTTGTCTGAATACTAATGTCAATGTGAAATTCAATTTTTTTCCTTTTAATACATTTTGAAAAATTCTGTTTTTTCTTTGTCATCATGGAGCACTGATTGAAGATAGAGGAAATAAGGATGAGGCTGCAATATAACAATATGTGAAAAAGGTGAATGGGTCTGAATACTTTCTGTATGTCTGTGCTCATGCGCATTTTTACTCAGAATAAAAACTGAGAACGGCTTCAGCTCCTCTTCACATTGGAAAAGTGACTGCCAAACAGAGATGGAAATAATTCAAATTGAGTTTTTTTTTAGCACAAAAAATCTCTTTCAATCATTGATCTCTGAACTTTTCCACCATCACAACAGGACCAAATAAAAACATTCCTGTGGGTTCAGAACTCTGATAGATGAGTGTTTAATTGTTGAGTAGTTATCTGTGTGTCAGTGTGTGTCAGTGTGTGTGTGGGTTAAACAGCTGATTAATTGGAGGCTGAAAGCTGCAGCTCCTGCAGCTCCGCTCTATCTCTCACTGTTATGATAATGAGCTCGTTCAATATGCAGATTCAGTCCTCAGAGGCCGCACGCAATTAATTGTTCTCGTTGACTCGAGTAATTATTTGTTTGCAGATTTAATTTGGAGATTTAGACGATGTCGATGAAACATGATTTGTGTGAGCTACTCTGTGTGTGTTACGGATGATGTTATGTGTGTGTTATGTAATCCAGACCTGCTGCTGAAATAATGCAACAGCTGATCATGTGACTCAGTGACATCACAACCTGAAGTTGTTCCAGATGTGTCTGACAGATTAAAGGAGCAGTCTGATGTTTTCATGCTGCTGTTGCCTCCAGAGTCGGATGTTTAAGATGTTTCTGTCTGAGAGTTTCTGTCGTTCAAGTTTAAGTTCAAGTTTCACTGAGTGATAAAAACAAGTCCAAGTTAAAACACATCATGGCACAGACCTCAGATCCACAGACAGACTGGTCCAGACCTCAGGAACATAAATGTTGAATGCTCTGTTGTTAGATCTGGAATAAACTGTGGGAATCTGAGGAGAGTGTCTCATCCTGTGACCTGAGGATTCTGTTGGGTTGATAATAACCTGGGACCAGGTTGAAAGCTCTGTAGACAAGGAGCCAGGTTTTAAAGTCAGTCTTAAAGTGAACTGACTGAAAGTGAAGTCGTCCAATCTGCTGAAGATAAAGGCATCAGCGAATGTTTCTGAGCTGCTGCAAAAGAAAATTGGTTGTGTCTCAAATCAGATACTTCAGTTATTACACTGACATGTAGCTCACTGTGCAAAAGGTATACTCACTGGAGTAGTGTGTGAATTTCCACAGGGTAGTGTTGTCTCAAATCAAAGAAGGCTGCTGTACACTCACCGGAAATGATGATTACAATGTGTCCACAGTTGTCCTCTGGCTTCTTTGTTCACTTGGCCTAAAAATGAACGTTTTACATTCTTATGTGTTCCCTCTGTTTCATGTGATATGTAAATTCTATGAAGACGACAAGTCCTTCTTCCTCAGAAGTTTTAAAATTCATTAGTGGTCCCTCTCCTTCCTCTTTGTAGCCAAGATAGCGACCGTTGAGAGTGAGAAGTGTCCATCGTTCCACACTCAACTTTCTGACCGTTCTCAGTCACCATCCTGGTTCTGCAAATATAAGGAGCGTCTTTATGGACGTTTAAACTGCCCTGATAATAAATTTATTTTTACTGCTGTGTTAAAGAAAAACCTGTCCATTTTTAGAACCAAATGTCATTTTTAAAGTCCACTGACACTTGTACTTCATGTTGTCACCAGCTGTAATTATTTTTATCATGTGTTAATAACGCTCAGTGTCTAAAAGCTCAGTACAGAAATCTGAATATAAATCAGAATCTTCCTGTGTGTGTGTGAAGTCTGATGTTTTCCTCCTCTCTGTGTCTGACTGTGTGTTTACTGACAGAAACCTCCAATATTTCCTCAGAGGAAGACAAACAGACTGTAGAGTCTGTGTAATTTTGGTGGATTACTCCTTTAATCACACAGCTCTCTGATCTCACAGAGCAAACATGGCGGCTTTAATTAGAGGCATTAGTGTTAATTAGCTTCACTGTAATCTGAAGTTAAACATACTGAACTGAGTGTGATGAGTCTCTGGTTCTGTCTGACACTCAGGTTTCAAACAGCAGGTAAAACACACCTGAGATCAGACACATGTTACTGACACCAGGTGTGAAAAAACAAACAAACAAACAAACAGTTTTTCTCTCATTTTTTTCTCTGATGTTACTGATCAGACTAATTTTTTACAGTGGACACAAAAGGGAGTAGTGTGTGTGTATGCGTGTGTCTTCCTTCCATCCATTATGTTTTTATATTTTAACTCTCAAGGTCACTTGGCCACAAATTTAATTATGTCTCTGCTCTTTTTTTTTTTTTTTTTTAAAAAGACTGGATTGTAGTAATTAATTTCAATTTTTTTTATTTTTTGGGACACACACTCACACTGTGGTTGTGCTGAGCATCTTCCACTTGTGAAACTTTCCTGAATAAATAAAGGTTAAACAAAATTCAACACTAATCTTCCTTCGAATTTAAAACCAGTTAAAATCAGATCTATCAGATTCTGTTATTAAAAAGCAGCACGTTCAGGCTGCTGTCATCCCTGCACACTGACTTCCTGTCTCTGTGGTCACTTAACAAACCGCAGCAAATTACATATTAACTTTCTTTTACGCTGCTCGGCTTTCGTCTCTGTAATGGCACCACGTCACGTCTCCTCTCTGAGATAACTGGAGCTGTAAGTCATCTCTTCACACGTGACACCACCGACCTCCTCTCAGAGTATTTTATGAAAGTAATCAGATGCATCAATCACAGCGAGGCGACGAGGCCTGTGTTAATCCTTGGAGTTTGGAGTTAAATGGCTCTAAAGACTAATGAAGGAGCAGACTGACCGATTAATCTCCTCTGTCACTGCTCAGTCAGTGTTCAGCTCAGGATTAAATCAGTTTCTACTCTGGATCTGTTTTCAACAAAAGTTTAAAGAGTCGTCTCCAGATAAAGAAACATTTCAGATTTCTACAACCAGCAGTGTTTAGTCCTCTGACTCTGTACCACCTCTACTAAAACCAGACTCCAGATTATATTTTCTGATCAGGTCTGGTTACACTTTTTTCCCCCAGTTCTATATTTTTACCGAGGGACTCCATTTTCTTCTTCTCTCGTCTTTTCCAGCTTCATCACAGCCAACATCTGTACTGTTCTGTGAACTTTTACTGCATTAAACCAGACCAGGATCTTCCCTTGATCCTGAACCAGGAGCTGGAAGAGTCTAATCGTACAATCACTTAACCGAGCTCTGCAGCAGACGAGTCATCAGATGATCCGTCTCTACCTGAAACGCCTCATCCTTCACCGAGAGGAGGCACGGACACGAGACCAGCGGACACTACCCCCCTCAGCTCTGAGAACTTCTGTCTTCTGTTAATATGATGCCACAGTGCAACGTTTGACCTGTGCATCATGTTGTTCCCCTTGGAACAGCTCAGGACATTCAGGCAGGTCTGGTCTAATGCAAGAGGTCTCAAATCAACTCAAATAAAAATAATCTTATACAGAATTATAAAAAACTGTGGGAACAAGCAGAACATTTTTATTAGGTGTGAGATTTGTTTAAATGTCTTTATACCCCGGGAGCGAGACAAACAAACAACATGAAAATTTGAAATACAGTGAGCACCACATCTGAGGAGAAGGTGGACCAGCTGTGCTTATTCTTGGTAAAAAAGCTCAGAAAAATTGGACATCCTCCAAAATAAATAAATAGATAAATCACATCACTTTTTTGCAGCATAATAGAGAGCTGCAGGAATGAGTCCTAAACCCAGGAAGTAAGTTAGCATGTTAGCACTTCCTGTTCCCTCGTCCCAAAGTCGATGGGTTTTTGGTTAAATGTCTGAAATAAGATCTGTGGTTTTAACACAAGCTCAAGACATTTTCATGTTTTATTCTACAACATAAAATCTGTCAGTAAATCCTCCACTCCTGATGTTTGAAGCTTTTACGTGTCTTAAAAAAGGCGGTTGCTAACGAGTGTCTAAATGAGACTACAGAGGTTGTCGGGGACGTTAACATGAAAACTGATCTACTCACCAGTCCACCTTTACAGCCTCGTTGTATTTATACTCACACTCTTTCAAACTATCACTAACTTTCTAAGAAGAAAGGCTTTCGTAGAAGAGGTCAGAGATAAATTAAATGACAAGTTGGAAGCTTAGTGGTGGAGACGTTGACGTCATGTGACCGTGGTGTAGTTGATTTATAGTCTAACATTAGCTTTTTACTTCTGGAGATTGTGTTTAGGCTTCAAACCTCAGAACAGCAGGGAGTGAATGTGTATTAGAGCCATATGATATATATATTATTTCGTGCTGTTTAAATGTGCAGAAACAAATTCATGATGTAAAGACTGATAACTGAGCCTGTTCGGTCAGCAGATGAAGAGATGTGGGTTTTAGCTGCAGTACCACAGGTGGCCACTGGACCAAAGAGATAGTAAGACTCTGTAACAGTCTTCAGCTCATTACTGACGCTATAAATCAGTGAAACTAAACACAGTAGACTAACAAGATAAACATGGTGAGAGTCAAGTGTGTGTATGTATGTGTGTGTGTGTGTGCGTGTGTGTGTGTGTGTGTGTGCGGTGTGTGTGTGTGTGTGCTGATGGACGGACTGACGGATGCTGGCTCTCTAAACGATGCTTTCACTAACAGGAGGAGACACAATAATCTGCTCGTTTGTCGGCTTAACTGGAACGCCAATACTGTATCGACTAGCAGATGATGACACCAAGATGATTACATACAGACATCTCACACCAGGCATATTGATAAAATAGTGACTAAAACATTGTAATTGAAATACAACAAAGATCAATAATTCTGGAGGTTTCTTTAGTCTGAACTTTGTTTGTTTTTTTTCCCCCTTTAAATAAATGTTATTTCCTTTTTGCTTGTTTCATCCTTAGATATTTTTTTATGTGGATTTAAATTTAAATTTATAATTTCATGTGTTTTCATTGATAGATATTTGAAACATTAGCCTAATTATTATTTCACTTATTGAATTTATCTTCAATAGAGTTTTTTTTTTTTGAATCTGTTTTTTGGTTGTTGTTTTTTTTTTTGAGATGTTGATAGTTTACTTCTTTCTTTTGTCTTCTTGTGTTGATTAATGTGATTAATTTTGTTAAAGAACCCAGTTATTTTTCATGGTAAGACTGATTATAGTCAGGCTGTAGCTCAGCCCTTCTCACTAGACATTTTCAGTCAGGCAGACTTATGGTCTAAATTAGGACCCCTTTTTGGTTGAGACTTACCTGGTGTAGTGTGCACGTGGTGAATCACCTTTACTGTCCAGATTGTCATCTGTCTGAGGAGCTAAATGTGAGTCTATGATTTATTTGTTGTTTCTGATTAGCTCTGTTGTTGTTAGTAGAGCCTGACATCCACAAGCTAGCTAACCTCGCTAAACTAAGCTAAGCTAGCTCAGTTATTACCTCAGTGGTAGCTAAGTGTTGTTGGTTAGCATTAGTGATGATTATAACATTATCTTGTGTTAACTCGAGATATTTATATAAATCCTCTCTGTTCTGGCTTTTAGTTATGCCTTGATTTTTTAAAAACTATGTACATATTGTTTGTTATTGACAAGGTATATTTTTTAGATTTTGAAGATGGGAAGTTATATTGTTATTTCTATGTTTATCATATTTGTACCTGTGAAATGGAGCACAGTAACATAATAATTCATCAACTGAGGGATTAATGAAGTATTTCTAATTTCTGATCAATAATTTGCTTCATAGGACACAAACTGAAATCTTGTATTTTATTTTGTTTGATACTGTGATTTTAATTTTGAAGATGAGGAAGGTCTGTGACTGAAATTATGCAGCATTCATGTCCTTTTTTGCATCACTTCATTACATTTACCTTATTTGCATTGGTGTTTTTTTTTAATCTTACAATTCATATGTTTCAGCAGGAAATAATATTTGAAATTAAGCAGTTTATTCTCTCAGACATGAGCAGATCTGCTTCGTTAGAGGACGACACCTTAAACAGTTCAAGGCACAGTTCTCTGATAATACAGTTACAGTACAGATGTTTGGCAAATGAACAGATGAGAAGCAGAAGAGATCTGATTGTTTTTGTGAAGAAAATCTGACTGAACAGTTAAAGTCATATTTTTCCTCTGAAGTATCGCCCCCCCGGCCTCTCGACAGCAGCCCCACAGCCTCGTCCTCAGGGACCCGTCACAGCAGGATAATGGAGAACTTCCTCCCTGCTCGTATTTAACAACCACAAGCTCCATTTGGTTCCATCGCTGCTCCTCGGTCCCACGCTCCCTGAACACATCAGAGCAGTAATGTTGGCAGATTGTCTTACTAACAGTTCAGGACCATTTCAATGGTCTGACCCCCCCACCCCCCCACCCCACCCCACCTTCCCCACTCCTCACCCCTTTCCCTCCTCATCTCTCCTGGCTCGGCACACACCTTGTTAAATCCCACTTTGTTTGCGTCCCTCGTCCTCTGACAGTTAAAGAAGTGACAAATGGCTATTATTATGGAAAGAAGGTTACTTTTATACACGGCTCGTGGCGCTGTGGTGGGGGGGGCGCCACCGGCTGCTCCATCACTGTCAGGGAAACTAATGATAAGATATCATAAGACACAGGACGGCCATGTTAAGATGGAGTGGCCTCCCGCCGAGTTTTCATCAGCCGCTGTCCGTCTGCGCTCAGCATTCATCTTGATTCTGCATCCACTCGCACTTATTTTGCTTTACACCTGCAAAAAAATACATCAAACACCCAGAGCCTGTGTAGATTTATAAATGGAAGAATCTCCTTGCACGTTCCAAATGAATAATGATGATAAAAGTGTCGTTTTTAGTCTTTTATTTCTGCACAACTTCACTGTTCTGTAAATGAAGACGCCGCTCTGTGTTTGAACGTCAAACTGAGACAGATTGACAGACAGCAGCCGCACTCTGCAGACATGAGCAGATATACAGTTAAATTAAACAGTTTTCATTCAAAACAAATACAAAGAAACAGAGATAAAGTGCAGGAGAATTCACGAAGAGCAGAAACTGTTCTGTCTGGATCAAACCTGGTCAAATTCAGCTGAAGAGACTTTTTCTTTGACCTGATTCATCCTCTGTAGCCTCATCAGGTCTTCTCCTGATGTTTTAGATTATAATCCAACTCCAAAATGCACATACTGATCATCTGTTTACCTCATGTCCACTCTGCAGCTGAAGCATGACTACACTTTTGATAAAAGGGATTTCTTGTATAATTCAACAAGGCATATTTCCCATAGACCTGGCCATTATAAGTCAAACACTTACCAGAGTCTGACTCAAAGTAAACACAGAAAGCAGCCGCTGCTGTGTTCAGTTTCAGCCAGCAGATGTGCTGTAGATCTCTCTGCAGTTTAGCAGACATGGCGGCTAACAGGCAGCTGCTTCCTTTGGTTGGACCAGATTCTGGTCCTTTGGTCCAGACCCCAGTCTGAGGAACCTTTCAAACCTGCTGTTTTGGTTCAGATCAAACTGAAAAATCTGCAGGTGTGCAGATCATATCAGCAACAAAGGAAATGGGAAATGTCTCTTTGGGAAAATGGAGAAGAAATAAATGAATCTTCACAAACTTATTGCGGACACTTTCTGTGAATTCAAACTTTCTCCTGCATGATTTCATTTTCTTACACACCTGTCCACCAGGTAAACACTGAACAGCAGCAAATACAGGAAAAACTAAAAAGAAGACAAGAAACTAACTAAAAAGAAGGCAAGAAAAAAGAACCAGTGAAAGATTTGTTGAATTTACTGGATTTAGTTTTTCAAATGATTGAAAAAGAAGAGAAAAACTCAGTTGATCATTTATTTGTGTACTCTGTTATACTTTTGATTTGTTACACAGAGTTAGTGACTTTTGTCACTTCTGGGACACCATTTAAACCAACTCTGTTACAGTTTGTGTTTGAATGAACGAACAGTAAATCCAGCTCCGTCTCTGTCTACTTGTATACTTTCTGTTAACACTTATTGGTTCATTTTCTTCGTAGTCAAAGAAGACGAGGTTTTATTTTGTCTTTGTCTGTGCATATATTTGCAGCAGAACTTCATTTCTCTCGCTGGTGATTAAACAAATAAAAGCTGCCTGATAAATAAGGATTCAATTATCAAAAGATTAGTGTGTGATTTTGTTTTGATATTAACTTTGATTTAAAAGCAGCACAGCTCCGTCCGGTTCCTGTGTGCATGTGGTAATTAAATCAAAATCCTCTTCAAACACATCACCAAACCACAGACTCCGATTTGAGAATCGTCCAGTGAAAACTCAGAGACTCCGTGTTTGAAAGTGTTTTTCCAGGGCTTAACCGGAACACACTTTCAATTAATTCAGAGGAAACTTCAATGAAACTGCAGGAGGAAAACAATCTGAGCCTCTAATCCATCCATCACAGCCGAGAGGGCAAAGACGGAGGGTTTTTTTTCTTTTACAGACCCTGAATGCAGCTCAGCTCCCTGGACTAACTGCTTATCATCGTCTGATTAAAACTTTCTGAAATTTCTCTTCAGCTTCTGAGCTTTAGTTTCTCAGAAGAGCTTTGACCAGGACCAGGACTCTGAATCCTTCTCTCAGACACAGAATGTAGAAGAATAAATGTTGTTGTTCCACACAAAGATGTAGAGAGGTTGGCGAGGTAGATGGTGCACATGAGACCAGGTTCACATCCTAAGTCCTGTCCATGTTGTGGCTGAGTTTGGTTATGTTCGGAGAAAGAAGGACAACACACTGTGTCTTGTGCTTCAATTTACTGACTTTTTCAATATTTAACCTCCATCTTCCTTCAACTCCCAAGAGAAAATACTGGTATATTTCGCTCTGAAGCCAGGGCTGGATATATCTGTCATCACAATATAAATCAAATGATTATTTCTGTCAAGCTTTACTCGTAAAGTGTGGTACACACTAAGATAATTGGGCCAATTTTCAGTCCGAGTCCCCCCTCGCGATTAAAGTCAGCAAAGGTCTGATTATCTCATGGTTGTAAAGATTATCTTGTCAGATTTTCCTGTGGTGTGAGGTGTGTTCAGAGTGATTTTACCCTCCCTGATCTGTTTCGAAGACGATCAGAGCCACCCAGATAAATATTCAATACATGTTTAGTATTTACAGATCAGAAAGCCTGTTGTGTGGGGGGAACACAGAGGAAAGCCGATGCACTCTGTGGACTGTCACATGGAACTCTGTGCTGTGTGGGTCAACCTAACCTGACGTGGCTGCAACTCTATTCCCGCCACGTGATTGGTGCGATTGTGATTGCGGTGCTATTCTCATTATCACTGGCTTTTTGTGTCGTCTGTCAAATATGGATGGAATGAGTTCTATCAACGTTGTATTGACCATGTCTTATATTTCTATCTGGAAAAGTTATTTCGCAATAATCATCTTTATTGTTTTATCGCTCAGCCCCATCTGGAATATTTCTGAACTGATTTGCTGTCTCCTCCTCCATTGTAAAGATTCAGTGAAACAAGGACTTAGACTTAGAATAACGTCCATCCTTCATGAGCCTCCTGCAGCTCTTCACATAAACCTGATTTTTGTATGAAGCATTTCAAACGCTTGTCTCTGAGTCCAGCCCAAAGTAAACACAGAAGGTCTCAGTCTGGATCAAACTGGTTTGGTTTGTTTGCAGTGTGAAAACACTGTTCAGACTTGCAGACCAGTTACAGAAAGTTGAAGCTTGCCACACATTAAACATCAGAAGAAGAAAAATAACAGGAAGAGAAGATGAGTCTTAGCAGCACTTGAGAAGTCAAGATATTTAACTGTGATTTGGTCTGACGACAAAATTAAAAGTCAACTTGAAAAATGATAAAAGAAACTTCTGAGTTATTTTCTGAGAGGATGAGTTGTACTGACAACACGTTGATGTCAGACACATGTCCGTCTATAAACCAATTGGTGTCAAGTACAGGGAGACACAGCACAAGTAGATGATGACTATAGGACAAAGGTATGTCAGGTAAAGATGTTAAGTGTGCTCACAAAACTGCAACATGAAAATAAAACTAACAAAACCATGAAGCTTGGTTCAGACTTTCAGGTATGAAAACAACCTGAGCGTGTTTCTAACATCATTAGTGAATCAATAACACCAATGAACTGATGCTTAAAGCAGACCAACAGTGTTCATCACAGCTGCAGAGAAAATCCAGTAATTCTGTCATCTAAAGACAAAACTAGACCAAGAGACAATTTAATGTGGACCCTCAACAAAATGCATTTCACACAATGAGTGTAAAATCAACTGGACAACAGCAGACTCACTACTGAACATGTCAGGACGTCTGTCTGGTCATCACCTACTGTGCCAAGTTTAAGGACTTTAAGTAGATCTGACAGATTGGTATTTCTGAAAAGTGCACCAGCACTAGAATTTAAAGTAGAGTTCTGTGTTTTTAAAGGACAGTTAAGAGTTTGTAAAACACTGAAGGGTCCATCATTGTTTGAGAGGTTTAAACCTCACCTCTTGTGTCATTTTATTTCCTCATCGTCCTGATCTTAAAGACAGATTTCCTCCATTCGCAGCGTCTCAGTACAGATGAGAGTCTAACAGCGTCGCTCTGACTCACAAACCAAACGACTGTGTGCTGTGTAAAGACCATTATTTTCTTTTGTCCCACGCCGTATTCTGTCTTTATTATTGCATAACAGAGGAGTAAATACAACAGATTCATCCTCTCTAATGACTTCCTTGTCGGCCTTCCCTCCCTCGACACCGAGCTCCGGTTTGATTAATGCTGTGCGGCCCGGCGAGTCCGAGAGGGAGGACGGGAAGGGATGTGACAAAACAACAACAGGAAGAAAACAAAAAGGTTGTGGAGAGATCACGAGAGGATTGCACGAGGAGCGTCCTGTGTATCAGAAACATTAAGAATGTAATGTGCTATTACTCTGTGAGCTGCCAGTCGCCTTCCTCCGGGCCCGGCTGATAATAGAGCGGGGCTTTAGGACTTGTCTGACAGCGAAAGCACCGCCGCCGACAAGGGCCCTCGACACGCTGCCACCTTAATACCAACCGCGCCCACGGCTCCTGGGACAAAAATTGACATCGTCTGGAGAGCAAAGCAATCAGCCGACCTGGTATTACCGAGCATTTATGTCTGAGCTGAGCCCCCGCACAGCAAATCTTGACCTTAAAGAAACCTGTTATTCCATTTTCCTTTCAGACAACTCAGTAACTCCCTGTAAGGACGGCGGTCGGTGGGGATTTCCTGCAGGTTATCTGTGGGTTTAATTCACTGATTCGCCAATCTGTTTCCTCCCGATGTCGCCGAGGACGAGAAGCCGGCAGCAGAAACAGAAACAGCAGAAAGAAAAATATGAGGACAGAGTCTGACGTGTTGATATATGATCCGACAGAGCTGCAGAGCTTCTGTTTTTCAGAGTAAATACTCTGGAGATCAGCACAGGTAAATGTGAAGGTGAGCTGAGGATCAACAGTGACACAAAGGAGAAACACTTATTAACTTATGAGATTCAGCAGCTGCAGGGTCAACTCTCTGCAGGGTGACATGTCTGAGAGCTGCCGTCTCTTCATTTAAAACCTGCAGACAGAAGAGACAGGACAACTTCTCTGAGGAGGAGACATTTTCATTCAGGAGGAATCAAGTCCCAGATCACAAAGACACAGAAACACAGACGATGCTCTTTTCACAGGATGATGCTAATATGTTGATGTGTAGCAGAAATACTGTTCCCCCCTCATGGGTTTGCATGTTAGCATGCTAACACTAAAGCTGAAGCTAATGGGAATGTCATCAGTTCTGCACATTAAAACTTTGACCTGATGATGGCGCTAGAGGAAAAGTCAGAGGATGATCGGAGTTACTACAGTTCATCCTGAGGGGAGCATGAACGTCTGAACCAGATTTCATCAGGGTCCATCCAGTGGCAGTGAAGATACTTTGACAAGGACACACCAAAAGAGATCCAGGGTCAGACGACCTGCTGTGACTGAGGATAATTCAGTCTCCAAGTTAAATTAATCAGCTGTCGTCTCTGATTAATGACCTGAGAGAAAAGTCTGTTTCTCTCTGATGAAGGAAGAGAAAACATCAGACTCACAGTCGATCAGGTCGACCCTCCACCTCATGTGGAGAGAGGAAGCAGATTTTAGAGGTGGTGTGGTTGTGTTCAGTCAGCGCTAACCGAGGCCCAGTCATGTCCGCAAGAGCTGAACGTGTTTGAATCTGAGCGAAAAATTCACCCAGAGAGCAGAGGGAAGCAACAGAGAGAAGTGGAGTTCCTCCTGAGTTCAGATCAGTCAGAGGCTCATGTTAGAAATCAGGAGCCTCTGATTATTTAAAATGTCAGATAAATAACGTCTGACAATACTCATCAGATGTTTCAAACCTTTCTTTCTGTATCCGTGACTGTGTGTATGTTTGGATCTATGACTGAGTTTAATATTTATTGTTTTAACTGCATTTGTTTGTCAGTGTTTGTATAAACATCAGCACATAGTTTATGTTTTACAGGACTGGCTGTGGAGATAGGTTTAGTTTAATTTTTAAAGTTCAACATATCTTCAACTCGTTTCAGTTCAATTAGACAACGACTTTTAAGATGAGAGAATTTATTTAACATGTTCAGGATGTTTCCTCTCTTCTTCTTCTCTCTGACTTACTCTCTCCTTTCTTTTCATGTTTTCTCTGTTTTTAACATGCTGTTCTGTTTTTAAGTCAGTTCCTGTTTTTTATGAAGTTATTTAGCCTTATTTATTAAGCTGCTGGACCTGAGAAACAAATTTCATTCCCCTCATGTGTCAGCATGTTGAAGGACAACAATAAATGGACCCTTTTCTCCTTCATTTCGTCTTTCCTCTCCTGCCTTCACTAACCTCTGTTTCCTTTCCATCCCTTCCCCTCCCTCTCATTTCTTTCCCTTCCTTGTTTTCTAATTTACTCCCTTCCTTGCTTTAAAGTCCTAAATTACAAATGATAAATCCGAGTTTCTGTGTTTCCACAGTCCCCCTGAACTCTGAGTCTTTCCTCGACCTTGTGACCTTTCTCTCTGACGTCTAAGGAGAGGTGTGAATGAAAGGATAAAGAACATCTCTTTGTGTTTTGTTGCAGTTTATGGACGCTGTGAGTTTTCTCTCTCATGTCTCCTCCGGTGGTGTTTGGGGCGTCAGTAAACACCTCTGGGGGTCGACCCGAGCATTGAGCTAACGCCCTCACCGGTGTCGTTTCAGCCATTAGAGCTGTGGACTCAGCCTTCGCTCAGAGGAGACGGCCTCATTTCCTCCTCCATCCTCCTCCCAGGAGCACGACGAGCAGTTTAAGTGATTTCTCTCCGAACGTCCCCATAAGTGCAGCGAATATCCCCCTTTAAAGCCTGTGAATTGTAAAACATGATAGTCTGTGATGTTTCTTTTTAAAAAGCTCAGCGATCACCGCCCGCCATCCAAGGAGATGAGCTAATTAAATTGGTACATTTTACAAGTCTTACTCAATAAATCTGAATAAATTAACAAGGCATTACTAAGGCTGCTACATTAAATTTGCATAGTGCATTTAATGAATATGCAACCGCGAGTGGAAAGGTCTGCCACTGTGAACCCCGGTGAATTAGCATAACTACTTCCAGCATGTTTCTTAAATAATGCTCTCATTTGCACATCACTGAGTTGGCTAATTCTGGCTTCGGCGAGGGCGGCCTCGTAATTAAAGAATCCCACTTTAATTTTTAATGAAGTTTATGTTACATCAATCCTGACAGTAATGAGGGGGACGTGGAAACAAAAAGGCTGCTAATAATTAAATTCACAAACCAGTTTGAGGGATAATAACTCCTGAGGAGGAATTACATGACTAATTATTAATTAAATATTCATAGTATCATGCAGCAGAGAGAGAGGCGGAGGCGATGGCGGCGGCGGTTCGCTGTAAGCAGCCGCCTCAACGCCGGTGGAGCCCAGATGCCAAACGGCTTTTATCTGTGAAGGACTTAAGAGGCTCATAACGGCGCTCCACACTGTCATTAATTATAATGACCCCTAAAACAAAAACAGACTATAATTGGTGGTTGTCTGGTGATCTCTGATTCAGGAAGACATCACACTGCAGAGAGCTCCAACTGATTCATCATATAGTCTGTTACTGAGTCTTATTGTCTCAGGGAAAGAAAAGAATCAGCCAGTTAGGTGAAATGTTTGAACAGTTTTTGGTTCAAAACTTGTACAAAACATGTTTGAAACAATGTTCATCTCCTTTGTGTATTTGAAGAAAATCTTGGTTTATACTTATGGAAAACAAACCTTTAAACAGCCTCTTGTTGCTCTGTGTTAACAGGTACGATCTCCCTCTAACTGAGTGATAGTCAGCAGCTTAAACTGCTGGAATCAGGCCCAGCAAGTTCAGGAGAGATGCTGAACTGTAGATCAGTTAAAAAAGACTTAGAAGTCAATAAAAACCAGCGTTCATCTCCGATATCCAGCCAGGAAACTGACGGAAATATCAAGAATTAGAAACCGTGTCTGTTGTGTTTGTTACAGCCATGGCACTTCCTGTAGCTGTATTTTATTTTGAAGGAGCAGTCTGATTTGCAGAGAGAGCGATCACCAACAAAGAGTCTGTCAGATGGCCACTGGTGTTAGAGTGACCTTTGAACTCTGTTGAACAGCATGGACTCAATGAATCCACTTTGATGCAGCAGCAGTGAATTAATCTCTCAGAGGTCGTGACCCCTGACCCGTTTAGAATACTAACATTGTAATAGTCAAGTACAGTTGATTCATATTTAATTTCTCAATGGGTTGAACAATAACTTCTCAGTCTGACATCTTCCAAACCTAAATCAGTCAGCAGAGTGGTCACAGCAGCTGGAGCTGTAGAGGAACCCAACCCCAACTGAAAGAGACATGAAACAGCAACAAATGTGGTTTGTGGTTGTTGTTCTGAGTCTCTTTGTGGTTGTTCTCTCACTCTTTGTGGTCACTCTGTGTCTCTTTTCAGATGTTCAGAGTCTCTTTGTGGCAGTTCTTTGTCTCTTCGTGGTGACTCTGGGTCTGTTTTCAGCTGTTTTATGTCTCTTTGTGGATGTTTTGTGTTTCTTTGTGGTTCTGTCTCTTTGTGGTTGGTTTGCATCTCCTGTTGGTAAAATTTGTGTATTTTTTCAGTCGTTCTGAACCTCTTTGTTGTCTGACTTTTCTATGACTTTCAGAAAATAACAATAACAATCACTTCATACAGAGGCTTGGGTCCAGGGAACCCTGAACTCTTGGGCCTAAACCTGTACTTGGTCAGCCTGTTCAGCGATCCATCCACAGGTGGAGAATAGTCCTGGGTCATTAAAGACCTGAGGTAGGGTTGAAGTTGACTTATTGTTTCATAAGTTTGACACTAACTCATTATGTTTTACACTGAAACTAAAGGATGTCTGAACAGCTGATGAAACCAAATGTTTTATAGTTACATCAATGTATTCACTCACGCTCTGACTGTGAGCGTGTGAAGTATGTGAGTTGTTCACCGGATGAGGAGGCGTCAGGCGGTCTCTGGTCCAATCAGGGCAGACAGTTTGTACCATTTTTAAAAGTTAATTTCAGAGGTAATGAGTGCTGAGCTCCCGCTAATTCACCACCACGCTCTGAAGCCCACAGTCTGCAGGGTGGAGGAGGGTGGAGGAGGGAGGTCCTGTCTTTTCTCATTACAGACTTGTGAAACATTCTCATTGCTCGTGTATTTAATTGAGCTGCAGAAATGCAATATCAGGAGGACTTCGGGATAAATAAAGAGTGTTCCCATTGGTCCCACTGAGGAGCTATTGATGTTCCATAAATCCCAGTCAGGAGAAATTTAATTGAGTTATACCACGCTGAATTACCTTGCATCTAAATGGCATCCAGGTCCAGGCAAATGGAATAATTAGGCTCTGGCCAAAATGTTATGGAGTGTTATCCCGAGTGACGCAGGGTCGCAGATATTCATGGATGTTCACTCGACTGGCTGCTGCATTTACGAAGAAGCAAATCAGATAACAAGGCCGAGCGGGGAGCACTTCACCAGTTTAGAGTCAAGACGCTGAAAATAACAGCTGCCTCTGCAGAGAGACGACAGATACAAGACTCACTCTGGTCTCATCAGGGCGTCTGCGTGTCTTTACAAAGTCCTACAATGTCTAAAATCCAAAGTTATAAATATCACAATCTGAGAATTTAATCTGATTTCATTTCATATTTTTGTTTAAATCTGTGTTTTTCTTTAAGTTGTTTTGCAGCCTCTAAAATCTCAAACCTTGGAACCAAACAAACTGGCCATGAGGTCTATTAAGTGACAGCTCAGGAGCTTTCACTTGTCTTCCTCAGCAGATGGAGTTTGCTCAGATCCAATGCTGATACTGATGTTAGTCCAAATATATGAAAATGACACTAAATAAAAATAAAAATAAAGAATAATATAATTAAAAATGGATTCCCACCAGAATTACATAGGTGGAGGCCTAAGGAAACATTTAGATCATAATGAGGGAAGATAATATTCACAGAAATAATTTAAACCATAAATACAATATATTAATGAGGTATTAATGAGTATTTTTTTTAATCACACAATTTCAGGTGTTTTGGTTCCAACAGGAAAAATCAGCCAAGGAAAACAATTCAGGTCTGTTTTTATTTTTCTGTCTTTATTTCACAAACTCCACTCCAGGTTTTCATTCCTACATCTCCACACAGTCAGGTCACTGAGCCAGAGTCCAGGTCGGATTTTAGGAGGAGACTGAAAACTCCACCTGTTGCAGATGGGTTTTGACGTCATAATCAGTGGACCTGCATCTCCGCGAAACGACCGAAACAACCGACACAAACCGCGGAACCAACGTTCGGCAGGTGCTACTGTCTCAGTCCAGGATGTTTATTTTCCCCTCAGGTAAATTTCCTGCCAGTCTGTTTTTTAAAATGACAGATGACGTAACAGGACCTGGCTACATTTGATTGGTTTATAGATCTAGGTTTATAGATAGATAGATAAATCTCTGAGCAGCGGTTTGTTGGTTTTAAATGTCCACACAAACGCGTTTTACTCACCGGACGAATGAAAACAAAATGGCCGAACAGCTTCCACAAGGAAAAGGTAATTTACTGTCTCCGAAAAGCTACAGTAACAGACGGTAGTTTGATATGTTTAACATGTCACCTGACCTCATATTTACCTGTGTCTGCTTCTACCACATAAAATAAGTCAATGGGATTTTTTCATTGAGTTTTGGATTATTACAGAAAATAAACTGACCAACTAAAGTTTCTGATCCTTAGAGGTTTAGTTCATCAGATAATCACCACTGATGTTTGGAGCCTAAATTCAATCTGCAGCAGTAAAAAGCTAATGTTAAGCTATGAACCAACTACACCATGGTCACATGACGACAATGTCTCCACCACTAAGCTTCCAACTTGTCATTGCTAACTTACTTCCTGGTTTTAGGACTCATTCCTGCAGCTCTGTATTACATAGCAAAAAGGTGATGTGGGATGTGGTCTAATTCCTGTCCTGTGGTCTGTTCCGGACTGGATGTGACCGTCTTCTGGTTTGCACAGTGGATTCAGGTTTGTTCTGGACCAGGCCCAAAGTTTTGGACCTGTGAAGACCTGAGCTGCAGCCTTCAGTCTCTCCTGACTCTGATACATCCTCTTCCTCTCTCTCTATTAAGATAAGAACAAAGTAGATGACGTAGTTAGAAGGAGGTTGTGGTGGATGGAGACCTCTGTTCACTTTCTGTTTGAACCCAATAGTCACTGTTGTTATAAACTTATTTTATTTAGAATAAACAAACTAATGATTGCTGAAATGTGGGAAAATAACTTACACAGTACCAGGACTTCTGGTTCTCGTACCAGTCCCCTCTTCTGTTTCCAGGCTGTGGGTTTGACTTGTGAAGCTGCAGATTTCCTGTGAGGTGAGGTGGTGTGTCGGCAGCCTGGTGCAGTAATAATCTGTCAGAGTGGCTCTTAACGAGTGCTGACGCTTCACTCGCTGCTCTTCAGATGCTAATCGCCTCACTAATTAGCAGCTCTCCTGAAGGCCGCCGCTCGTTTACTAATCAGCCTCCAATTTGCTTAATCAGCGGTTTAATTGAAGTAATGGCCTCCTGCTCACAGAGTCACTGGAGTATGAGACTGAGCAGAGTGGAGGCAGGAACTGCTGAACCTGGAGACGCAGCTGGGAATTGAACCGCCGATGACAGTAGTGCTAGTGCCTTGCTTCATCCTGAGTTTGATTCCAAAAACCACAAAACACAACACCAAGTGAAACCAATGCGGATTTAGTTTTAGAGGCTGTTTACAGGCTTTACAGAGAAACGCTTTTTATATCAGTTGACTGGTTCCCTGTCAGTGCCCCCTTGAGGTTGCAGAGGTCACTACAGCCACAGTCTAAACAAAAAAAAGTTTGTCCTGTGGGTGGTGCTAGAGGAAAAATCATGTGATCATAAGCAATGTTCCCTCTAAGCTGCGCGCCGCTCCCGCTTTCTCCGCGCACGGCAAAACTATGTAGCGCATAAAATTACAGTGTGCACGTCTGATGTTGCTCACAGTGGTCCAAGGAATTCTCAGGGAGTTTGTGTGTATGCTCAGACACATGAAAAATTAGGGGGAACATTGATCATAAGGTCATTTATACGAATCTGAGCAGCAGCTCCTGACAGTTTGAGTTCAGTTTTTCTAGAGTTCAAATAAATGTGTTGTTTTTTTTTATTTATCTTTCTATGAGGTAGCTATCTTTAACAATTATTATTGTTATTTATTATAAAGAAATCTGCCATTTATCTCTACAATTAACTGTTTATTCTATAGAAATATCCAAATATAATCTGTAAATGTCTACAGTCCCAAAGACATTTAGTTTACTGTGATAGAAAACTGAACCTGGAGAGTCTCTTTAACTTTAACTTAACTTTAAATGTTTAGTTTTTATGTACCTACATAAGATGACAAATAAAGGAATCTGATTCTGAATTGGCGATTGATTTTCTGTCATCAACTAACTGAATATTGACAAATTCTATCAATCTATAGAAATTTTAATATTTATATAAAATGAATCTAAAGAATATTTCTTAGTCTGTCAGAGTTCACTGTGACTTGAACCATGAAGAAGAAAACCTGAATGACTTTTACTCTATCATTCACTTTATTAGGGCTGCAGCTACTGACCATTTGTGTTGTTGATTAATCTGTGTCTGTCCTTCTTGACTAATTGTTTGGTTATTAAATCTCAGAAAACAGTGATAAATGATTCATTTATCACGAGATGGTGGAACAAGGTCAAAATGACTTAAAGGTTTTATTTATTTCAAAACAGTTGTTGATTAATGTTCCTTTAATTAATTAATCGATTAATCAACTGATTCAGCTATAAACTTTATTTAAACGTTTTTGTGGTGCTCTGTAAAGACTGAAACCTGTGAGAGGTACAGTGATAATGTTGTTGTGCAGGTTCTGGATGATGAAGAGGAGCTGAAAGTGGAGGAAGTCATGCACAGACGGTGGAGATACAGAGCCTCCGACAACAGGAGGTAAATCACACACTGATACTGAACGCACTTGGATGCTTAGCAGCGTGTGTTTAACTTCTGACCTTTGACCCTTTCTCTGAGTGTTTATATTGAAAGATGGAGGCAGGAGGATGAACTGGGCGTCAGGATTATGTTCAAAGTCAAAGCCTGATTGTTGTTAAATGTTTGGATTCTTGGTGGTTTCTTGGTGTGGATGGAGCCTGGGACTCTGAACCTCCCAGTATAATGTGGTGGGGTTGGGGGGTCTGCTACTCCATATTCAAACAGTGTAATTGAGTGATTTACATTGTTGTGAATTCTCTCCTCCTCCTGATAAATCAGACGCTCTAATAGAGGCCACCAGCTCTGACTGGGTGGGTGGAGGGGCGCTGTTGTAGGCAGCGTGCTGAGTGGTAACGGCCATGACACAATCAGTGGCACCCATTCATTTGTTTCATAATAAGGGCCTGGCAAACCTGCAGTGGCGGCGGCAGCAGCAGTAGGTGGGGTGAGGGGGTAAGTGGGTGAGGGTGGGGGGGGTGTCATTAATCCGTCACAAATTGGAGGCGCTCGATGAGTCAACAACAGAGGAATATTTAAACACACCTGGATGCCTGGATGCTGAGCTTGTCATGATATGTTGTAAACAACAGTTACTAACGGTTACCAGCAACAACAAAGACTGTAAATTAACACGGTTCAAAGCGTGCAGGATTAAACTCTGATTTCTTGTCGTGGTTCCTTCAGCATTGTCTGGCGTTTCACCATGTTCTTGTCCAGTTTCAGTAACAGATCCATGAGTGGTTCATCAGATGCCAAGCATTTTACTGCTCACCTTTTTGACCAAAACCTGTAAAAACCTTGTATATGCTTGGACCATGTATGAACACGGACAGTATCTCTCCTGTCGTGCTGCTGACAGTGTTATCAGCTGTTGTTAACTCGTCATAACATCAGTAGTTTCCTCTTTAGCTGTGCATGTTCCTGCTGTGCACCTGACACACAGGCAAACAAAAACGAGAAGCACTGGCCTCCAGTCCGTGTGCTGAAGTATCCTTAGGCAAGATACTGAACCTCAAATTGTCCCTTGTGTGTACCATCTCTGTGTGTGTGAATGGGTGAATGTGATCTGTAGTGTAAAGTGCTTGGAGTAGTTGATATGACCAGAAAACCTCCATATAAATGCAGTCCATCCCTGAACCTCTGGTTTAAGTTTAGGTTTACTTATTTTGCTCCTCAGAAGGTTTTAGGTCCTGGTAAAGTTCTTGTGGTGGAACAGGTGAACATATTACATTGGTCAGTGCAGTATGTCTCGAGGTGATTTTTGACTGTCGTTGTGTCTTACACTGGTTGGTAGTTTGTTTGGGGTCCTGCACAGTGAGGGGGTTGAGGGAGAGGTGCAACATGTCCATTGTGGTTTAGACATCTAAAGCTCTTTGGTTAAGGTTCAGGGAAAGATGGAGTCATGGATGGACAGCAGATGTGGTTTGAGAAGATTTTATTTTAACATTTATTCTCAATGATCAGTGATGATGATCACGTTGAATGTAAAAATGTGTGTTCAGGTTTAACTGAGTTTGATTTTTGATGCAATTTGCAGCAACTTTTTAAAAGTGTTTTAAAACTCTTTCATCAGCGTTATGAGCTGCACGACTGCCTCAGTCCTGAACTAAACATATGTTATACAGTTGCTTCCTCTAAACTTCAGACACATTCAGAGCCATCAGTCTGCAGAGTGTCAAGTCGTATTCAAAACAAAGGTTTCAGTGTAGTGTTTCTTTAATGATGGTGACATCTGTCTGTCTAAAGCCTCTTAGACACAGGGATCGTGCTATATTGGCGTAAAGAAGACTCTTGAATATGTTGCTTTTGTTTGTTCACATTGAACCACATGAAGCCAGTTCAATGCTGAGATTTATATACTGCAATTCCTCGAATGTCCACCAGCGGCTGGCTCCAAAATCAAGCCAATCCCCATAGACTATCATGCTAACAGCAGAAATAAACATGCTTATAGCCTGGGATAAAAAATAGTTTTGGTGTCTATAGCTAATTTCTCACCCTTTTTAAATGGTATTAACGTTTAAAGTTATGCATAATTGGCAGCGCTTTGAGTGACAGCTGGGTATCGTTACAGTTGGCTAGCCATTCGGTGGCTAGTTGCAAGCTGTCTGCTAGGCATGACGTCAGTATATTCAGGTCATTGAACGTGACCTCTCGGCCGTGTGTCCGGTGGAGTTGATTACTTTTTCACGCAAGTTTCAGCGAGCAACGCAGATTGGCATATGGCCTACCTTCTTAGCCTTAGCTAGCTTTGTAATTTTGCAGAGACTGTGTCCATCTTTATTTACAGTCTGTGGCTACGACAGGCCAGCAACTCACAGAGTTGAAGTGTGTGTGTGTGTGTGTGTGTGTGTGTGGTCTGCTTCTTTTCTCTGAGTGCAGCTGAAGTGTTGGTGGATGATGAGGAACGTGCTGAAGTGCCGCTGCCGCTGCTGCTACTCTGCATTTTAAACACACACACACACTAACGCTGTTGTACAGATTATTGCCTCAACTCATTGATCTTCAAAGAAAACAGTACGAGAGGAAGAATCACTCCTTAAAATATTTACTTCATTTAAGAATAACAGCATTTTAAAATCAGTGATCAGGGTGATCCTGATCCTGATCCAGGTCCTTTAACACTGGGTGTCTGCTGATACTGAATCCAATTTGATACCATGATTAAATAAATAGCAGATTTTAACATTTTAAATCTGATTAATTTTTCTCTGGTCTTCAGTTTGTGGATTAATCCGCTGCTGAAAATAGTCCCCAACAAAATCACTATTTCCTCCTGTTGGTTTGATTATAAACTACAGTGGCCAGCTGTTTTAGTCTTTAGTCTTTGTGTTTTTAAAGATTTACGTCTTCAGTAATGAGCTAAGAGCCACAGACAGAGGAGGGAAGGTGTTGAGAGACAGACTAACACACTTTTATAGAGGGAAAATACAGAATAACACATCCTGAGGTGGCCCATTCATTCATTTGTTCTGTTGTTGATTTTCTTACAAATGGATCTTAGAATGGAGTTGATGCTTGGACCAGACTTCATCTTCAGAGCCACTCTGAGGTGATTTAAAATAAAACTCTGGCGAAGATCTCGGTGCAGGAATATGTAGACGTCTGTGTCTGAAGTCTTGTTCTGTCTGAAACACACACACAAAAAAAACGTGTTGTTTCTTCATTAATCTGTTGTCAGTTGACCTCATACTGCTGTTTAATCAATGAACACACACACACCATCCTGCTAATTAATCAACAGCTTGTTGAATATTTAGCACTGTTAAAGTTTAACGTTTCAACCTGCTGTTTATTATCATTATTACTAATAATGATAAAATTATATTTATTCAGTCATCATTAAAGCCAGAAGCAGTTCTGCTATTAGTGGCACAGTAATATAACTGTTATGATCAGTGGTAAAACAGTGTTTCATTCAGTTCAGTAAAACTTTATTTATTGAATGTTATGAAATACTTAAAAATTAGATTAAATATATAAGATGTAATATTCTAATAGTCTAATAGTCTGAATCAGATCCTAATTTTACTACTAGAGATATTTACATTTATAATATTAGTATTTTAGGTTTTTACATAATTAGATCAAAGTGTCGTTATTTCACTTCCTGCCCTCTGATTGGCTGCTGTGTGACTAATCAGAGAGCAGCTTTGGCAGGAAACAGAGAAGCTTTAAAATTTAAACGGATTCATTTTCATCCAGTCAGACACAAATATTTACATTCACTGTCAATATCACTCACCTGGTACTTCTCCAATAAATTATACACCTATAACAATAATAATAATAATAATAATAATAATACAAACAAAACAAAAACATAGAGAAGAATCAGTAATTATTTATCAGAACTGTTCATCTTTCATGTTGACAAGACAAAAATAAAAGCAAAATAAAATGTAAACAACTTCAAATACAAACTGGACTTAATAAATAAAATCTAATAGACATAAAAACAGTTAACTGTGAGTGTGTAAAAAAAACGTTAAGAAATTATTGTTGTTTTTTATTTTAAAATAAAACCACACGTGTACAAATCTGCAGGAAGATGTAAACTTCTGTCATCAACTGTCAGATTATGAATTTATTTTTGTTATTTATTTTTAATTAACTTTTACTTAATTATCTGAAAAACAAAATACAAGTCATTACAAAAAATAAACTAATTAAAACAAAAACCTATAATAAAACGTAAAGAATCTCATAAATAAACAGGAGAAACCAAACAGAAAACCAATCCTAATGTGACTGATTATTGATCAGATTAAAAGTCTGTGATCGGCTGTTTTAATTGACTTCTTCTCTTCATGAATTCACGGAGCTGCAGAGTCTGTGTTGTCGGAGCGTGTCTCTGCATCCTGAACCAGATTATCAGATCACAGGTCAAAGGTCAGACGTGTGAAAGTGGTTCTTTGGTGTCAACCCCCAGCCCCCCACCCCCACCCGTCCTCTGGGAATATTAAAGCTCCTCCAGCCTCAGTCATTTATCAGAGAAACACGTGTTTCCTGTTTATTCCATTGAAACACAAACATCATCAGCTGTTAAATGCCAGACCACGTGACCACTGGTTAAAACAATAAACTTACTGATTATTGATTATTGACTGTAAATCTATAAAATCAATCAGCCAAACAATTAACTAATGACTCTCATATAATTAAATTGAGTCTATTAAACTGTCATTATCAGGCTGATACATTAACACTGAGACAAAGATTAACGAGACAAACCTTTCATTATTATTAATATTTTGGTTATGGTTCTATTAATCCTAATAGCATAATAAATAGAACCGTAATTGTTAAGCGGAGTTTAATGATAATAATAATAATGATAATAATAATAATGTCCCGTGGACCGATGCTTCTCGTGCTGGTGCGCGTATTGTGACAGAAACTGTCCGTAATTGTTTTATTTTTTCTCCTCAACAGAAAAAACAACAAACTTTGGGAGTGATTCAAAATTAAGCAGAATAAATTCTTAAAGTCTTGAAAACGAAACGCAGATTTTAATGTTTAGATTAAACACATTTTAAATTAACAAATTATTTCTGATTTAACAGAATAAAAAAATAAACCTTCGAAGACAAAGTCATGAAAAATAAGATCGTTAATGTTTTATGTCAGCGATTTAAAACGCACAAAACAAGTTAATTCAACCCTTTAAGTTAAAACTCAAATATGTCTTCAGTTTGTTTTAACGATGATGCGAATTAAAGATGTGTTTTAGTCTCCGATAAATTAATGGATTAAATCAACTTGTCTGTCTAAATTAGGAGATTATTAAAATAATGTAATGTTTCTTGTAGAGGGTGTCTGTTCCCTGCGCTGCGATAAAGTTCTGTAATAAAAACACCTGGAGACTGATCCGTTTGAAAACCGGGAAACTAAAGAAAAGGCAGAAAATGCAGCTAAATTCAGCGATTTAATTTACCGCTGCAGGTGCGTAAATCAAAGTGTTTTTTAAACACTTTTTTCCCCACATCATTTTAGACTAATTACAGTGTATTTCTCATGGTGATGGTGGTTTGGTTTAGTTGGAGCAGCAGCTTCACATCGACGCTGTGAAAGGAAAAAAAACCCGACATAAAACAGGAACAAAACAAATTGCCATTAAAGCCGCTCAAACAGCAGCTCTCAGCGGCTCTATTTGTCAATGCAAATTGGTGAGGGGGCACCCGACACCCCCTCAACCCCCACTCACACTCATACACACACAACACACACACTGCGCGCAAAATGTTGCCAAACGCACCAACATACCTCCACAGAGCGCAACGCGGCTCCGCCACAAACATCTCCGACAATCAGACTCTCTGCTCGGCTTCTCTCGGCTCTTTTTGCCGCCGCGGCTTCAAATGAAAGTGACTTGTGTTGGCTCAGCGCGTCCATGTAAATACGTGTAAATGAAATCACACTGTGCCCCTGTTCCCCCCTCCCTCTTCCTTGAGTCCCCCCTCACCCTCTTTATCCCTCCTCCTCCTCCTGGCTGTGATCATGTGATGGTGAAGAAGTGGCCCATTAATGAAGCTCCTCTCCGGGGGTCTTTTCTGCTCCTGTCACCGCCGTCCAGCCGCAGACGGGACAGACCGACAGAGAGAGGGACATGGAGGACGCAGCAGCCGCTTAGCAGCAGCGGGGGAAGGAGGAGGACGGGACACCGCGCTACACCTGCCGAGGACCCGAAGCAGCAGGCGGAGGAGAGGAGGAACCAGCCGCTGCTTCTCCAACTTTTCTCCAACTTGTCTGCGGAGTTTCGAGCGCGTAAAAGACGGAACCATGCGCCAGACAAGTTTCCTCTCGTGCGCAGAGGTACTGTGAAGAGTTGGACCACTTTGGAGAAAGTTTGCGATAAGTGAGGCGAGTCTTTCTTCTCTGTGGACTGAGACTGAACTGATCCCGACCCGGCTCGGTCCGGCCCTGTTCAACTGAATAATGCCTCGCCCGGGGAGGAACACGTACAGCGACCAGAAGCCTCCGTACTCCTACATCTCCCTCACGGCCATGGCCATCCAGAGCTGCCCGGAGAAGATGCTCCCCCTCAGCGAGATTTACAAGTTCATCATGGACCGGTTCCCGTACTACCGGGAGAACACGCAGCGTTGGCAGAACTCCCTGCGGCACAACCTGTCTTTCAACGACTGCTTCATCAAGATCCCGCGCAGACCGGATCAGCCCGGTAAGGGCAGCTTCTGGGCTCTGCATCCCAACTGCGGCGACATGTTCGAGAACGGGAGTTTTCTGCGGCGCAGGAAGCGCTTCAAGGTGGGCAGCATGCAGGCCACGGACCCGCTGGCTCCCAGCAAGCCGCAGGACGCCGCCCACTACCTGCAGCAGCAGGCCAAGCTGCGGCTCAGCGCGCTGCACGCCGCCGCGCACCTGCCGCAGATGCCGGGCGGATACAACCTGAGCTCCGTGTCGCAGCCGTCCAGCTTCAAACACCCGTTCGCCATCGAGAACATCATCGCCAGAGAGTACAAGATGCCGGGCGGGCTGGCGGCATTCTCCACCACCGGGTACCCGCTCCACAACCAGCTGACCCCGGCCTGGCCGCATATGTACGGCTCCGGGATGATGGACACCGCGGCTCCCATCTCCATGGCCAGCGACTACTCGGCCTACGGCATGCCGCTCAAATCCATTTGTCACGGCGGACAGACTCTGCCCGCCATCCCGGTGCCCATCAAACCCACGCCCGCCTCGGTGCCGGGGCTGCCCGGGCTGCCCGCGCACATCCCGGCTTTCCTCGCGAACTCGCCCCAGTCTCTGAGCCCCACCTCCCCGCAGACAGCCACGGGACAGAGCAGCCCGGCCGCGCCCGGAGAGGCGCTGCCCTCGTCGGCCTCGCTGCAGTCCGCGGTGGCGGTGCACTGACGGGAACCTGGACTCTCTTGTGTTTTTATAAATAAAAAGAAAAAACACTTTAAAAAGGGAAAACGACGAACTTGTTCAACTCCAAAGCTGTGTTTCATCTCCAGGACGCAAACGCGAAAATGTGCGTTATTTTTTATTTTCGTGATATTTCAGTGTTTTTGTTTTATTCTGAAAAGAGAGTAACGAATCATCTCATCCTGCAGCACAAACATGTTTTTCCCATCATGTACAGAAACAGCAGGTTGACCTCTGACCTCCAGTAAACGATAAAAATAATGATATTTTCAGTCTGAATTTGTTCTATTTCCAGATTTAAGTCAGAAACTAAAATAAAAAGCTAGAGTTTTAACTAGAGTTTTTCTTCACATTCCTTCACAGCAGACTGACTGTGTGGTGACAAATTATCCAGATCTTTTGTGTTTGCAGCCTTTTCTTCTCAAACTGAAAGAAAAGTCTCAGATTAATGACTGCTCTCTGGCCTCTTTGCGGTTTCTCTTCTGCCTCCGAAACACAAGTTTAACCCCTAGAAGAAGTTAATTTTACCACTCGCAGGATTTTTCCTCCAAAAATCTAAACAAACTCAACAAAAGTCAACAGGAAAACCTTAATTAAAATGCAGAAAACCAAATAATGACCCAGTCTTTCTCCTTTTGATTTTATTTGTATTTTTTAATGATGAATATGAACAATCGCAGAGATGAGAAGATGAAATAAGACTTGAAATCATATATTTATGTCATAGTTTCTGCACAGTTTAAAAAGAAAAACCACTGGAGATATTTGACCATGAATGCAAGGATCTACTGTCTCTGATGCACTTTTTAAAAAATGAAATCTAGATGTTTTCTATTCAGTTGCTGACAGCCGTATTGGTTTAATTTAAAGTTGTTGTTTTTTGTTAAAGAAGCTGTGGTGTTAAAATGACCCGCTCTGTGTATTTGTACTGCTGCATGCTCCAACTGTCTGAAAAAAGAAAAATATCTCAGTGTTTGTAAGTTTGTTTTTGTTTGTTTTTGATTTTGTTTATTTTTTGGGCTGAAAGCAAAAAAAGCATGAACATGACTGACAGGGTTTTTATTCCCTGCGCTCTGTCTGCTCATTCACATCCATTAAAAAAACCTTCCTGGGAAAAATATGCAAAAAAAGACGCCTGTTATTCACCTCCACAAACACACACTTTTCCCACATTTCAGAGAAAAATATTTTGATTTTTATGTTGTTTCTCTGCAGGTTCTGATTCCTGTGTAGATTCACATTTTACCTCCAGCATGTCTCAGCCTGTCAGGAGTTTTATAAAGCAGATTTATTTCCTGTCTTTTCTCTTTGTCAAACAGAATCTAAAGAGGTTTAACGATTAAGTTATCTGGCTGAAAAATAATTTCCTGCTTCATGATCTCTTCTTTTGGGCAGAGCTGAACGACATGCAAAAAAAATCATATTGTAATTATTTTTGACATTATGATACGAGTCATGATTTTAGTGGGAATTTTTTAAATTGAATTCACATCTGGAGAATCTGATTTGTAACATCACAGTGATTTATTTATTATGTTGTGACACATTTGACTTTTATTTGGATATTGCACTCGGCCATATCTGGATAATATTTGGATTAGTTTAGCTGTACGTGTGGATATGAGAAGTTAAATTTGACCAAAATCTTCCACAATCTGAGTACAGTAATCTAATGAGGAAATACTTTATTTAAGTATTTCTGCACTCTTTTGTTTTAACAGGGCTGCAAATAACAACCATTTTATTTTTGAATTAATTTGTCAGTTATGGTTTAGTTTGTAAAATGTTGTTTGTCTGAGCAAACCCACAAAAAAACAATTTAAAAGTCTCTTAGTCTCGGAATAAGATATCTTATCTTAGCTTATTTACACTGATATAAAATTATAATAATCACTGGCAAATACTGAGCACTTTTCCTTGATTGAGTCGAACAATTAAAATATCTGTCAATCAACTCACTGATCATTAGATTCAGCACTAAATAAATCAATAAAACACAAGCTGAGTGAAATATTTAGCTCATCTTTCTCACACTGATCCTGAGATATTTATCTTCATATTCATTTTCTCTCCGTCTCCAACCTGTCGCAGGATTTTTCTCAACCTGTCGGAGCATGTCATTAAAATCTTCAGCTGATCTGAGAGCGGGAAAAACTCCAAACTGGAAATATGAGATCGTCAGCAGACGGCAACAACATCAGTCACTTTGTGAAAAATATTTCACAGTAAATTACTGACTGTGAACTTTAACTCACCTGTGATCGGCTGCTGTTTTCACAGTACATTTAAAACAAAAACAAAAAACCATGCACAAAACAAAAACCTTCATTTTATTTTTAATACAGACGTTGGAAAAGTTTCTAAGAATCGTTCTGCGATAAAATCCTTATAAAACATTTTATCTGTTCATGTAAGTGGAAACGTTTGAGTGTTATAGTATTCAGGAAATTAACACTTGTGATGACTGAGTGAGTTCCAGGCTCTGATTGGTCGATATGGAGTCACTCAAATCAGGAAACACTTGTTATAAAGCCACAGTGATAGTGACTGTGTTTGTCTGTTGCATCTCTTCATCTCGGAACAAAAACCAAAACCATGTCAGTTCTACAGCAGAGTTTAGGAAAGACTGCGTGATGCAGGAATGAAACTATCTGAATAATATGTCAGTCACTTCACGCCGCATTTTTAAAACCCTAACCAAGAGAGTAAAATGTAAAAATGTAAAAATAAAAAAAAGAAGAAAAAGAAATGACAAAAGAAATGTCCTGAAAGTGACATTATATTTGTACATAATCCCATGAGGATCATACACTTCAGGCTGCACATGGATGTCCTGAGTCTAAATTCACATCATCCTCACATGACCCATCACCTTCACTCGACTTCTTTGTGTTCTTTGTGTAAAACACGTCAGTTACATAATTTAAGTCTCGTACTGCACGTGAAGTACATTTTGAGGTACTAGTACCTTACTTGAGTATTTCCCTTCTATACTTCTGCTCCACTACATTTCACAGGTAAATACTGTGGGTTTTTGGTTGACCCAACTGTGGGACCAGCCCTACAAACACAAATGTTTGAGTGAGTGAAGTTACACTGTTGGTCATCCGCCTTTTGGACTTTTGCCATTGGTCGTTGCTAGGGATGGGCATAATTAATCGGTGATTGATTATTGATCAGTAAGAATTTTATTGATCACATGGAATTTAATTGATGAGTTCGTCTCAATGAGGTTGTGTCGTGTGTCTTGAAGCAATATAATGATTTTCACTACGTGGCAGCAACCAGCAGGCGGCGCTGTTAATATTTAACTGAGAAAACCGAGCTGTCGTAGAACTTGAAAGTGAGCAGGAGAAGTTTTGGGAAAGTTGTCTGCATTAAATAGCCTAATATGATAACTTGTTTGTATTGCGTCTAAAAGCCTCTCAGTTATGTTTCTGACGAGCATCGTAGCTTTGGTTTGTTAATTTGTTTGGTTTGACTCGGAGCGTCAGGCTCCTCTGCCTTTATGAGGCCACGGATCTTTGTTGTTTTACTTTCTGTTAGTTCAACTTTAAAGGCTTTGTTTAAGAGGATTGTTGTTGGACTATAATTTCTTAAAAAGTAATGATTAATTGAAAATTGATTGATTGAAATTGAATTGATTTCCCCAATGATCGATCAAAAAAAAATCTTAAAATGCCCAATCCTAGTTGATGGTTTTGTGTACAGTTTCGTGAACAGTTTCTATCACGTCGTCAGAGAGTGTGACTCATTTTTGTTTACCTGCTCTGCTGTGGTGTCAGTTTTTACGGTGAGTTAACACAAGCTGACAACACTGTCAGCAGCCCGACAGTGGAGACACTCCCCACATCCGTACATGGTCCAACCATATACTTGTTACCAGGTGGAAGAAGTACTCAGATAAAAAAGTAAAAGAAGCAGTATCATCCTGTCAGAATACTTTGTCACAAGTAAAAGTTCTGCAATCAAAATTTTACTTTAATAAAAGTTCAAAAATATTTTCAGCAACATGTACTGAAAGTTCTGGTTTAAACATCTCATTGTAAACACGTAGCCTAAAATAAATGTGCATTAAAACTATTTTTCCTTTTCTGTTTTCTTACACTCTTTATAGCAGTTTTATGTTATTTTTATGTTAGTTTTATGTTTCCCCTTGTTGTATTGTGTTTTTATTTTGTGTATGTGTGTCCTGTTTTTGTGTTTTGATCCTGCTGTCCTGTTGTGGGAGAATAAAGATCTGAAGTTTTTGTAGCAGTACAGGTGTGTTTCACCTGTTAAATGACTGCTCAGTAACTGTCTTCATCAGCTTTATTTTGGTAAAACTCCTTAAATAATCTGAACCTGCCTTTAACCTGATCCTGTAGTTGTGAGTGTGTTGAGTCTCAGAGGTTAATGTGTGTGTCCGATAGCAGCAGATTTTTCTCTTGGCGTGTCTGTTGAGTTTAATCGACTCTCTACTGCAGTTTCTCCAAATGCTGACAGCTCTTCTTGGAGGGAGAAAAGCTCTGTCTGAAGAGCTTTTTATTCTCCCACAGTGACGGAGGTCTGGTGTGTAAACACTGGCCGGTTTGTGGAGGAGCGGTGAATTAGCAGCAGGCAGCGTCTGGGCGGCCGTAAGGGATTAGCCAGTTAACACCTCCCTGGTGCCAAACACAATTGTGCGCCATCAATGTGTATAGGTCTTTGAGTGTGTTGCTGAGAGACTGCGACTGTTACCGTAAAAATGTCAGTTTGTGAACGCACCACCCCTCCTCCTCCTCCTCCTCCTCCTGAGCTTTGTGACCACACACAAGTAAAACAAATGACATTTAAACAGGAAAACTCTCGTCTGCTGTTATTGACATTCCTGCTCAGAGAAGAAGAAGAAAGACTTTAGAGAATAAAAAAATACTCCAACAGAAGTAACAGGCCTACAGGCAAATATTTACTGAGGTAAAAGTTACCGAGTGTTGGCTGTAAAATACACCAGAGGATTAAAAGTACAAGGTGGAGGAGGTGGATGGAGGATGATGATGATGCTGGGATTCAGGTATCAGGAACAAAATCACACTCTCACCTGTTCTCAACGATTTATTGATCTATTAATTCCCAGGAGACTTCATGAAATCAAATCATTCATTGTGACCTCCCCAGTTTCATTATTAGTGGTTAGCTGTTATCAGCTAATATGCTGACTATTTTTAATCATTTAGTCCATGAAATGTTCAAACATTTAACCTTTTATTTTGAAAAAATCAACTAAACGATTAATCGACTAATTGTTGCAGTGTCAATTACAGCTAATTGTAGCGGAGGATGAAATGATGATGATGAGGAGGAAGGGTTGGAAACCTCCTGTTGGTCTGCTGGGATTCAGATGTCGGGAATAACATCACGCTCTCACCTGTTGTCATTGATTTATTGATTGATTTATTCCCTTTAAATCCACTAATTCCCTCTTTACATATTAGTTTTCGTTATTAGTGGCGGGGTCCGCCATTATTCTGCTGGTTTGGGCATAATTAATCGATGATCACTTATTGATTGCTAAGAGTTTTGCCAATCGCCTTAAATTTAATCGATATATTTGTATTAACAAGGTTGTGTCGTGTGTCTTGAAGCAATATAATTATTTTCACAATGTGGCAGCAACCAGCAGGAGGTGCTGTTAAAATTTAACAGGTTAAACCAAGCTGCCTTCGAGCTGTCATAGAAATCGAAGGTAAACATGAAGAGAGCAGGAGAAGTTTAGGGAATAGTCTGCACTAAATAGCCTAATATTATATACATATATTTTATTAACATTTAATAACTGATAACTTTTTAGCTTTACTTCTGTTCAACTTTAAAGGCTTTGTCGAAGAGGTTTGTTGTTGGACTATAATTTCTTCTTGGAATCAAGATTTCATTATGGAAAACACACTTTGTTTAGTAGCCAATTTTTTGCCATAGGTATTTTCAGTATAGAAAATTATGTTTAATAAATAGTTGATTGTTAATTTTCCAGATGATTGATCAAAGAACTTTCTTCAAATTCCCATCCCTAGTTCAAATTCAAATTTAAAAATTATTTTTGTATCAATTGATCTGCAGACTTTTTTTAATCTTTCAGTCCATGAAACATTCGGACAAACGGAAACATTCAACTAAACGATTAATCGACGAATCGTTGCAATACGGCTAATGCTAAGCGAGGGTCTGGCAGTCGAGGGTCTAAAGTACCATTGACTGAAACACAGCAGAGTATTTTCTTTAACCCTGAGGTGTCTGTATAGAAACATTTAAAAAGCAGCTGAGAAGCTTTTTAATGTTGTTTCTTTGACAACCCGATGCTGTGATGTCATATTTTAGTTTCAGCTGAATGAAGCCGGACAGGAAACGATTCAGGTCTAAAATATCACAACCACAATTAAAATTAAATATCAGCTGGATGTCCAATGTCCGATGTCGACATCGCCGCTCGTTGAGCTGTAATTAATCATGAGTCTCTCGCTTCCATTTGTGTTCGTTAATTAGACTCTTCAGGAGTTAAAGAAAATACTCTGCTGTGTTTCAGTCAATGGTCTTTAGACCCTCGACTACCCAGACCCTCGCTTAGCATTAGCCGTATTGCAACGATTCGTCGATTAATCGTTGAGTTGAATGTTTCATTTGTCCAGATGTTTCATGGACTGAAGATTAAAGTCTGCAGATCAATTGATACAAAAAATAATTTTTAAATTTAATTTGAACTGAGGATAGAATTTGAAAGTTCTTTTGATCAATCATCAAATTAACAATCATATTTAATAAACACAATTTTCTACTGAAAATACACGCAAAAAATTGGCTACTAAACAAGTGTGTTCCATAATGAAATCTTATTCAAGAAATTATAGTCACTGTAAACCTCTTCGACAAAGCCTTTAAGAAGTTGAACAAGTAAAAGCTAAAGAGATTACATCAGTTATTAAATGTTAATAAAATATATGTATATAGCGTAGGCTATTTAGTGCAGACTATTCCCTAAACTTCTCCTGCTCTCTTTCATATTTTACCTTCGATTTCTATGACGGCTCGAAACAGCCCAGGTTTAACCTGTTAAATTTAACAGCACCTCCTGCTGGTTGCTGCCACATTGTAGAAATAATTATATTGCTTCAAGACACACGACACAACCCATTAATACAAATATATCGATTAATTTAAGGCGATTGGCAAAACTCACAGCAATCAATAAGTGATATGATTAGTATACCCAAACCCAGCAGAATAATGGCGGACCCGCCACTAATAACGAAAGCTAATATGTAAAGAGGGAATTAGTGGATTTAAAGTCAATCAATCAATAAATCAATGACAGTGAGGAGCGTGATGTATTGTCTGAATCCCAGCAGACCAACAGGAGTTTCCAACCCTTCCTCCTCATCATCATCATTTCATCCTCCACTGCAATTAGCTGTAATTGACACTGCAACAATTAGTCGATTAATCGTTTAGTTGATTTTCAAAATAAAGGTTAAATGTTTGAACATTCATGGACTAAATGATTAAAATAAATCAACATATTAATGATAACAGCTAACCACTAATAATGAAACTAGAAGTCACAATGAATGATTTGATTTCATAAGTCTCCTGGGAGTAATAGATCAATAAATCGTTGAGAACAGGTGAGTGTGATTTTGTTCCTGATACCTGAATCCCAGCATCATCATCATCTCATCCACCTCCTCCACCTTGGCACTTTTAATCCTCTGGTGTGTTTACAGTAACTTGCTCAAACTTTTACCTCAGTAAATATTTGCCCTGTGGGCCTGTTACTTCTCAATGAGTATTTTTATTCTCTAAAAATCTTTCTTCTTCTTCTCTGAGCAGAATGTCAATAACAGCAGACGAGTTTCCTGTTTAAAATGTCATTTGTTTTACTTGTGTGTGGTCACAAAGCTCAGGAGGAGGAGGGAGGAGGGAGGAGGGTAGTGCGTTCACAAACTGACATTTTGCAGTAACAGTCTAAGTCTCAACACACTCAAGGGCCTACTGCAGTGATGGCACTTTGGTGTGTTTGGCACCAGGAGGTGTTAACTGGCTAATCCTTGACCGCCCAGACTTGCCTGTATAATTCACCCACTCCTCACAGCCAGCCAGTGTTTACAGACCTCGTCACTGTGGGAGAATAAAAGCTCTTCAGACGAGCTTTCTCCCTCAGAAGAGCTGTCAGCATTTGGAGAACGCAGTAGAGGAGATTAAACCAACAGACACTTGAGAAAATCTGCTGCTATCGGACACACATTAACCTCTGAGACTCAACACTCACAACTACAGGATCAGGTTAAGGCAGGTTCAGATTATTTGAGAGTTTGCAAAATAAAGCTGATGAGAGACAGTTACTGAGCGATCATTTAACAGGTGAAACACACCTGTACTGCTACAAAACTTCAGATCTTTATTCTCCACAACAGGACAGCAGGATCAAACACAAAAACAGGACACATACACAAAATAAAACACCTGTGCAACAAGAAACATATTAACATAAAATAACGCGGAAACTGCTATAAAGGTGTGAAAACAGAAAAGGAAAAATGGTTTTAATGCATTTTATTTTTAGGCTACCCGTGTTTACAATGAGATCTTTGAAACAGAACTTTCAGTACATGTTGCTGAAAATATTTTGAACTTTTATTAAAGTAAAATTTACAGTTACAGAACTTTTTACTTGTGAAAATATTCGTGGATGATACTGCTTCTTTTCTTTTTTGTCTGGTCTTCTTCCCACCTGGTATGAAGTATATGGTTGGACCAAAGCACGGATGGAGTGTCTCCACTGTCAGGGCTGCTGACAGTGTTGTCGGCTGTGTTAACTCACCGTAAATGACACCAGCAAGAGCAGGTAAGCAAAATGAGTCACTCGGCGACGTGATGAGAGCATTAAAACACAAAACCATCAATAAGTTGGGCATTTTAAAGATTTTTTTGATCGATCATTGAAATCAATTCCAATTTCAATCAATCAATTTTCAATTAATCGACTACTTTTTAAGAAATTATGGTCAACAACAATCCTCTTAAACAAAGCCTTTAAAGTTGAACTAACGAAAGTAAAACAACAAGATCCGCCCAGCCTCATAAAGGCAGAGAGCCTGACGCTCCAGTCAAACCAAACAATTAACAAACCAAAGCTACGATGTAAATCAGAAACATAACTGAGAGGCTTTTAGACATAATACAAACAAGTTATCATATTAGGCTATTTAATGCAGACAACTTTCCCAGGCTTCTCTCTTTCACTTTCAAGTTCTACGACAGCTCCAGTTTCTCAGTTAGAAATAATAACAGCGCCGCCTGCAGTTGCTGCCACGTAGTAAAAGCTCGATATATTAACTTCAAGACACACGACACAACCTCGATGAGACGAACTCATCATTGAAACCATGTGATCAATAAAATTCTGCGATCAATAATCAATCACCAGAACAATTATGCCATCTAGCAACGACCAGCAAAAGGGTCAAAGGCGGATGACCAACAGTGCTTCACTCACTCAAACATTTGTGTTTTGGGGCTGGTCCTGATTGGTCAGCAAAACCCACAGTATTTACCTGTGAAATGTAGTGGAGCAAGTATAGAGAAATACTCAAGTAAGGTACTAGTACCTCAAAATATGCTTCACGTACAGTGCAGACAAGAATATCAGCAGCGTGTTTACACAAAGAACACAAAAGAAGTCAGTGAAGGTGATAGGTCATGTGAGATGATGTAATTTAGACTCCGAACTTGCATGTGCAGCCTAGTATATGATCCTCATGGGATTATGTACAAATATAATGTCACTCAGGACATTTCTTTTTGTCATTTCTTTTCTTCTTTTTTTATTTTTACATTTTCATTTACTCTCTTGGTTAGGGTTTTAAAAAATGCGGCGTGAAGTGACTGACATATTATTCAGATAATTTCATTCCTGCATCACGCAGTCTTTTCATCTGCTGTAGAGACAGCAGGTTTGGTTTGTTCGAGATGAGATGCAACAGACAAGCACAGTCCACTATCGCGGCTTTATAACGATGTTCCTGATTTGAGTGACTCCATATCGTAATCAGGCCTGGAACTCATAGTCATCACAGTCTTAATTTCCTGAATACTATAACACTCAAACGTTTTCCACCCATGAACAGATAAAAATGTTTTTATAAAGTTTATCGCAGACGATTCTTGAAACTTTTCCAACGTCTGTATTAAAATAAATGAAGGTTTTATTTTGTTTTTGTTTTGATGTACTGTGAAAACAGCAACCAATCTTCCAGAGTGAGATTCGGTTCACAGTCAATAATTTGCGATATTTTCACAAAGTATTGATGTTGTTACCGTCTGCGGCGATCTCCTTATTTCCAGTTTGGAGTTTTTTAACTCTCAGATCAGCTGAAGATTTTAATGACGTGCTCAAACAGGTTGAGAAAATCACTGCGACAGGTTGGAGACGGAGAGAAAATGAATATGAGATAAATATCTCAGGATCAGTGTGAGAAAGATGAGCTAAATATTTCACTCAACTTGTGTTTTATTGATTGTTGAGTGCTGAATCTAATGATCAGTGGGTTGGATTAGCAGATATTTAATTGTTCGACTCAATCAAGAAAAGTGCTCGAGTATTTATGATGATTATTATAATTTTATATCAGTGTAAATAAGCTAAGATAAGATATCTTATTCCGAAGTTAAGAGACTTTTAGAATTGTTTTTGCTGGGTTTGCTCAGACAAACAACATTTCATTAAACCATGGCAACAAATTAATTCAAAATAAAAATGGTTATTATTTTACGCCTGTTAAAGTAAAAGAGTGCAAACTAACAATGTTTCCTCATTAGTGCTGTACTCAGATTATGCGGAAATTTTGGTCAAATTAACTTCTCATATCCACACGTACAACTAAGCGTCAAATATTGTCAAGATATGGCCAGTGCAATATCCAAATAAAGTCAAATGTCACAACACTAATAAATAAATCACTGTGATGTTACAAATCAGATTCTCCAGATGTAGATTCAATTTAAAATTCCCACTAAAATCTTGACTCGTATCATAATGTAAAAATAATTGTGCAATTTTTTTTGTATCGTTCAGCTCTGCCCAAAGAAGAGATCATGAAGCAAGTATTTTTCAGCCAGATAACCAATCATTAAACCTCTTTAGATTCTATTTAACGAGAAAAGACAGGAAATAAATCTAGCATAAACTCCTGACAGGCTGAGACATGCTGGGTAAAATGTGAATCTACGAATCAGAACCTGCAGAGAAACAACATAAAATCAAATATTTTTCTCTGAAATGTGGGGAAAGTGTGTTGTGGAATTGAATAACAGGCGTCTTTTGCACTCTTCCCAGAGTTTTAATGGATGTGAATGGTAGACAGGCGCGAGGAATGAAACCCTGTCAGTCATGTTCATGCTTTGCTTTCAACCAAAAATAAACAAAATCAAAACAACAAAACAACACAAACACTGAGATCTTTTCTTTCAGACAGTTGGAGCATGCAGCAATTACCAAATACACAGAAATAGTCATTTTAACACCACAACTCTTTAACAAAAACATAATAAATTAAACCAATACGGCTGTCAGGCAACTGGATAGAAACATCTAGGTTTCATTTTTTAAAAGGCATCCAGACAGTAGATCCTTGCATTTCATGGTCAAATAATTAGGCCCCAATTCAGCCTCTTTTCTTTCCGCTGAGCCTGAAAGACACGATGAGGGGAGGGAGAAAAGAACAACTGAAAGGACTCCTCTGGTGGTTTCTGCTCTTGAAGGCTGAAAGGCAGAGTGAAGAGAGAAAAGAAAGAGGGAGGAGAGAAAACAGCCCATTGTGTTTCTCTTTAACTGCTAATTCACAACTGATTCTTCTTAATGCACTCGTGAGACTCTTTTAATTGTCTGAGTTTGCATTCACATGGTGTGTTTGTAGTTTTTTTTTTAACTATGGTGTCTTTTTTAAGGTGTAATTGAAACAAGACCTGTTTAAACACTTGAACATCTCTAACCTGCTCTGGATGCTTGTTGTCGGCACTGATAAATGACTGCTGACGAGAGGCATTTTGTACTTCAGTGGTGTGTTTACTGACCACTCTTAACAAAGAGATGGGCTGTATTTAGTGTCTCGAACTGGCCCATCACTCTTAGAGTGAATATGAAACCATCAAGTCCTCCTGTTTTCTCCGGGATTCATCTGACCTTTGTGGTTTTGACTGAAAAATCTCAATTACTATCAGATGGATTGTGATGAAATCTGGTTCAGCCGAATACGTACAGAACTAATAACATTCCCATCAGCCTCAGCTGTATCATGTGTTTACTGACTGTATCCAGATTACTCTAATTGTTTCTTTTCTATCTGCCTTTTTATTTGAGCGTTAGTATTCACTATCTATACAGTGCCCACTAAAATCCTACAAAGCATCAAAAAAATTAGGGTCCGACATGTAGCAGTACTTGATGCTAACAATCCTAAAAAGCAGTTTGCCGCAGTTACCATCACTTTTTGACTCCTCATCTGTCAGTGGTGACGCAAATTGATGAGTGTCAGAAATCTCAGTTTACAGTTCTGTATTGGGTAAACTTGCTACGAAGTAACAAATGAGTGACCCAAGTGATTTCTGACACAGTCCATATCAGTCTCTGTGAGAATGTTAGCATTTGGCTCAAAGCACCACCTCACAGAGCTGCTGCTGGAAGATTCGTTTTTTTTATCACTTGGATTTGCCATATAGTATTTATTGAGTTAAGGCCAATACGTGGTTTTCATGCCCACATGGCTGTAGACGAGTAAAATGGACGTTCTTCTTCTTACTGTCTCACTGTTGCCATCATACATATTTCTAATACATCTGTGGAACATGTCTGTGTATGTCCCTGGTTGTAGTAATTACAGAAACTTGTCCACAGTCCAAGTCCACAGCTGTTCATTGTCTTTGACTGTACTGAAGTATGAACAAGTCTTTAATTGTTGAATTACTGTACATTTTCTGCATGGAAATTCCCCTTGAAATCAACAGCTGCTTCCAAACTCTACATAACTAACTTAACTCTGAATTTGGAAGTACCAAATTACAGTTATTTCTAAGAGACAACATAGGAGATTACATATTTCCCAGGCATATATAAATGCTGCCATGAGAAACACTGAATCCTAATTTATTTAGTCTGTAGTCAGATTTAAATGTACAGAGTTTAAGAATAACCAGAATCAGCCTTTATACCCATCATTTGTAAGATTATAACTTTCTAATTTTATCTTTCTTTCTCTGATTGTTGTAAAATGGTGATATCAGTCACTCTCGAATGAGATCTTCTGCTTTGTGTGAGTGTAAGAAGTTTAATAATGTGATGATTTTTGTTTAACTTTGTATAATTCTTGATAAATAGGGATTCTGATGTCCATCACAATCGTTCTCCTTCCTGCTTTCCTTCCTCTCTCCAGTTCTAAGAATAAACCTCTTAACACAGTTGGATTTCTGCTGCAGAAACCTGCTTTCTGTGGCCATGTAAAAACCCCTAATCAGGTCTCTAAAAGGGTTTTTTATGAGGGAGCATTTGCATGACAAAGTCTCAGCTCAGGGAAAGTATCACTGTGGCAGCAGAGCAGCAGGATGAAAGGGCAGATAATAACACAAAGCTGTGACTCATTGTATACAAAATAATTTATTCCAAAGTCCAACTGAAACGGAACAAAACTTTGCTAATCTATTATAAAAGTTAAACTAATAAATAAATAGACTGCATGCAGCGTCTCTAAAGTCCTGAACTCCTGTTGTCAGGTTTGAGCTCAACTGTCAACTAATCCAGCTGACTACAGGACAGACTGCTGACTAGCTGGTTAGATTGTATGTAAGAACATACAACATGTAAGCTAGCTGTTGGAAGGTGGCTTCTGTCATGTGCAGATGGCTAGCTAACGTTTCGATCAAACAGCTAAAACAGTTTAATTCAGGTTAACTAATGTTTCAGTCAAGCAGCTTAACAGTTTAGTACAGGTTAGCTATGGTCTCAGTCAAGTGGCTAAACAGTTTAGTTCAGGTTAACTTGTGTTTCAGTCAAATAGCTAGAATAGTTCAGGTTAGCTAATGATTCAGCCAAGCAACTAAACAGTTCAAAGTTTAGTTCCGTTTAGCTGTTGAAGCTAGTCTATTTGAACCTAAACTGTTAAACTGATTTTTTTTTTTTTTTTTTTTCAGGTTTAGTGGTTCAGTGTAGAAATCAGCGTAGAATCATTTGGTTCAGGTTAGGTAAGGTTTTTTGTTTAGCAGATAAAACTGTTAGCTTGGTTTTGGGTAATGGTTCAATTTAGCAGCTAAAAGTCTGGTTTGCATGACTTAACTGTTCAGTTTAGCAGTCAAAACCATTTTATTTCATGGCTTCCTTTAACAGTTAGCATTAAAACAGTGTGTGTCCGTTTTGCTAAAGGTTCAATGTAGCAACTAAATTAATTTGATTCAGGTTAGCCAAGAGTTCAGTTTAGCAGATAGTACCTTTTGCTTAGGGTTAGCTCACAGTACAGTAGCCATTAAAATAGCTTGGTTGATTTTAACTTACCAAGTTTAGCAGTTAAAATTGTTTGGTTTAATTTATTGGCTAAAATAATTTATTTTGTTTGGTTTAATAACTAATTCAATTTGGTTCAGGTTACAGTTAGGTTTTAGCAGATCAAAGTCTGTTTGTGGTAGTCAGTATGTAGCAGCTAAAACTGTTTGGTTTAGCAAATAAAAACTGTTAGTCCAGGTTAGTTAACAGCTGCAATGAGTAGTCGACTAATTGATTATTAAAGCGAGAGCAAATAAATTGTCAACTATTTTGATAATCTGTTATTTATTTAGGGCAAATGTTTGGAGGATTTTTACATTTTAGTAAATTGACAATCTTTGGGTTTGGACTGTTGGTCCTATAAAACAAACACTTGATGATGTCACCTTGGAAACTGAAGGTGATGGACATTTTTCACTGTTTTTAAAAAATGTTTTATAGACCCATTGATTGATAGATAATTATTGTTTGTTGACCTAGTTTGGTTCGAGTTAATCTACAGTTCAGGTTAGTTAACAGTTTCACCTTTAAACAGATTCAAATTCAGTTTAGCAGCAGAATTTGAGCCTCACTGCTCTCTTCTATTCCATTAAGAACTTTTTTCAGCATTTTAAAGTGAAGTTGGTTCTTTAGTGTGTCAGTAAGGAAATGTTAATTGTTGGGAAATTATCTCACTGGCCTCTCTGCTCTCATCTGGTCTGCAGTAAAGTTTAGTTTTCTCCACAGTTTAAATCGGTAAAACTAACAGTGCTCTTCCAGCCATATTTGCTCACACTCATTCAGCTCGACACAAAGCACGGTTCAATCACTTTTTTCCACAAGTGGAACTCACGTTTTGTTTCGACAAAATAAACTACCGGAGCCGTCCTTTCTTTCTTTCAGCCTCCTCACAGCTTTTATTTCACGGCTGCCCCAAGTCTCAATGAGAGTGTCAGCTCTGAAGAATGCCTCGCCCTCCTCCTCCTCCTGCTCCGCTCGCCGGGATTCAGCCGCCGTCCAGCCGGCTGACAGCTTCCCCACCACATCGCCTGGCGACTGAAGGGACCACACACGCTCTGTGTTCTCCATGCCTGGGTAATTCTTCTCCTTGGCTTTTTGGGAGGGTGAGATTGTTTGCAGCCACAGGTCTTTTCTCTCTGGCAGCTTTTTACCCTCAAGGACTTCCAAACAAATTTCAAGCATGAGTGTAAAAGCTGTCGAGTGTTATTAGACAATGAAAATGTCCCCTTTTTGTCTTTCAGGTCGAAACTACACAACACTTGTATCTGTGTCTGCGGAGGCCACAGCTCAGTAAGTGTTCACATTATTTATGCACCATCCACAGAGAATAGTTTGTAATGTGTGATATCTCATCAGGAGACTCTTAAAGAAAATAAATAAGGTCCTATACACTTTGCTGACGTCATACTAAAAGGATAAAGTGATGAAGTGATGACATTTTACATCCAAAAGGTCAAAGGTCAACTTCACTATGATAATGTTCTGCAAGAAAACTTTTCTATTCGTTATTCACTGACATAACTCAGGAACAGAAGGGGAGATTGTTCACATTTGGTCTGATCCTGAATCGTTGACACTGATCTTGGTGCTCACCTTGAAAGTGTGGTGATTGTGCTGGGTTAAAGATGTGTTTTAGCTTCATGCAGCACATCCATATTTAAAGCATTGTCTAAAGCCATGGCTACAACTTTGTGTTCAACTAGAATCAACTTTATCGTCCAAACATGCAAGAAAGCAAGCAAGGTGATAAGATGAAAAGCTACAGACAACAGAAGCTGAACTGCAGTGTTTTTTGTTTGCTGTTTGTTTGTTTTTTTCCCCCAACATATTGTAAGGATTGTAACATTAGTGTGGTTTCTTCATTGACTGAATGAGTGGACTTTTACTGAGAGTTATTAGGGGTATCATTTGAAATGGTTTGATTCATGTAGTGATATAATACCTGAGGATACTTGAGGATAAAAAAGCCTATTCCTACTGTTTTAATGCAGCCAAATTCACAATATAGTTGTTTTCATTTATGTACTTTTCTATTTCTGTTGTCAGACCTCAGAGTTGGTTAGGCGATCAGATCGTCTGTTGATGATCTGTGGTAATGACAGTATGATGACATGGAAATACAGATAATTACCCAGCCCCCTTTTTACCATCTAAACTTACTTCAGCCTGAAACATGGCGGATCTGAGTGACATTTTGGGGATTGATTGACTGATGGCAGTGAGAGCTTATAAAATTATTTTTTATTCTTCTGTGACTCCTCCTTTTCCTACCAAACACGATGGACTGTGGAGAAAATGACACCAAGTCGCGCTTCGGTTGGCGGCCGTCTGACTGACGGCAGTGAAAATAAATCGGCTCGGCTGCTGGCTCACAATCATTCTTAAAAGTTAAACAGCCATAAAAGGCTGCAGGAACTCTGACCTTCACAATCTAACCGAGCAGGAAAAGCCAATGATGTGTACAAGGCCCCGCTCGGCCTCAGCAGATTATGATAAAATATGTCTCGGCGTCACAAAAAGATAACTGTACGTCTCCCTGTGACAGATACGGGCCCGCTATTTTAATAACAGCCCAATTTCTGTGGCACTAAAATGTTTTACTGTCGGCTATAAAGCATGCAGCGTGTGACACGGGGAAGCATGCACCGTCTTTGAACGCTTCAAAGTAAGATGGACCATGTGAAGCTGCAGAGGATTTAAACTAGACGACCCAGAGTTAAGTGCCATGACATCAAAACATGTAAACCTCCACTTCTGCTCAACCTCAGCCAGGGGAGATTTGTTGCTTTTCATGTCTTTACAGCAGCAGGAATTGTCTTCTTCTGATATTTTTATGAACCAAGATCTTATAAAAATGTTGTTTTCCGTCATCTGTAATGCACACAGTTTTAGTTTCCAAAAACTTCCTATTCTGCTGAAGGAGACCAGAAGCTCACAGCGAATGTCTCTTTAAAAAATAAAAAATAGCTGACCATTCTTTCTGTCAGGTCTTATTTCTCTATTTTGGCAGCAGCTAAAGAGTCAGGTATTTCTCTCAGGAGGTGGTGCAACCAAACACAGAGATAAAAGAGAGAAAATACTGGACTTAGATTCATCAGGTGGAAACAAACACACTAGTTTTTCTATGTTATTTCACCTTATAGAGAGCTGCAGAAATGAGTCTTAAAACCAGGAAGTAAGTTAGCATGTTAGCAAATGACAAGTTGGAAGATTATCTGATAAACTAAACCTGTGAGGATCAGAAACTTTACTTGGTCACAGTTTACTTTCTGTAATAATCCAAAACACAATAAAAAAAATCCCACTGGCTTTTTGTGGAGTGAACCAGGGTGTTGTTAACTTCAGGGCTGGACTACAAAAATACATAATCCTGCACCACTCTGTTAATGGAGTGTGATACCTACCTAACCATTAGTTCTGCCAGTCAACTTGGATGAACCTGTGGATGCTATGTGAGATTCACTTCCTAGTTCCTACCTTGTGTCCTTCCTTCAATCTTCTTAACACTGAACTTTGAAAAACTTTTTCCTTTCTCAGGGTTTATCCTCACAAAAAAGTCAGTCACCTTTAATAGTACTTGAGTAAAAGCACTTAGTTACTTTCCACCATTGCACTTAATTTGGAGGATTTGTTGTGGTTGGTGTTTCAGTGGGGCTGAAAGAACAAAACCAGATTGTTAAATCAGAGTTGGTAAATTGACATTATGCCCACCACTTCTTAACATAATTCCACTTCCTAATGTTCCTCCTGCAGCTCCCCCTGCCTGCCTGCTGTCAGACTGTGAATATTTGGCTAGTGGTTTTAGTCTCATGGGACGCCCCACCTTTGCCGCTCCCCGTCATTGGCAGCATCTTTTTTAAACATGGACACTGCTGCCGTCTGTGAACGAGGAGCTTCAGTGTCTCTGTTTTATTCACGTTACACAGTCAGTTCCCTTTTTGTGCTCATTAAATATTTAATGGGGGGTTTAAGCGTTTGCTGGGATTAGGCTGCAGTCTCCAGGGAGCCAGCTGCATTGTTTCTCTCCATGGCTGCTAGTTTACAGTCTGTCTGTTTAATCTGCCATTTACATCTCACAGTTTTGTTGTATTTTGTTGATGTTCTGACAGTGAATGAAAAGATCGTATCCTCTCTGAGAGCTGAAACTAAAGCTGCTGATGGACACTGCAAGTGCTGTTGGGAGTTAAACCTGTGACTTTACTGCTAAACCTATACAAGGACTATATATGTTTGTATCTCATGATGCAACAAAAAGAGGAAAATAGGGGAAATGTCCTTATAAAGATTGTAGGGCTTTTTGGGGAGGTTAAAGGAGACTTTTTGATGGCAATAGGGGTCCTTTCCCAGGGCTTCTTGTGTCTTTGATAAAGCTTGGTTAGAGTTTGAACATATTTTATGTGTCTTTGAGGAGGTTCTATGGGGTTTTAGATATCTTGTTGGAGGAGGATCTATGTGTCCTTTAAGTGGTTCTGCAGGTGTTTAAAAGGGGTTTAGATGTCTACAATTATGTTCATGGAGTCCTGGAAGAGGTTCCAGGTGTCTGCTTCTATGGGTATTTGATGATTTTTAAATTCAAGGAGGTTCTATGAATATCTGAGGGGGTTCTCTGTGTTTTTGAGGAGGTTCTGTGGATATGTATGATGTATTTTAATAGGTTTTCTAAGGTTTTAAGAGGTTATATGTCTTTGGGGGAACCACTGTGCATGTTTGAGGAGAGTCTACATGTCTTTGCCAAAGTTCTAGGGGTGCTTAAGAACATTCTTGGGATCCTTGAAGGGGCTCCAGGTTCTATAGATGATAGAAGTTTTTGATGATTATGGGTATGTTTCGGGGGGATTTAACAAAGTTCTAGGGGTTTTTGAGGAGGTCTAATGGATAGCCCCGGTGGTTTTGGATGTCTTTGATGGGGTTCTAGTGGTGCTTGAGGACGTTCCAGGGACCACTGAGTGTGTTTTAAGTGGAGAGTTTTCCACAAGTTTTTAAACAAGGCATTTGGAGCAAGTCGGTTCTTTGGGTGTTCAAGGACATTTATAGATACTTGAGGAGGTTTTTTTTAACAAGGTTCTAGATGTGCCTGAGAAGTTTCTGGGTGTATGTGAAGAAGGGTTTAGGTGTTAATGGGTGGATTCTGCTAGTGTTTGAAGGGGTTTTTGATGTCTACAATTTGATTCTAGGGACGGTTGAGGTTTTAGATGCCTGTGAGGTGTTTTTAGGCAAGTTTGAGGAGGGTCTTTGAGTGATTTAGGAGGTCACATATACCTTTTAGGAGGATATAAGGTGTGTTGAGAAGGTTCTGAATGTCTTCGAGGAGGTTCTATGTTCTCTGTCACAGTGAAAAAGAAAGAGGAGTAAACATGGATGAAATCATAGCAAGTGCTGCCAGCAGTGAAATCTTGGCCTCCTCTGTGATTCTGAGGAGGTGGTGGTGAGATGATTTTCTCTCAGTGATCCTCTGGTGTTTCAGTTTGTCTCACAGAGATCTGAAGTCTCTCCATGTCCTCTGGGTTGGCAGGTTCTGGTGTTTGCATGTGTGGACTTGAACCCAGTTTAACAGAGTGGTTCACATGTGACTGGCAGTCCTGCTGTCTTTGTAGTGGCAGAACTCTAAAAACTGACACCCCGGGGGTCTTGAGGGCCGGGGGACGTTAGTATTGGGGGACTGTGGGGCCACGCCTTCCAGCCGCCATATGCTCGGGATACCAAGTCAAACATGGGACTCTTTTCTTGGCTCATTAAAATGTTCGACATTTGGCAGAAGACAACGCTGTGTTTTCCTGACCTATTTTCCAGTATGGAGGCTTTTCAGTGAACGTTTCAAATCCATACTGAGAATTAACACTGATGCCCTGATGCTGACAGTGCATTATTTACTTTAGTCAGATCTGTAACCAAGCAGATTCTGACAGGCATCAAGCTAAACTAATCTGAGGCTGATATATAGCTAACAAAACATTCTAGTTGTTAAGTCACTGGGGACAAACTGTATTTTACTCTTAACTCTTTCTCTTAAGGACTTTTATGTGTATGTTTAGAGTGATTACCATGTTGTACTTAATGGGGGGATTGATGTTTATCCTCCAGGATTCTTTTTTATGTCCTGGCATTAGCAACATAGTATTAATCTGATACTGGGTCTTTACTTTTTTGGAATCAAGTTTCCTCATCCTCAATCGTTCGTCTCACACATGTTTAGGCTTCGTATTATTCTCTGGCTTGCAATCACTTGTATTCAGACAGATCCAGTAAATTACTTAAAGGTGGGGGTACTTCATTGGTCTTGCATTGCAATTTGATTGACTTGGGGGACTTGAGGCGCCCTGGCACCCAAACAGTTAAGGCACAGATCATATAACCATTAAGTCCTGGTGTAACGTCAGTCAAGGACCTTTTTTCCATGTCCTATCCCCTTTTCTCTCTCTCCCCTTGTTTCCTGTCTACCTCTGATTCTGTACTGTGCAGCAGAAGCAGAGATACACTGATTTACCCTGAGATACTCCAAAAACACTGGGTCCTACATTTCCCATAATGCAACTGGACTTCATTAGAGGCTCCCTGCCTGATAACAGCCACACCTTTCAAATTTCACACCTCTTGTTTGTAACATAGACTCTATGTTGGATATTTCTTTCTTCAAGCCCAGACTGATATAAAGTTTTAGAACTACAGACATTATCCAGCTGTTATAGTGGATGAGTCAGTTGATGAGGCTTTAAGATGAAGGGACTTTTGCTGTGTTTATATCAAGTTTTAGTGAATTTCTTGATGACAAAAATCCACATTTAACCAGTCACAAATGTACACAATATTAAAACACAATATAAGTTATTACATATGTATTTTCACGCTCCAATTAGACTCCACAGAATGAAACAACATTTGACATTATTTCATATTTTATTCTTGACTTTCAATCTCATGGACTTTTTCATCTTTGGTCAAAGTTATGGAAGTCCTGTGATGTTCATTAATCCACTTGACTCCTGATTTATGTTTATTTTGGGACAGATCTCTAATATCAACTATTTGAAAATATGACTTTTATGTATTATAGTGGGTTTGATTATAGCCTCCAGAATAGTTTTGAGGCACTGCAAAATATGAAAAGCCAGCACACACCCCATAAGTCTGTGCACGATAGATTAAAACATAGTTTTAGAAATGGTACTTCCTCTTGGACCTATGTGTAAAGCTTGACAAAGTGCCTGTTTAGATTTTGTTATGTTTTTAATTTCCACACCATGTCTTGTTATATTGTTATCGCACTGCCATATACTGATGCTTTCTTTAAAGTAAATATAAACCTAAACGTAAAGAAAAATAGAAAAACAAACACGATTGAGTTAAAGTGAGTCTATCTGTCTATCTGTGGTATTATTATTATTAATAATAATAATAACACCTCCTCCTCTTATTGTCTTGGCAGAGCAGCGTCTCCTTTTATTACCCTGCAGGATCATTTACAACCCATCCTATCTATTCATTGGCTGAGGAGATAATCCTGTGATAAATCCTGCGCCGTGCCCTTCACAGTTGTCATAGCAAGACCATAAACAGCATTTATAACAATCTGAGGGGGGGCTGGGAGTGGGTGGTGTTGGTGGTGCTCTGCTTAGCATGCAGAACAGATTAAGATGGGACGGGTCTGCTTAGAGCCGCCACTCCATCCGTGACAGACAGACGGACTCATGGGAAATGTTCCATCGCCCACCCGTTTATTCTCAATGGGAAATGAGCTGCAGTGACAGCTCACTCAGTGGAAAGAGATGCAAGAAATTTACAGTTTTATCACTAAAAAAATGTTCTGCAAGTAAACATTTTTGTCCACAAAAAATGTAACTGTATATATATATATATATGTGTGTGTGTGTGTGTGTGTGTGTGTGTATATATATATATATATATATATATATATAGTAGTATATATACTATACTATAATATGTAATATGATACTATTATTGAGTTTGGGGATTTTTGGGAATGATCAATGATGTAGTAGTTGACAAATATTGGATTTGCCTGGTGCCACAGTAGCTTTCCATATAATTGTCAAGTGATTTTGAGGCAAACTTGTGAAATGTCGCAAAAAAAGAAAATGTGAATTAGATGCGTTTCCATCAACTAGTTTGGAGCACATAAACTACGCTGTGTAGTGTTGCCACAAGGCAGTATAGGCTATGTTACACATGGCCATAATAAACAGAGCAGAGGAAGTAGAGGTTGCGAACTGGAAACAAAATAAGTTGTTTGTAAACTGACAAAAAAAACTTGAAGAAGAGATAAAACCAGTCGCCTCAGACATCAACAAGAGAAAAATGAGGGGGCAAGTTGTAATTCTGCATTCTGTCTGGAGACGTAGACAGAGAAATGCAATGATTCTAATCCAGGGGGCGCCATTATCAACTTCTTCTTTGTCTCTAGAAGAGGAACCAGCTGATCAGTCATGTGACTTCACTGTTCGCTACATTAGAACTTATTTGAAAAACGTCTTTCCATCTCCCATTGACCGCACTAACTCTTTTTCAAGTTTAAAGAGTTTAAACACTTTTTTGTGCAATTGAGGAAGTTTTTTTCCCCCCATCAACCTTTTCTGATGCGATACTTCAAACTGGGTATAATATACGTTAATGGAAACACAGCCTAATTAATTAATATGTAACCTATAGATTCTGTTTACTGTTGTTAATTTCAGCTTCAGAAATCAAAATAATAATAAAGAAAAATGTTAATACCCCACAACCCCACCCCCACGGCATTTTGACGAGTTGAGCCATCGCAGTGTGACAGCATTTAGCCGGCAGCGTCCAGGCTAAACACCGCCGGAGGACTCTTCACAGGTACACAATTAATCTTAATTAAAGCTGAGTGTGACAAACAACACCACAGAGACACACACATACACCCCCCACCGCTACCACCCCCCACCCCCCTTTTGTTCTGCCTTCAGTCTGGATGAAAGCAGCAGAGTGTCCTGATGAAATAAAGAAACACAGAGAGCAAATGAAGCAAATGAAAAACTGACAACAGACAAAACACCGATCAGAAGATCAGAATCAAACATCACAAAATTACAAAATCACATTTAAAGTCAGAATCAAATAACAGTTAGTATGTCAGATTAGAAATTATTCTATTACCAGTAACAGTCCTGCAGTAAAAGTTTTTTAGTTAAAGTAAAAGATGATCAACAAACATAACGTGTTTCTATGGTAACATGTTGACATACAGACCCAAAACTTCAAGGTCAGTAGTTTAAAGCTGCAGATGTGTTTTCAGTTTTCTGATCATCATCATATTTATATTTATGACTGTTATGACTTGGCTGTTAGCAGCTTATGAAGCAGAATTTTGAGCTCTGTGATTCGATCTTTCTTTCAGAAATGCACCATGGAAGTTGTAGTTAATGTCTACCTCTAAGTTTTTATGTGATGTAGCTTTGACTGTTTATCAAAGAAGCAGATGTTTTCTAACATTGTTTGTTCAACCGATTACGACCCACTGTTACATGTTGTTCAGCGACATCTAGTGGCCGTATTATGACGGGGACAAAGTAATTGACGTATTATAAGGAGAAACAAAGTCAGTGTTTGGAGGAGGTTTTGGTGAATGGAGATCTGTGTTCACTTTCTGTTTGAAAATGTAGTCAACCAGTTTTAACCCAAACCACCATCTTTTCCCAGACCTAACCACACTAAGACCATTCCATAATGTTAACTGTGTGTTTATTATTGTTAACATTAGCGCCAGCTGTATTGAAATAATTTCAGCTGACTACTTTCTCACTGTTTCAAATCACTGTCACTTTTTATAACATTATAACTCTAATCTTAAACCAGATGAAGAATGTTTGTTATTAGATGTCTGGAACTTCAGTAATCAGAGAAACAAGATGAGCAAACAGCTGCTCTCCATGTCCAGAGCATCACGGAGAAGCATCAATTTTTAATTTGAAACTGTTTTACTCAGTGTTTTTACTGATTTTAATTACTTGGTCTGTTTGTTTTGGAGAGGAGGAGACCAGTGAGGATAATTCAGCTCCTGCTAAAAACCTCCTGAACAATGAACACTGAAGGACTCTGAAAATGCAATTAGGCCAATTACTTCTGTCATCCAGCTAGACTTTGTATGCACTTGTGTAAAACTTTCTTTTGAGTACATTTCACTACAGTTGATTACTTACACTGCAGTAACAATTTTGAATGCAAGACTTTTTATTTCTTTACACTGAAGTGATTGTCTAATGACAAACTCAAACCAGACTAAAACCAGACCTGAGTGTCTCCTGTGGTCTTTATCCTCGGTGCTGCAGCCCTGCTGACTGTCTGCTGACTGCTCTGTAAAGAAAACAAAGGACAAAAAAGCAATTAAGTCCAGTAATAAAAGCCCAAGTACCATAACATGCTACATTAAATATCTGTTGAGCTCCATAAATTAACAGCAAGCAGCTTCTCAAGCAGTTTGTCTCATTGAGGTTGTTTACTAGAGGAACAAACTTGGACTGTTACTGGTCCTGCTACACTTTGGATTTTTATTGACCACAGACACTGAACTGTATAGAGGACCATTAGTGCCAAAGATACATAAATACATATAGGAATAGGGAAAGGTAGGAATTATGTGTCAGTAAAATCAACGTTTTAGTTTTAAAGCTCATCAGTGTTGCTAGAGTTTTCGAGCCCCTAAAATGGAGACTTTTGGAAACGCTGCTGGACCTGTTTTAGTTTGAAAACTATGCCTCAACTACCAGTGGTGAATGTAACATGGAGAATAAATTACAGGTGTTGCTGACCTCAGTGTCTTTGCTAGCAGCTGTTGTGCAGCTAAATTCTGCATTTTATAAAGATACAACTGCTTTAGTACGGACAGAGATTATTTCTGATACGGTGGTAAAACTGGACAGAGATCGTTTTCATTTTAAAACTTTGCATTAAAATTAAACCCAGAGAAGCAGCATTCAGGTTTTATGCTCCACATATCTGAACAACTGTTTGTCACTGCCTTTTAATGAATTATATTTGGGACTAGTCATACCACTTTACTTCCCTAATTAAGTCATTTTTGTGTCTGAATCCATCCAACCCCTCAACATAACTGTGTAACATCAGATGTTTTTTTTTTTTGTTTTTTTATGGCTGTGGGGATGGAGGACTTGTTGGGTTTGAGGATGGAGGACTTGCTGGTTTTGGGGGTGGAGCACTTGTTGGCTTTGGGGGTTCAGTTCTTTGCTTATTTTAAAAACCAGTTACACGATAATCTGTATTTTCTAGGTTTCTTGGTTGTCTCTTATTTCTTGTTTCCCTCACATTAAGAGCCTTTGGAGGTGTGGTGTTGAGGCTGTTTGATGGTAAAAAGTGTGTTTGTTTTGGGGTCCCAGTGGAAGAGGTGGAGGATGTAGAGGAGGGGTGTATTGTTTTGTTTGTCATGATGGTTCCTGACTCCTCCTCCGGGGAGTGATGGAGGCAGCAGACTGTGGAGGGACAAACACTGAGGCTTTAAATCTGATTCATCTTCATTGTTAGAGGTTTTTACTACATCAGCACACACACTATTACTGCTCAGACAGAAAGCCACTATAACCATATACTGAACATGTTGACTCTCTGTTTCCTCCTCTTTCTTTACTGTAAAATTACCTGCCTTTCAGTCACTGTTTAACACTGAATCCCGTTTAATGCATTTTGACAAAACAAGGCATTAAAATCAAATCAGATGTGGTTATTTCAATATTTTCCAGTGGAGTTGTTAAATGTGAAGAGCCTGTCCCACAAGTATTTTCCCCCAACCATAAATTCCCATTGCATAAGCAGTGAAGGAGGAGGTATTCAGATCCTTCACTAAAAGTACTAATACTACGCTGTAAAAAAAAAAAAGCGTTTACTTCAGTAAAAGAATGTGAGTATAATCAGGAAAATGTACTTAAAATACTAAAAGTGAAAGTACTCGCTGCAGAAAAATGTCCCATTACTGTTAAAGTTACTGTTACTATTCAATATTATATTATTCCTGCTGTCTTAATATAAAAGAAGCATTTTACTGCTTTAGTTTGTTGAGGTGGAGCTAATTTACAATTATTTTATATGGGACTGCAATTAATGATCTGATTACTTTTGTGATTAATTAATTGATTGTTTGGTTTATCAGTTAACACAGAGCTGACATGTGTGGCATCTTAAATAATGACTGAACTGATTATCAAAATGGTTGCCAATTCATTTTCTGTCAATCACCTAATCATTTCAGCTGTAGGCAAGTTTGGGTAGTTTAACTTCTAACAAAACACTATTAAGTATTTTATAAGCTCTTCATATGTTTTTTGTGTTAAGTAACTAAAGCTGTCAGATAAATGTGGTGCAGTAAAAAGTTTAATATACTATACTAACATACTGATGTAGTGAAGTAGAAATACAAAGCGGCATGAAATGGAAATACTGAAGTAAAGCACTCTGTAGTACCAGTAAGTACCTCAAATCTGTACGTAGGTAACTTCATTCTCAAGTATAGACTATATAGAGGTCTATATATAGGGAATTAACCCTAACCCTATCGCTAACCCTAACCCTATACTTGAGTATTTATATTTATTGCTACTGCTATTGCTTTATACCAGTATTCCTGTACATTTAATTGGGAAACATTGTACTTTTTAGTTTGTGCTACCGCTACATAGCTAACGTTAGCATTAACAGCTGTTTACTGAACAGTCTAGAAGAAACATTGTGAGTTCGGCATCAAACTTCATTCCTTTACCCACCAAGAACTGTCTTCAGAGGTGGAAACCAACACCAATGATTTGTTTGTTGTTGCAGTTAGCATGCTAACCAGCTAGCCCTTTCCGTCTCATTACTTTCTGATAGTGACTCACTGTAGCATTCAGACTGCTCTGAAGAAGTAGCTCTGCTCAGAGGATGTATTCCAACCTCTTATAAACACAATGATGGCTGAAGCTCTTGGCAATGACCCTCTCCAGGCAAGAAACCATGTTCAGTGGTAGAAAAAACTTGTATATTCGTAACTTTAAACTACTAAACATTAATTAGAACAAGCTCTCCTTGGACAGCATCAAACACTGTTAACACAAGAGTGACACAGTGAAGCAGTAGTAACCCAATAATATATAAAAACACTCTATTTTATTCTATACTATTTTGCACAATGAGTACTTTTACTTTTGATACTTTCAATACATTTTGCTGCCCTAAAACACTGAAACTGTGAATTTGAACTCATGGAAATATGTCCCTTGTTTCTCTCAGAGTTAAAGCAAACAATTAAAATACTAATTAAAGTAACTGAATAGCTTTAATTATCAAATTAGTCAGAGGTCATTTAATGTGTTTTTTCACATTAATAACCAGAAAATGCCTCAAAAAATCCTGTAATTACACAAGACTCCACACTTCAACCCATAAATACATCTCTTAAAAACCTCTGATGTTCACCCCTCACAGCCGTTGCTGTTTAATAAAGAATTAATCTGGATTTAATGAACGAATTAAGGACATTTAACGTCTAAAATAACATGTTTTGGTTCATTCAGGGGCCATTCGGGGAGGGATGAAGAGCGTCCCGTCAGAATAAGAGCACAGATCTAGAAGACGTTAAAGAAAAAGCAGCACATTACAGAGGAAACACTGAGAGTTGAGTGTGAACTCAGTTTGTCTCTGAGCTCCAAAACAGCAGCCAGCATGGTGCCAATTAGCACGGAGCACGCTAACATACGCCCTCCTGTAGCTTCTGATTAAAGTGCATATTGATGGTATAAATTATCTCTCGCTACAATAGATAGCTGGGCATCTATATGTAAATGTTTAATTAACCCGTGGCTGAATCGCCGCACCGGTCCAGAGTGGAGGTTATTAATCTGATGATGGCGGCCATAACGCTGGGCCAGCGCCGCCACAATGAGCCGTCTGGACACAGCGGCAGATTCATCAGAGACGCCGCCTCGTTTCCTAAAGTGCTGTTTGTTCTCAGTGATGAAGTCTGCACCACATCCCTCTTTAAGGAGGACTCAGATCTGCTTAATGCTCTGGCTGAATCTCACATTTAAAACAGAACCTGCTGCTCTGTTCAGCTCTGAGATCTGCAAATAATGAAAAATATTAAGTCTGTGGTTCCTAGCCTAGGGGTTGGGACCCCTACAGAGGTCACAAGATGAAGATGATAGGTCACAGTATGTTTAAAGTGTGTTAGAAGTAAAAGTACTTTAGTTTTTGTTTTTTTAAGTTTTTTAAACATGGATAAACCCACTAAAAAAAAGGTGATGGACTCCTTTCCCATCACCAGTAGGGTAGTTGACCACTGTGTTCAGACTGACAGTGAGCTGTTAGCCTCCGTACAGACTGATGAAATGAATCTGGGGGGTCTCATCCACAGGTCGGTCCTATTCTGTTGGAGCCTCCATGTGAGACGCTTTGGTCAGCAAAATGTGTTTTTAAAACATATTTCTGGGCTACAAGAGTGAGTGCAGCTGCTCAGCAAGCCTGCACGACAGCAGGCAGCTAGTTAGCATGGCTAGTATCGTTAGTGTAGCTGTGTTGTGCTGTATGTAGCCCATAGACAGAGACTGTCTTCCTGTAAAAAACGACCACCTATGTCACTTGTGCAGTAGCTTATTACGCCCTACAGTTACTTCTACTTGTAAAGCAACATCTAGTGGCTATAGTACTCACGACAACTATGACGTAAGGTATTGTAGTATAAAGAGCAAAAAAGTCCACACTAGAAGTAGGACTAGAACACAGGACTTTCACACAGAAAACTTGAGTTTGGGTCACGTTTGAACCCGAATCGGTTTTTCACAAGCAATTTTTTTAGCCGAAACTGCAATCTTTTCTTAAACCTAACCAAACACTGCTCCACCAACAACAGTCTCCAGAGGTAGAAACCAACATTGGTGTTTTGCTTCTAGTTCTATCACCTCTTTTCCTCTACTGAAGTTAGCAAGCTAGTCAGCTAGCCCTGTCTGTCTCGTTAGCATCCAGACTGCTCTGAAGAAGTAGCTCTGCTCAGATGGTGTATTCTAACCTCTTGTATTGTAAACACAACGATGGCTGAAGCTCTGGGCAGGGACCATCACCACCACCTGCCTTTCACAAGCAATTTTCTATCTATTTATCTATGTATGTATCTATGTCATATAGAGACATTTATTGTATGAAACCTTCTGAAATCCTCCTGATTTTCCCTCGTAAACATCTGTCTTACTGCAGCTTTCAATATTTGCCATATCGTTGTCGTTTAAAGGCAAATACCCTGTTGACACTTTACTCACAGAAGCAGCTGCATGAATATTTAATATGCTGTAATAGAAAGACTCTGAGTGCTCGTGCGTCGGTTGTTTACAGCCTGAGGAAAACAAAAAAACAACAGGGAACATTAAAGCTAACCTCTGAGCTGTCAGTTAGTTCATTACAAGGAAACGAAGTGAGACAACAGAGCAAATAAACAGTGAACAACAGCGTCGCTCTCACACTCTGAACATGTGAGGGTTAAAAGGTGCTTTAAGGAAACAGCAGCTGCAGGTGAAACTCAGGTGAGTTTGATTTGAATGGGAAACTATTTTCTGCAGTCAAACAATGGGGTTTAATTTCTTTAAATCCAGGATTGACTATGTGTAATGTTCTCCACAAGACTTTGTAGAAAAGTGTATAATTACTATGGTTTTCAGTTTGTCTAATTATACTGATAAAACAGAACACCAGACTTATTCAGTTTTATATGGATAAATAATCTTCTCTGCTAAATAGAAACTGTTTTCTGTTTTTGTGGTCATACATTTTAGGGTCCTGAAAGTTAACATACACGTTACAACTAATTTATTCTCTGTTTTTGGTCTCTACCACCTCCGGAGGGAAATCTCTGTCTCTGTAGCAGCTAAATGCTCCACTATGTTCACCAGCTCTCTGACTGAGTCTGTCTGAGCAGACAGAAAACACTGGCTTTTTCTGAGCTGGTTTAATGACAACAGCTGAGACTGAACCAGACAGAAAGTATGCAGGAAAACTGTGGTCTAGTAGCATGTGCAAGTGTTTGTTCTGTTATTACTGATATTTGTCATCAGACCACTGGACACAGTTTCTCACGACTTCTCCATCCTCTCTTTCCAACATGTAGAATAGGACACGCCCACTGACGTTGTCATGGTTCACACCTGAAAACCTGACAATTTTTGGTTCAAGCTGGGAACTGACTTTTCAGATTCAGAACCTATTTATTTCTGGTGGAAATACTTCAAACTGTTCCGAAATAGTGCAAACTAGAAAATCGGGGGAAGTGTTGAGTTTCATTCATGGTAGTTTAACATCATGTGGAGGAGAGACTGACAGTGGACAACCTGACCATAAATTTACTTTAATTTTATTTATTTGTGTACTGTTGTCGTAGGCTACAAATTCTTTATTTGTTGTGTTGACCAATGACTTGGTCATTATGTGACACCAGCTTGTGTATGAGAATTCCCAGTGAACTCTTACTGAGCACCTACAGGTACGGGTGTACAGGTTTTTTTGTGAAAATAGTGTCAACAGCAGTTTTCTTTAGGTCTTTACACACTGGGGTTATTTTTTCATGTGATTAATTCACGTCAATACATTTTTTCGTACTGTTGTTTTTGTCCTGACTACTTTCACACAGAACAAGAATATAGAGTGAAAAGGCCTTTTTTTCAGAAGGACATTGATCTTTGAGCTTTCACACTGCAAATAAAGGCATCAACCAATCACAGACTGCCAGAGGCTGCCCTGGGCCGATCCTCAGTCTAGTTTGTCCTCTACCTCCTCAGATGTGGAGGTAACATCCCCAGCAGGACCTCAAACTGCAGTTAAAAATATGTCTTGAACCGGTTGTGATGGAGCTTCAGCTCCTGAATATTCACAGTAGAGTGTTTTCACACTATTTTCATTTTAGTGTATGTGTAAAGACCTTTATTGTGTAATTAAAGACTAAAAAGGGGAGAACAGACATTATATTACAGTCAGTACAACAAAATGACTCTGCAAACTTTGGCCTTTATCATAAAGAGTTAATGAAAACATGGATCTAAATCCTCTGCTGAGAACTGAGGCCTCAGGATTCACTGCTGCAGTTTCACTTGTCTGTTGTCTTATTGTCTTCCTTGTCCTGTTTTATTTTTACTCTGCAGTGATTAAATGTGTTCTCCGTACAGTCTGCACTGACTCTGGGTAAACGCACAGAGATGTGGATGTTTCCTGTCTCCTCCATGGTGAGGACTGACAGACAAAGACATGTTGAAGCGTCTGTCAGAGGAGTCGAGTCTCATTATTCCCCCGTCTGCAGACAGACAGACGGATCACATGAGGAAAAACCCTCTTTCCTGTTCTTCCTTTGCCTCGGTGCAGGAGAGGAAAACGACGCTGTCCTCCCTCCCTCTCTGCAGGAAAGTGACAGCCTGTCTAATTGGGATTAATCAACTGGCAGCTCCAGTTGAGTGGCGGCGTCGCGATCTGAAGAGAAATGGCATTGACCCAAAGAGAGAAGGTGTATACCGCCCCGGGGCCGGCGCATGTACCGATTCATCTTCCTCAGCATAACATTATTATTCCCAACTCCACCACAGAAGAAGAAGAAGGAGCCTCTTTAGAATTCCTGGGTCAAGAACAAAAAGCTAGAGAGGGAGAAAAGAAACTGAACTAATCAAAAAAGAAAGAAAAAGAGCAGCACTTGACAGTTTTTTCCCATCGAACACAAAAAAAAAAACCAAATGAAAGCTGAAGAAGAAGCAGCAGCAGCAGCGCTACATTATTCTTTTTTATTCTTTCTCTCGCAGCCATCGCTTTGAATTACAGAGGGAATCTTTTTGCTGAGAGTCAGGCGTTGAAGAGGAAAAAATCAAAAATTCATCTGAGAGACTTTCAGGAGCGAAGACAGAGAGAGAGAGAGGGAGAGAGAGGAGGCGAGGAGGAGTGTTTTGTGCTGGAACCAACATTTGCAGAAAGTTCCAGTTCCTTAAGCAATTATTAGCGGTGATAGTTTGACATGTTCAAGAGTTGTCAACAACTGGCTTTAAACAAAAGTACAAAGCAGAAATAAACACTGCCCGCGGTGGAATTAACTTGAGGGACGTGCGGGGTCGATGAATTAAACATGTGCTGCCTCGTCTTCTTCTTCTGCTGCTGTGTTACAGCTGAGTGCCTGTGTTCGTGTTACCAGGAGGCTCCGACGCTCGCTCTGCTGCATCGATGTGGAAAACAGATGAACACTGTAAAAATCTGAGAGCCAAGGCAGATGATCCTCTTATCATTAACTCTGGGACACATTAGGAGCCGATGGGCACTGACGGGTAGAAGGCCCCCACCCAACTCTATAAGGCCCTCAGACAGGTGTCATTTGTGGTTATTTTAGCTGAGCTCTCTGACTCTCTAACAAGAAATATTAACTTAATTCACTGCACCAGGGGCCCCTGGACCTCAAGCCTTTGGGCCTGTTCAGTGATCCATCCATACATTTAAACTCTGGGGTTTTCTCACCAGTATAACACTCAGGTGCAGCGTCTCAGTCAGGAGAGGCTCTGAACTGGTTTTCACTCGTCATGAACTGGTTTCATGAACATCACGAATCTGCCAAGTGTTGTCACTTTCAGGGGTTAAGGTCTTTTCACAAACAGCATGACGTGAATAAAAAAAAAAAAGGTGCAAAATACTTGTCTACAAATATTGAGGAGCTGAAGCTGCACCACAGCCAGTTGTAGACATATTTTAGTTGTTGGTGGGACAGTCTGAAGTCCTGCTGAGGAGGCAGAGACCAACTACCAGGATCCTTTGACCCAGAGCAGCGATGTGATTGTGTTTACTTTATTCACGGTGAGAAAGCTCAGAAAAATCTACCTCAAAATTACACAAAATGACATCGCTTAACATTCATGTTCTGTGCGAAAGTACTCACAACAAAAACTACAGTTTGAAAAAATAAACAGACATGCAGATTAATTGCACGGAAAAAAAAAAACACTCCCAGTGTGAAAAGACCTTTAGACAGTGTCACCCCCATAATTAAAACTACTGGAATAAATCTTGTTATCTATAATGTCAGGCCACTGCTGGAGACTTTGTTTCCTCCAAGCTCTGACTGGACTGTGGTGGAAAGTAACATTTACATTACACTTGAGATACTTTAACCACATTTTTCTGATAATACCGTCATTATTTAAACCATAGGTTTCTATGGTTTCCTCCTCTACATGATTTGATGATCCTCATATATGGTGTTTAATTAATTTGTAAAAACAACAAAACAAAATGCATATGTGTGAGATAGGAATGCACAGAAAAGTATCTGTAAATGGAAAACCATCCTCATGAGGGAGCAGCTAAACATTTGCTCTTCAAGTGGTTTGTCAGGAAAGGAGTCGGCCTGATGTTCATGGCTGACAGCTACTACTACTGACTTCTTCAGCAGTGGCTTGTGTAGACTTCGGTCTACGTTTATCATAGTAGTTGGGTCATATCTGCCACTGCTGTTAACTCGGGATTAATCATACATTTTTTTATGTGTTCTAAATGTACTTAAAGGACATTTTTTCAAGTTTTTAAAATTCTTATCAACATGGGAGTGGAAAAATATGCTTGCTTTATGCAAATGTATATTTCATTATTTAGCCTTTGGTGTTGAAAGTTTGTTGCTTGTAGAGATATTCAGGTGTCTCCTTTGCACACTGTGGTATTTTAGACATGATGAACTCTGGTGGTAACTCAGTTCAGATCGACAATAAATACAGCTTTGGTCTTGTGGAGAGAACCACCTGGTAGAGCTTTGAAGCTGAACTTTGCTTTTCAAAAAACACTTATTTATCCATTTCTGCTCAAGGAGGTTTGTTTCCGCTCGCCATCCAAAACATTACTGCTGCATCACTTCTTGATTTCCCAAACTACGGGGCAGGCCAAAGGTGATAATCACTGAATGTGCACCCCTAAAAAAATCAGTGGTGTTAAAATAAAATTTTGTTAACTCATGATTATCTCGTTAACTTTGACAGCCCTACTGTCGACACATACAGTTTTGTGTTAAAGACAGTATAGAGTTGGCTGTTCCTCTCTTTAGTCAGACTCTCTGAGTCAGAGGATATGAGATGGGATGGAGACTGTGGGTGTTGAAAGTGACCAATTAAAGGAGCAGAGATGTCAGCCTTGATGAGTGAGGGTCAAGCGGTTGTGCAGGTGGAGCAGAAATGCTTCCTCGAGAGGATGGTTTTCTGCTCATGGATTCTGCTTGTGTTCTTGTATCAGATGCATCCTTGTGGTTTTTATGTGGCGAGTTTTAAGACTAATTAAACACATATTGAGGAGGATGTGAACGATAACTTCAGCTTTTCTTAATTCACAAAGATCCATTGAAGCCGTGGCTAATTCATCTCTAAAAAGTACCTTCACCAGTAAACATGACTAAACTGTTGATTAAATAGATCATCTTAAGTTTGATCCTCAGTCAACAAACTGTTCAGAGTTGATTAATTAAGTTCATCATCACCCTAACGACCATAAACAGAAGTAACATGATATTTTTTACAGTGCAGAGCAGTGTAATGTGCAGCTTCTTGCATCATTTCCATCGACATGTAATGAAGCGATCCTCGTCTCCCCAGGGGAGTCGTTCATTCACTCTGTTGTTTTCAGTGTTTTATTCTGATTCCACTTACCAAAATGTATTCATCCTGTCTCTGCTGCTGCTCTGCTAATTAGCAAAGTGCTTAAGACATAAAAGACTAAAGTTTTATCCCTTTAATCTCTTATTCCCTTGTAGTTCTTGGAAATGAAAACACTGCCTATTCTGTTTTTTTTTTCATGCAAATGGCAGCTGCTGAAAACATTGAGTATTATTTTGACTTTTATTGAAGCAGGATGGAGAGAAATAAAAATTTTGCAGAGGATCCAGCAGAGTTTATGAGGTTAATTAATTACTGGTGTTAAGAAGGTAAATAAGTTGAACAGGGCTCACTGTTAAACAACACGATGAACCGTTTGTCTGCTGGATTTTATTCAGTTTGAATTGAAACTTTGCTGCGTGTCAGATTTTAGCCCAGAAAGAGCTGAAATTATATGACGTCAGTGAAATATTTTGGTGGGAATGTGGGAGTTTTACCAACCTGAGGTTGAAGAAGATGATTTCTGACAGAATCCACCAGAAGAGTTAACCAAGGAGAATTTTCTCACTTGATAAATGAGCCTGAAACTTTCAACTGATCTGAGAACATTAAGAGATACAAAGTGACAACAAATCATTGTGCTTGTTATCAACACCATTTTTTGCTTCTCGCGTGTTATTTCATGCCTCTTCATTTCTCTACTGACTAACCCTGACTCTTAACTTTAACCAAAATGACTTTAAATGACACGAAAAGCTTAAAATGCATAGACATGACAGGCGAAATGTGCTTAAAAGTGGCCATTTATATGTAATCCCATGAGATCATGTTGCTGGTTAGTTCAAAGTTATGCAGGAACAAGAAGTAAATCCTGTGTGATAACTGTATCTTGTTATATGTGCACGAGACAAACAAAACCTTTAACCAGCAGCAGAATCAAAATCTGTTCATGTTGAGCAGCAATTTGCTCTCAAAATTAAAAGGTTTTGGCGAGTGTTTTCCCGTGTCAATGGAAATACATGGGGTCTGACTAATAACTGGAACACAGTCAGTCACGTCAGGGGACTCCTATGTGTAATGGAACCGAGTTTACCGCTACGGCAAATAATCAGACCCTTAGTAACGACCTAGCAACAGAAATGATTTTCTAGTCCCAGATGAGTGAACTCTGAGCTGACGTTAATGCTTTATCGAGGTCTCGGACTTTACCGAACTAAATCAACAGCCTATTACACAAATGAATGCTTACTTTTATCAACCACATTATAACAAAGACGCTGCATTTATTTACTCACACAGATGTAGCTTCTGCAACCGCAAACTTTTACATGAATTTTAAGTTATAGCGCCGTGTCACCGGCACAGCTGATGGAGAAAGCTGAGGCGCTTTGCTCAAATGACATTAAAGGACACCCTTGAGTGTAATCTTGCGATTATACAACTATGACCAACAAAGTAAAATGTATATGGCGGAGTAATATTTTTAGTGATGAGTGAGGCCTGCTGTCATGCTGATTTGAGCACATTCTAAATGTCTTGTTGACCAATCAGATTGCTTGGTCGGAACTACTTGTTGTATAATGTGATTTTAACACTGTTCTGATCCGATTCTGTTCATTATGTGAACATTAAACCAACATAACAGGAAGTCCACATTAACTCAAACATGTTTACAGTCTTAAGAGACTCCTGAGCACTGTGGCAGAATGAGATTACACCAATAGGAACTTGAGTATTCGTATATAGGCTTACTGTAGGTTTGGACAGACTCTTTGTAGGTGCTGTTTGCAGCCTGAGAGGAAGATTTAAGACTTAAGTTTAGGCTCTAAGTTTTTATTTTTCTGTAAACTTCACCTAAAGTTTAGTAGAGAGAAAAAAACTAAATAAGACCAGTATTTTCTGTGACCCCCTTTGCCTTTAAACCATCTCCACAAAAGATGGCCTTGTTGTTTGTACTCGACAATCGTGTGTAGCAGGTTGATGAGAATGGTGTAAATTTTCTCAAAGACACTGGAACTGAACATTAGTTAAATGTGAAACAGCAAAGTTTGATTCTCTTTGTTGTAAATATAAAAATTTAACATAATCTGTGATAAAATATCAGGCAACTAGACATGATTCAGGCAGAAACAGCTGCTCCATCTGTTTTAAACAGAGTTAGGGATTTGAATTTCTGATGTGTTACAGTAAGATTATTACTGAAACAATTTCCTCATGATTTTTCTTTTCTGGTTGAAGAATCTCCTCCTTGTGAGGAGCGCTTCTTTAATCCCGTCAGGTCGTCTCTAACGGCGCTCTGAGAAGGGAGGGGTTAATTCAGGCGATGCCGATGCCCGAGCGGAACAATTCAAGATCGCTGCCTCCTCAGCGAACAGGAATATTATTAACAGGAAGTTGTGGAGCAGGCAGGCGTTTTCCCTCCTCTCCATGCTGCCGAGGTCCAGACTAATCCCACAGACCAGAGTCAGAGAGGAATTATTATCTTCGAACGTTTGCTGCATCTCTGCCTCCCTGCACGTCAACCTTCGCTCTTCATAATCCATTACGCTGTGATCAGAATGAGCTGTGTTGATTGATTCAAACATGTTAGATCAGGGAAGCAGGGGGTAGATTTAGAGTAATGGAGTCTCAGGCCTGGTTCACTTAGCAGATGGATGATGGGAGTGGCGGCGGGCCGTACATCGAGGCCCTCCGCTCCATCAGTCCTGACGCCGTGAGATAATATTTGAAGTGCAGTGGATGTTCACGTTCCCTCTCTGTGTTTTTTACCCAGAGTACCTCTCTGTGCCTGTTTTCCTCTCCAGGTGAAGTCGGCGGGTCGTGTTGTCGTTGGCGGGCGAATCACTGCAGGATGTGACATTAATGAGGTTCCCCTCGCTGGGTTTATATACGCTCTGTGGTTCTCACATTAACACACACTCAAACACACACACATCTGATTCTGGCTGAAAGAGCAGGAGGAGGGAAAACATGCGGGTGACATCAAAATAAAGGCGTGGAGGCCGACGTCTCAACAGCTTTTAGTCCCTACTGGCATTTGGCAGCCATGGCAGTCGACTCAGAGCCTGTCAGCCTGTGGATAGAGAGCTGTGTTCTAAGTGTTTATTAAGAGGGTCAAGGTGTTTTTACTGTGATACATTAAACCAATTTGAGTGCTTCTTTTTGTCAAATTGAAGAGAAAGTAATCAGTCAGAGGACAGTTAACTGAACAAAGTCTGAACAAATAGAAAAACATCAGAGGGGGAACAGTTTTAGCTCTTCCTTGTGCATGACAAAAAAACGATTTCTATTGAGTTCATAATTTTGTCTCTGTATTTAAACATTTACAGTTTTCTCATCTGAGAGGAAGCTAAAACACAATCAGAGCCTGTTTTATAAACTGTCCATTCAGGGTAACTTCAGCTAATTAAACCGACGTAATGAAGCAGAGTGAGAATAATAGTCATGATTTATTTTCAGTCGCTGCGTTTTCCTGATAATTTCCTAAAAATGACTAATAATAATTTCCTCGAGGACATTTCAACTCCCACAAAACCAAAACATCATCTTTGTTTCTGTCAGGAGGTAAATTAATATTTGTGGATCCAGAAAAGGATCCAGAGTCTCTCAGACTCAGGCCTCCCATCTATCAGCAGAGCTAATTCACTCCCAGTATAAACCAGTACCGCCTGAAAAACAGCCATAATTTTCTCCGTCCTTATGTATTTATCAAGATGAATAATCACAATGAAAAAGCCTCCCCCCTCTCTGCTCGGGAGCGGAGGATCCTTCACCGCCGATAGCTCTGCCACATCAATATTCAGACGATCAGCGGCCCATGAGTAAACAGAAAGAAGCGCTGGCCTCGGCATATTTAAAACGCAGCCATTTTAACGCGGCACCTATTAACTGATCTCCCAGTTATTTATTTCCTTTCCTTGTTATTAACACCGGACGTGATATTATTCTAATTATATCAGGCCCAATCAGCAGTATTGCCTGTCTCTGGCTCATTTCCATTAGCTTTGTCTTTCACACTGTGATACTAATTCAATGAGACATCAAACATTTAAATGGAGCTGAGATGCAGAGGTCAGGAGTTTTTCTCTTTTTTTCTCCCTCTCTCGTCTTGCCTCTGCACTCTGTTATTGCTTTGCTGTAATTGTGTTTGTCCCCCCGCCGGATGACTAATTGTGCCGCGCTGCCCGTCCCATCAGATGAACTGCACACTAATATGTTAGTTTGCTCTCTAATGCTAATATGTGTTTTGTTGTGGACGAGGCTCCGCTTGGACTCTGTGCACAACCCTGGATTTCTGTCGCACAAACACACCGTTTACACTATCAGTTAAGTTCAATTCTTTATTGGTACGACTATATTCAGATAAAATATCACCACAGCTCTGTATGAATACTTACGTTAATCTGTAAAACATTCACGTTTGTTACAGAAAACAAGATACATTTGGAATATCATTGTTTTTATATTAGTATTGAAAGGAATTGTGTTATTTCCTATATTTAAAGCAGTGCTGAGCTTTGGTTATGTTACTCTGTGTGTGTGTGTGTGTGGGAGGTGTGCGGGAGGGGGAGTCTTGTTAATAGAGTATTTAATCTATCACTTAAAGTGGTGGGCGACCTCTGGGCGTCCCGGTCCCTCCATCATCTCCTCAGCTGCTCCCTTTAATTGTTGGAGCTGAGAGAGTAAATGAAAATCAACTGGCCTCATAATGAATGGAGGCCATTACTCTGTTTAAACCACACACCCACACACACACACAGGGCAGTACAAAGGCCGACTGAAGGTTTCCCATCAAAGCTCTAAGGAAACAGTCGGAAACATCGACCCGTTACTCAAAGAGAACCTTTCACTCAGTCACAACAAAGAGTGGAGGAGTGAGGTGTTGGACTTAAAGACATCAGAGGTCATCACAGACCCTGACCTATGACCTACGACGCAGGTCCGCATCATCTCTAACTGACTCAGATCTGGGAGGGTCGTGTAGCTTTTAAGGCAGACAGACAGTCTTAAACAAAGCCTTTAAAGTTGAACTAACAGAAAGTAAAACAACAAAATTATCAATCATATCAAACATTTATAAAATATGTTAATTAAAAAATGTATAGGCTAGTATTAGTCTATTTAGTGCAAATAATTTTCCCAAAACTTCTCCTGCTCTCTTTATGTTTACCTTCATGTTTACCTACCATTTCTCCGACAGCTCCAAGTTAAATTTTAGTAGCGCCTCCTGCTGGTTGCTGCCACATAGTGAAAATCATTATATTGCTTCAAAATGAACGACACAGCTTTGTTGATGCAAACATATCAATTAAACTTCACATGACCGACAAAATTTTTAGCGATCAAGAATTCGATCAGCAAATAATTATGCCAATCCCGGCTGAGAGGAGAGTTTCCTCCATCTTCAACTACAGTGTGGACATCCAGTCACTGTAAGAAACTGGTTTACATTCACTAAAGTTCAAAATTCAGTCTAACTGCTTTCTAACACATTTTGGTGCCATGACTGATGATCACATTCAGCGAACTGGATTTGGGCTGATGTGAACAGATCATAATATTTATTGGAAAGTTTCTGAAGGAAGAGAAGGAAGGATGTCTGTCTAGCTTTGTTTTAGCACAAACTAATTTTAAATTCTCCACAGATCTCAAACCTTCAGCCTCAGCAAAAAAAATAGATAAATAAACAGCTGTTTATTTTATCAATTTGTGTGACTGGACCCTTTAAGTTTTTGAATAGCCAAAGATCATCACGTTTTTCTCCCTAAACCTGACGAAGGAAACAATAATCAGATTACTTAAATGCATGTGCACACAGTGACTTTCCCTGACGATGTGTTAGCCCACGGCCTGGAGCAGGACTGTACGGGTGGAGACAGATTTGTGGATGAGCGTCTTCACACAGGACAGTGTAATGAAAAGCCTCAGAGTGGCTCTGCTAAAGAGTTCATTACACCCCGTCATCAATCCTTCCTCTTTCTGAAGCATTACATTCATCAGGAAAATTAAAAAAGTGTCATGTCTGCAGTGATTTGTATTCTTCCATCAAAAACACACACCGTCGAGCCGCTTCAATTTGCATATTCTCAGGATGTAATAATAAGTCATTGGGGCCTGGCTCAGCCTGCACAGAGCTGAGGAGGAGATGGAGTCTCTCAGCAGGAGAAGAAATGAGCAGACCGACCAGAGGAGATGGATAAAACCACTGAGAGTCTGCGTGGAAAAAAATCCACAAATAAACACATAAACACCATCACACCATCAGTTGTGTTATATACCCTCCAGTCTCCACATTGTTTTTCTGTGTGTGAATAACTGGTCAAAATGTTTGTGCTTTTCCCAGTGCATATTAAAATGCAGATGCTCTGCATCCATGGACTAAGATTATTTTAAATAATTCTGCCTCGATCCATTCAGGTTCATGACTGCTTAAGAAGTTGGTCTCAGTTCAGTTCTAGAGAGATCTGTTTCCGTTTCTTTGTGGTGTCAAAACAAACCACGTGCAATGTTTGAAAGAGACATTAGACATCATGTACGGATTATTCCATAAGTTCTCATCATGAACTAACTTCAGAATTCCTCCATAAATGCTGAAGTCTCCCTGACATGAAGTCCTACTTTAGGGTTATGTTAGGCTGGCGATGGGCTGACCTTTTAACCATGAGTTTGCACAGACACCCGGCTGCATCATCAACGGAACTGTTACAATACTAAACCTATGTTACTGGTGGATTCCTCTAGAGGGCATCAGAGAGCTCAGACCATTTATAATTACTGGATTTGCACGATGTAAACAATGAACATGGCGACACTTAGAAAAGTTACTGTTTTACTACAACAGTGACACCATAGTTCATGGCTCATAAGGCTCCTAGATCACATCATACAGATGCAGCTAACTGCAGAGATGGTCTATTATCTTGGCTTCAGAACCTTACACCATTGTTGTTGCTGCTGACGTGCCTACCCTGTTACATCCCCACATTGCCCCTTACTGTTGATGTCCATTTGCATAGCATTAACTTCTGAGGACATAGGCAACCAATGCTCCATACAAAAGCAAAACAGACATCATGCACACCAAAACGAACAGTTAAAAACAAATATGTCTCCAGACCTCCAGCTTCAGTGATGTTGATGCTACAGTACCCATGAGCCTCTGCAACCTTTGCAAGGCTCTCTCCATCTGTTATCCTGTGAAGTGTCTTCAGTCATGGCCCTGATATCCTATCTATCTATAACTATCCTGATTCAAAGTCCACCTCAAGGCTAGAATGCTCCAGACAACTACAAATGTTCTTGCTCTGTCCAGTAATTTACCAACGTGCATTTCACATCAACCACCAAAGGACATGAGCCAACCTCACAATTGTCATCATTACAACTACAACAACTGTTGTTGTGCCACCAAGTTTTATTAAAACAATGCCAACTTGAAGAATTGTTTCAGTGTTTTTGGAGATGCGAGGCCAAACTCAGAGTCAGAGTTGTTGCAGAGAGAACAGTCTGATCGCAGCTGCTCTTTGGTCATTTACCACATACTCTGATGTCCGAACTTAGGTCTCAGAGTCAAAATCTAGCGTGAGTTGCAGCCAAATTAGTTTGTCTGAGGGGACAGTAAAATGTCTGACTCCTTACATGAACAGATCTCGTTGGTCGGAGTGCTGTTGCTTTAACTGCCAACAGTGACAGAATCTCAATGGACACAGTCTTGTACCTTTGACCAGTAACCAAACTCTTTGTTTCTCAGAGAGTTTCGTGTCCATGTTAGTGCTGATGATCACCTTTCTGCAGGAACCCTGGACCATACGTTGAACCACGCTCTTGAGATGTTTGTTTTTCATAATAAATCCCACTGCTGTCTTAAGAGCCTGAAAGAGGGAGGGGGTGTCCTGTGGTCACCCAGGGGCGGGGTGGGGTAGATGAGGGTTATTATGTTGATGATATATGTATGGGAGAGGAGGATCAGAGATGGAGGACACAGCTGACTGAGTCCATTTACATGACGGCTTTGTTAGGACGTTTATTGACAGATGATGAGGTTTGATCTGCCCGACATCACGTGACACTCGTAGAGAAAAATTTACAGGAAAATGGTGGATAGATAAAAAATAAGGAGGTGGATAAAAGAAATAAGATGTTGGATACAAACTGAGTTTCTGTGTGAAGGAGCTTCAGACATATGTTGGTCATTTTTAAAACAGTGAGGTGAAAAATGCTAACAGAGCAGCAGGCTGTGAAACATGCAGATAACGGGGTCGGATCAAAGATCAGCTTTGTTGCAGATGTGAGTGAATCACATTGTAACCTGGTTTTTGAAGCAGCAGCAGCTTGGTGACACGCTTGTTGTCCGACGTGCCACGATGATCCCTTTGTTTAACTTTATATTTCTGCATATTTTTCCCCCTGTCTCTGTGTGAAGGCGAGAGGCTGGAGTCACAGCCTGTCACTAATGGGAGCTGCTCGTTTCATAATCCATGAAGAAGACGAGACGGCAGCTGTGGTGGTGCGAGGCCTTCAGGGGGGAGGGTGGGAGACAGGGGTAGGCAGGAGGGGCTGTCGTTATTACCAGTGCTGCTTTTATAATTGTGTGGATGAGGATATATAGAAAACATGAGGAGAGGGAGCAGGTTAGCAAGTACATTTACTCTGTACTATACTGTAGCATAATTTTGAGGTAATATTTTATTATTTCCATTTTATGCTACTTAACACTTTGTTTTTTAATGCTTTTCTACACCACAAATAATCACAAGACTCCTCAGATGTTCTTAGGATCTGGCTTGTTCCAGATCAACCCACTGATGCTGGATCAGACTGGGATCTGGGGAGTTTGGAGGCCAGGTCAACACCTTGTACTCCTTGAGATATTTCTGAGCAGGCTTTGTGGCATAGTGCGTTTGTCTTCCTGCTGGGGGACGCCCCTGCCATTGGGGAGTGTTGTTGCCATGGGGGTGTGCTTGGTCTGCAACAATGTTTAGATGGGTGGTATGTGTCAAAGTAACATCCAGATGAATGAAGGATCCAAGGTTTCCCAGCAGAACATTGGTTTGTGATGAGATGATCAGTGTCCGTCAGTTTTACCCCATCAAAGATCTGATTTTATAATTACCCCAAACAAATCAGAGGATCAATAGCCTCATTAATTTCCATCCTACATGTTGATAGTTGTATCTGTGCAGACGCACACACTCGGTATTGTGCTCTGTGATTTTTTTCTTATGTATTTTTGGGTCATTTTCTCTCTAATCTGAATCTTTCATTGGGGCAAGCTAATCATCTCTGCGCCTACAAACAACATCAAATAGTGAAAGACAAGTGTTTGACTGGAGCGCTGGATTCGCTCTGCCCGTGCAGTTTGTTTTGAAGTGCTGAGCAGTAGCCGAAGGCGGGAGTGGAGAAATTTTCTGCTTCCCCTTTCGTTCGCTTTAATTTTAATGATGCTCTTCCTCAAGCTTAAGTAAAGTCTTCCACAGTGGGCTCTGGAGCCAGACAGGGTTTACAACTCCTTTGAAATCAGATGTAAGTATATATTTAATTTTGCTGCTGGATGGCTGCAGGCACACGCAGACACAGAGATTAATTGGCACAGCATTATGTGCCCTTATAATGTTACTGCACCTTCATTATCTGCAGAGTGAAAGATCTGACTGGAATAAAACTTTGAGACAGAGCTGCTCTGTGAGTTTTCTGCACTACTTACCTGAAAGTTTCTTGACTTTCTCCCACTCGTCACAACTCGGCATCGTCAGGGAGCGATGATTCCCTCGGTAAACTTCCAGCGGATTGCTTTCCATCTAGAATGTAAATAAGTTGGTGTGAAATAAATAATGTGTACAAGTATATCTCATAAATGCAGCAGGGAGATTTGCATTCTCGCAGGCCGCAATTCTCCGAGGCTTTTTCTCCTTGTAATCAAACTGCTCTCTTTGCTCCCAAATATGTTCAATAAAAGATTCCACAAAGGGTACATATGTTTGGCTGTTTGCCTCTCTTGCTTCATCTTTGTATGTTAATGTGGAGAAAAGTACACTTTACAAAGGTTTGTCGTTTTCCGGCAGCGCTCAGTGACATCTCTGGGACGCGTTCAGCCGGATCCTGTTTCAGCAGCAGCAGCAGCAGGGACGACGCAGGGCGGAAGGAGATGAAATATTTATGCTAATTGTTGCAAAACTTCCCACAAAAGACGACAAGAGGCATGTGATGAGGAGCTGTCAAGCGGTGCTGTCATTATGACAAGCATGAAACCCACGGAGGATCAGAAATCAAAGGCTCGTGCACGCAGCACTCGGGTCCCGGACGGGGCGCGCAGAAGGTCGGAGCCCCTTTAAAAATATTTATAATGAAGGGCTGGCATCAGGAGCACGTCAGGGCAAATTAGCACACACGGGCGTCACTGCACCAAATCAAGCCTGCAGGCTAACTCTGCTTCTACCTGACACTTCAATCTCTTTCAGCGTCTGTCTGCATTCTCAGTCAAGAAGCCAAGGCCTGACATGAAAGTCAGGATGCAGGCCTGATAAACTTTGCATATTCCCTAAGAACAAGAGCAGAAGAAGAAGAAGAAGAAATGGCAAGATTAAACATGTGCAACTCAGTAGGCGGGCATAAATAAAAATTTTAAAGTTCCAGAGCCCGGCTTCATTTGCATTTGGCTTTGGAAAGCAGAATGAAAAGGCGGCAGAGTGACAGAGAACAACCACCCTGTGTGAAATTCTTCTCTTTGTTTTGACTCACAAACAAGTGTTTTTGGTCGCTGCTTTTTCTTCATGTGTGTAATGATGATTCAACAAGCTGCGACTTTCATGGATCCTGTTCAGCAGGAAATATTTGTTGAGTTATCTCCCTGTGTCAATTTTTAGTTTTCTGCAAAACACAGCTTTCTCTTTTGTAACGGAGGAGCGGGGAGCAGGGCATTAATCTGCGTTTAGCCAGAGGAAACGTGCCGTCACGGGGCTCGTTCCTTGGGCGTCGCTTTGATCAGAGGCCCGGTGGAAAACCCTCCTTCAGGGCGAAGAGAGAAAGGCGCTTGATCTCTGCGCTTAATTAGCGGCCCGCTTCTTAATTGTTCATTTTACAGATCGGGGTGGGTGGGGAGTATATGCATGTGGCAGCCTGGTGTGCTCATCATAATTCATGACTCGAAGCCTTGATTTGAGCTGAAAAGCCACTAAATGGTTTTACTGAAATCTGTTGTTCTGCATTATGCATGAATGATTTGTTGTAGTCTTTTTAATCTTTTTGGATCTTCAGAGTAATTCGCTTCATCCTGGAAAATCATTCATGTTAACAGCTGTAAGACTGAGAGTGTCAGAGTTTTATTTGTTGAGTTTTTTTCCGACAGGTAAAACTGGAAGTCTGGAACCGGTGGCTCTGTTTGGTCACAGGCAATGGTGACATTAGGATTCAATGCTGTCGGCCCGTGGAGTCGACCACGAGTCAAAACAGACAAAGACAGACAAGACAAATGCAATTCTGCAGCAGTTTGAGATGAAACGAGACCTTTCGCTCTCTGCTCCCTGAGAGAAAACACAGCTGAGAGCCATCGTTTCTGCTCGTCACCATTAAAACAAAACCTGAGGCAGGACGGAGCGAGCGAGGGGAGGGTGGAGTGAGGAGGCAAGGCGGGGTGGCACCCAACATCCCCTCCAGTGGTTCTCCAGAGGGGGCTGCCAGATAACATTTCAGGGTTAGAAGATGACTTATGATGATTTATTGGAAAAACAACAACAAACAAGAAGCATATTTAATATTTTTAGATTCACACAGTCTTTGTTTTTAAAGGCTCAGCTGTGAAGCTTGGTCACGTGTATTAAAATGTGATCTGTATCCAGATAATAGACAATCCAGTCTTGTCTTTGAATTGAATACCACAGATGAACACCACTGTTCTGATGTTTGAAGCCTAAATACAATCTCCAGAAGTAAAAAGCTAATGTTAGGCTATAAACCAACTACACCACGGTCACATGACATCAACGTCTCCACCACTACGCTTCCAACTTGTTGTTTAATTTATCTCTGACCTCTTCTACAAAAGCCTTTCTTCTTAGAAAGTTAGTAATAGTTTGAAAGAGTGTGAGTATAAACACGAGGATGAAAAGGTGGACTGGTGAGTAGATCAGTTTTCATGTTAACGTCCCAGACAACCTCTGTAGTCTCATTTAGACACTTGTTAGCAACTGCCTTTTTTAAGACATGTAAAAGCTTCAAACATCAGGAGTGGGGGATTTACTGATGGATTTTATGTCGTAGAATAAAACATGAAAATGTCTTGAGCTTGTGTTAAAACCACAGACCTTATTTCAGACATTAAACCAAAAACCCATTCACTTTGGAACAGGGGAACAGGAAGTGCTAACATGCTAACTTACTTCCTAGTTTTAGGACTCGTTCGTGTGTCACATGATTATTCTGGTCCAATCATGATCAAGTGATCACACTCATGTTAAAAGTTAGGCTAGTTTAATTAGCTCAAGATGGATAATAACCCAGAGACTGCATACCGTGTACACAAAATCAATAGACAATAATTTTCTGATGAATCATTAAGGACTCAGGAATGAATACAACCATGACCAGCATCTGTCTTTACTCTTCACCAGGTTCTTTAAGGTGACGAACCTTAACTACACTTTCTTCTAAATTTATTTTGTTTGGTTATGTTGGGATTGATTGAACATCCAGAGGAACAGCTAACTGATAAATTCTGCCTCACTCTCGTTAAAACCCTCTTGTCTTCTTGGCAGGAGGTTAATTAACTGGAGGAGGGGGTCACAGAGAACAGCACAAAACTCCAAAGGTGAAGTGTCACCTGTCGTCAGCAAATATACTTTTTAAAGAAATTTCCTTGTGACTTTCAGACTTGAGAAACACTTCAGGTTTAAAGTGGATTAATCTTAAACTCAGATCTCTCTGCTGTTGTATTTAACAGATCCTCCTCTCCTGGCTTCACCTTCAGAGTCCTCCTCATGTTGTCTTTTACCGTCCCAGTGGCGGCTGCGGTCAGAGGAAGGAAAATGGCAGTGAACAAGCGGCAGTTGTAATTATCTCGTCCGTCTGCAGCTCGGTGAGGAAGGAGAGTCTGACATTTAGTTCATGTTGGAGTGGCTGTCGTGGTGATTTCTGCTTCATCTGTAGGTCTGAGAGAGAGGGGGGGGGGGGTGATGGGATTGAAAAGGAGTGCCGGTGATGGGATTATGGGAGCGTGACAATTGGGGATTAGCTCTGCTTTAAACAAATAACACTCGTGCAGGTCAGCAGATCAACATTCAGGGTGGAGAGCTGGAGGAAGAAGCTGCTGCTGACTTCATTAAGACGTGAAAACCAGGATCTGTCAGACCAGAAGGTTGGTTACTGGTTCATTAATGGACTGAAGTGACAAACACGGGGCTGTTTATTCAAGGCAGAGTGAGGCATCCTGGAGAAAGACTGCTGATGTTGAAATCAAACACACCCTTCCCTTCAGTCCTCCTTCAGAAGCTCTAGCCCCCAAACTCATGGACACTGATGGTACCTTCCATTTACACCGGAAGTTGGAACTGGGAGTGACGTCACCTCCGAGTTTGACCACATTCCAGTTGAGAAGACGAAAAACATGGACCTCGGAGGAAAGCCTCTGTTGTTGTTGCTCTGAGTAGTATCAGAACAAATCCGCTCATCACCTGAAGAAGACCTCAGATGAGGAGAGGATATCTTTGTTTTTCAGCATTTTGATTACATTTAATTTGCCATTCTGTTACCAAAACACAAAACTGACTTAATGTAAAATTAGCAGAGTGTTCAGTACTGTTGATGTGAGTAGCGGCCATCTTGAATCCTTATGTTGGGGTTGGCTGTTCCAGTTGAGACTTCTGACTAGAAACTCGAGATGGAGTGTGTCCAATTTTTCACAGCTAAAGCAAAACAGCTCACATAAAATGCCATCAAAGGCACAGCATCCGCAACATAATGGAGTAAAGACTGGCAAGAGTTAGTGGTTTAGATTGTTTTTTCAGAACTACAGTGGCCAAAGACAGGCTTGTAGATTTGTAGTTAAACTGGTCTTCGTGTCTATAAAAGCCTTTGCAAACATTCTCTCAAACCTCTGTAGCGGTAGCATGCAAAAGATATTCCCTGAATTTGAAAAAGTGCATTAGATTATAGTTGCTAATTCTACCTTTAACTAACTGACTTATTCACATTTATAATGTGATTTGGAACAATGAAAATCCCAACGTCAGGCTCCATAATGAGGGAAGCAGTTCTCCATATCAGTGACATGTCTTCAGATTCATTGGTTCAGTCTTTGTGAATCTGTCAGGTTAAGTTTCACCTGCTGTCAACATGTCCACCCTTCAGCTCCTGCTCACCAGAGACATCCTCATCGCATCAGACCATTTTCAAAGCTTCTTCCCTTCTTCCCTGTCGATCTGTCGCCAAAATGAAGCCTTGTCTGTCATCGCTTACATCCAAGACAACAAGCTGAAGATTTTATTTCTCACTGTGAACTGAGACACAGTTTATCAGGTGGAGTCTGTCCACCTGTCTGTCAGTCTGTCAGGAGACGATTTATAAAGGGTTCAACACCAAAATCAGAACAAGCTCCTTCCTCAGAGAAGTTCAGAAGAAGACGTGATCAAATCAAGTTTTTATAAGGAGGTTCTGAACTCGTTCCTGTTCTCTAAAGAACGAGCCTCTCAGATTTTAATGACCATGGCTCTAAGAAGACTGTAGGTAAATCATCAGGGTATTAATTATTCAGTTATTACTGTTGTGTTTGTAATGAACTCTGCAGCATTGAGAGAAAAGACAACCAGTTGATTTCAAGTCTCTTACTAGTTTTATGCAGATGATTTGCTAATTTACACACAAGGTGTTGATGAATCCAATGCTGCCAATGTTTCTACATTAAGTTTCATTTATACTATATCTGAAAATAATGAAAATTCCTGCTGTAATGTCTGATCTGTCTTTTTATCTGATCATCAGACCAAACATATTCATTTAATTATCATATATGATAAAGAAAATCAGCAAATCTTCACACCTGAGGCTGAATTTTTTACATTTTTGTTCAAAAAGTGACCTGAAACAACAAAGCAATTAATCAACTATCAAAATAGCTGCAGTGTAAGTAAACAGGCCACACAGCAGAAATCACACAGAGAACAGGCTAATCTGTCCCAGAATTCACCCTTAAGCTGCAGGTAACATCCACTGACTCCCCTCCAGACGTCACTGCTGGACCTCTTCTCAACTGTTTGTGGCCTCAGGCCGCAGACGGATGGACAGACAGCCCACAGCCTCAGGTTCTGTTTGTACAGATTCAACCAAAGACTTCATCCACACTAAACTGCCGACTCTGAAAATCACATTCAACGCATGAAAACGATGTTCGTCTGAACTATAGAGAGGAAACTTGAAGTTATCTCTGACCCAGACTCAATCATCATCTTCCAGAAGCTCAGTTTTCCTCGTCACTGTGACAGAGATAATATCTCTGGGATGCTGGTTTGAAAGTTCAGAGAGATCAGCCCCAAATAATGTTGCAATGGGGTGAAAGATTTCTGGTAAATTTCGAGAAACTTTACATGGAAAGTTAAGATGGGGAATTTTGGAAATAAACCAAGAAACTTCCCATCTGAATATATGTGAATTAACGGGATTTTATAGGAATTAACTGGAAATTTGGGGTAATTTATACTGTATCATATACAGACATAAATGTTTTGTCAAAACAAATTTAGTAAGCAGTGAAATCACCTCAAACCAGTACATTTAGAAGAACATGTAGAAACTGTTTATGTAGAAGAATTACATACAAATCAACTGAAACCAAGAGAGAGAACATCATCTTCTTAAATCATCTTTTTTTTTTTAAAAAAAAAAAACTGGGTTTAGTGCGAAGCTGTTCCTGTCAGCTCCTGTTCTTCAGCCACTCTGATGTGATTGGTCAGTTTTCATCACCGCCTTCTTCACAACTGTTTAACAAATCTCCCGTGTGGTTCACTAGTGCCGTCCCAGCATGCTTTGCATCACTAGGGGAAGGAGAGGGAAAGAGAGAGAGAGAGAGAAATACTGCAGTCTCCCTCCTCTTTATGATCATCAGATTAATCCGTCCTCTCGTAAATCTCCCCCTTCCCTCTTTGCTTTTATAAAACAGTCTTTTGTCTCTTTGCACCATATTTAATCCTTTATTGGTGATAAACATAAAAGCTGCACAATAGGCTAATGTCCTCATCAATATTATGACTAAATGATAATAAATTTGAGGACGGTGTTGCACTCGGGAGTTTCCCCTCACAGTATAGAGACACAAATAGGAAAATGTTGGATTACACTGAGCTTTAAAATCCAGCTTTAAAAAACTTAAAATGTATTATGTATAATTTGTCATGAAACTGGATGTGTTTTTATTTATTTCATCCATTGTTAATTAATCAACAATTAATTAATACAAAGATATTGATTATAATGAAACTTTAAGTTGAGACTATTTTTAACTAAGTATCACCATGAAACGTCTTCAGCTGATCACTTATATATTAAGACAATTATTTTTTTCTGTGACCAGTTTTACAAAATTTTTGAATATGTAAATGATGAATTATCTAATTTAAAATGAAGAACAGAAATCTGAATTTTAGATAAAGGTCCAGAACTCTTGTTTCATGTTATTGACATAGGACATTAGGAATAAAATGTGAGATAAATCAGGCTGTGATCACTATATGTTAAAAACCTTTCAATATAAACAGGAATAAAACTAAAAAAACTCATTTTGAGGAAACGACCTTTAAAGTTTTGTGTTACAATTCAAATTATAAAACAAATTTGTATTTTTAATGTTTTCTTTCTACTGGTCTGAAATAAAATGTGTTATAGAAGCAAAATAACAAAAATCGCAGTTTTGAGTTATTTGTAGTTTTACAAATAACTACAAATATTTGTATTTGTAGTTATTTGTACAAATAGTACAAATAGTTTGTACAAATAACTACAAATAGCAATACTCAACATGATCCTTGTCATAGTTACAGTCTGTTTCCTCCCTTTGTCTCTCTCCCTCTCCCTCTCTCAGAACAGCAGAAACTATGAACTGTTTTTTTTTTTTTTTCTGCAGCTAAAATGTAAATGAGTGTCTCTTAGCTGGAGGTAAAATTAGCATCTTTAATTAAAAAATTAGCAGCAAACAAACAATACAAAACCTACGAACAATTACAGGAAAAACAACCTGAAGGAGCAGCAGAGGAACCTTTTTTATCTGGATTTAATGATCAAACATGAATTAATGTGAGATTACACAAACACAAACACACATCACAAATATGTGTCTATGTGAGTCTGTTGGGGCATCATTAATAACCAATATTTTCACATCAAATACCGACTTTGATCCAACAAACCCCGATTCGTCCTCAGGAGAGAGATGACACTCAGCACAGGAAAACTTTATTTTTATTTATTTCATCATCAGTTTGACATTTTTTATTTGTCGCACAAAAACCTTCATGTTTTATTATAAATTAATCAGTTCTCCGGATAATAAACAATCTTTGTTTTACATTTTCACCTGGTATTTTTAACCCATTCTTGTTCACTGAGATCACAAAACACCAACAAACATCTGGTTTCCTGAGGCTCCAGGTGACGAGAATCTAACATTTCTACCAGTCACTGTAACTGTTAGAGCTTCTGTCTTTACGTCTTCATCAGCTACAGCTTTGCACTCACTGAAAGATTTTTCAAATCTTAACCGATTTAGAAAATGTGAGAGACCACACACATGACGACAAATAATGTCAGATTTCACAGTGTTGTTCTTATAGTGTGTGATGTGCAACAACAAGACCAACACAGCACACCACACACTAACAGATTCACCATCAACAACCAGAGTCTGGACTCTCAAAACTCAGAATATCACGCGGTCAAACGCAACTTTAGAGTAAACAAATGTGGCATATGACAATGTACATTATTTGTTGTGCTTCCATCTTCAGTCAGCTTGTCTCCTGATTAACTATTGTTCCGTTCCACGTGACAATCCAGTGTGTGCTCGGTTTTCCTCTGTGTTCCTCCCCAGTGTAATATCAGGTGTAAACACAGATATTGATCCCAGACATGCAGTGAACGGGTCCAGCTAGCTGGGAGTTAAACCAGGGACTTGCTTCTCAGGGTATATGCGTCCACATGGTACACACCCTAACCATTCGGCCATCGGCTTGCCCCACATTTTATTTCTTTTTTCTCCCACTCTGTCAGCAGTGTGTGTCTGTGTTTGTTTGTGTTGTGTCATTAGATATGTATTTTCAGTTTCATTTTTTCTGAAATTTCAGTCTTTATCTGTCCTTCTTGTTGAAGAATAGTAAAGTTAAACCTCAGCTGAATAAGAAATACATACGGAAACTCAACAACTGTTGACTCCTGTAAAGACTTCAGCTCACTTCAAGTATTGAGTTTTGACCTGACCTCTCCGTGGACGCACAGTACATCACACATTTGAGACCTGGATCTATGAATTTAAAGCACTTGGTCTAGGGTAGTCCAGATTATCAGATGGGCAAAGCAAGCTACTGCCCCAGGACCCCAGAAAAAAAAAATTAAAAAATTGTCTGAAGCAGCTGAAAACATGTCACTGAAGATGTTAAAGTAAAAACGCATCAATATTTTACTCTTTATTATCAGTGTAGATTTAATCTGTGATGTAATCTCATTAAAGATGATTTGACCTTAACCTCAGGTGATGAAACTACAGCCGCCATTTCTTCCTCAGAGGCTAAGTAGAATCTGTGTGTGTCTCTGCTGCCCTCTTGTGGTCGCTCCATCAAACAGCAAACACAAACTGCTGAAAAGTTTTTATTTTTATTTCAGAAACATGAAGCTGCTCAAGAGAAGGAGGCGACACACTCTGTTTAATATGAACATAACAAAGGGCTCTAAGACTGTAGGAACATCTGCAGTCGGCTGACATTTTAAAACCCAACAGCCTTCTGGGGAACTGAGTCCAGACAGAGCTTGAGGGTTCAGTCGTCTCCTCCACACAGACTAAGCAGAGCCTTCTGGTAATCTCCTTTAGTGTGCTCCTGAAAAATAATATAATAATTGAAAGTTAGATTACTACTTACACAATGTATAAATATTCCATTACAAGTAAAAATACTGCATTTATAATCCCACCGAAGTAAAAGTAATATCAAATTATGCTTTAAGTATCACAGGTCTGTTACACAGGAACATGGTCTATCAGGGACCTGGTCTACCCCACAGACTGGTACTCACAGCAATGGTCTGGTACAGCGACCTCTTGTGCTGCCTCTTGAACTCTGTCCTGATCTTCATCAGGTCAACTTCACAGCGAGAAACCATGATCCTGGTCACCACCTTCTCCTTCGCCCCTTTACTCTGAGAAAGAAAACTGATGTCAACATGGAGGACCAGCTTGAGGATGAGTCGGTTCGAGGGACCAGTCGAGCTCGGGGATGACTTGGTCTGTCCCCAGGTCTCAGGGACAAGTTGGTCTCAGGAACTACTCGGTCTCAGGGATGTGTCAGTCTCAGGGATGATTCAGTCTCAGGAAGGATTTGGTCTAACGCTAGGTCTCAGGGACGATTTGGTTTCAGGAAGGAGTCAGTTTGTCCCCAAGTCTCAGGGATGAGTTGGTTACAGGAAGGAGTCGGCCTGTCCCCAGGTCTCAGGAATAAGTTGGCCTGTCCTCAGGTCTCAGGGATGACTTGGTCTGTCCCCAGGTCTAAGTGAAGAGTCGGTCTGTCCCCAGGTCTCAGGTCTTAACTTGGTAAAATAAAAATTTACCTTCATGGCTTCACTGAGTCTGTTGGCGAAGTACAGCTGTCTGTTCTCAAAACACTCAACTGTGAAGAGACGGCAGACACAACTTTAGTTCACCTGTCCTCTTAAAGGGCCAGTCCACCAATGTCTGATTGTCACCGTTAAAGGACCAGTCCGACATGTTTCTAGTTGGACGTACCCAGAGTGAGGAAGGACTTCTCCAGGTCTCCCTTCACCTCTTTCCTGATGCTCTCCTTCATGTCGTAGGGACTGTAGCTCTTATACCTCTCAAACACTGAAACACACACGACAACCAGTCAAAAATGATGTTGACAGTCATTATGTGATTCTGTTTGTGCAGACATGTGTTTCCAGTGCTGCAGGTGTAGTTCACCTTTCTGCAGGTGGGGGACGCTCCTCTGAGACATGATGGAGATCCAGGTTGCCACGTCAGTTCCCTTCCTCTTCACCCCAGCTTCGTACAGACACTGAGACGTTCACACACGAGGACAGTTAAAATCATTTCAGGAAATGACCACAGAGGTTGGCTTTTTAAATCTTTTGAAAAATAAAAAACCTTTATATAAACATGCAGTTCAACTCACTCTGGCATCCTCGTCAATCTTCTGATAGTCGACGACATTAGAGGGTTCATCTCTCTTTGTCTGCAAATCGAAACAGATTCTAATGTCAGAATAAAAAAAATAAAAGTACAAGTTTTCATTTTAGTGGCAAAAATAATATCAAATTAATGTTTTTTTCTAATCTGACAAATTTAAAAAGAGTCACTACTTGTAGACAGCTAAGAATAAACAGCGTTTTCAGTTTTTTTTTTAATAATAAAAAATATTTCATATCCATCTGCTGAAATAAAGATGCTGTAGCAAAAATAAAATAAAAATCAGTGAGAAAGAATCCTAGATTATGTTAAAGATGAGGAGGAGCATCAGTTATAAGTTTTATGTAATGAACAGTTGCTTAAAGAAGAAATTGTTTTTTCAGAATAAAAGCTTAGGATGTGTCCAGGTCCTGGTCCTGAACTGACCTGAACCAGAGCCAGCAGAAGTTTAGCGAAGTCTCCTGACGTGTCTCCTGCGACGTCTTTGTCCAGTTCCTTCTTAAACACTGCAGAGAAAAAATCAAGACGATCAGAGGAAACTCAGGATAAAGCTGAGGTTCCTGCTCTGATCACATGTGACTGTGGATCTTTTCCTTAACAGACTAAATACACTTATTAGTCATTAACAGGTTAAATATATTAGATAAATGTGTTTCTTGGTTGGTTGGTCTGTGTTTCAGTTTAATATTTTAATGTCTTACTCTCTCTGTAAACCCTCTTGATCTCCACCAGCTCCTCGTTGTTCCTGGAGCAGACAATCTCAATCAGAGTCTCCTCGTCTGTTCCCAGTCCCTGCTCACAGAAACAAAACCGGGTGAGATCGCCAGGTGAGACTACCAAGTGAGACTACTAGGTGAGACACTGTATAAGACCACCAGGTAAGACCACCACCTTGTTTATGTAATACTGTAAAACAGGAGGTGTTTTACTACTTAGAAAAAAACCTCCTGTTCTACAGTATTCCAGTCTGTGAGGCCACAGATCACAGTGAAGTTAGTGGCAGTTCTGAATCACTGTTACTGTCTTTATCAGGTCTGTAGAGCACCACCTACAGTCCTGATGCAGACGTCACATTTACAGACACATTTTAACTGTAGTGTGAACTCTCACCTTCATGGAGGCTCTGAGCTCGGAGGCGTCATATTGAGCAGTGCTTTTCATCAGTCCCAACATCAGAGCCTCCAGTGAGCCAGACAGTGCCGCCTTGAGGGCTGTGATCAGGTCCTGAAAACAAACACATGTATATTACAGAGATCAGTGAGTCCTTCGAATAAAACTCATATTATCTCAAACCAACTTCACATGATGACCATGATTATTGAAACAGAAACATGTTTAACCTTCTTGGCGATTCGTTCATATTCGAAGGCGATCTCTCTGCGCTGCTCGTAGCTTCGTCTGGTCAGGATGTCGATGATGGTCTGTTCTTCTACACCTGCAGCAAACATATTTAAGTTTTAATTTAACTTAAATAACAGAGTTCAAACTTTTAACTAACAGAGCTGCTGACTCTCTTATTACGTAGTCTGGTTTTAGTGGAGAATTGTTGTTCTTTGATTTTATTTAATCTGACTCAAAGAAACTTAACACAGTAAAAAAAAATAAAAAATGTTGTGACTTCTGTTCCCTGATCAGAAGAAAATATGAATAAAATATTAAAATGTCAACACTTCAATATAAATTTGAGATACTTTAAAGATATTTCCATTTTATACAACTTTATATTTCTACTCCACTTTTTACTGCTCTGCATATATCTGACAGTTTTACTCACCATTGACTTTACAGACTGTAGATACAAAATATTAAATTAAATGCTAATGCACAGGTAATACTAATCCACTGATATAATACAATAGTTAAAGCTGTAAGCAGGAGTTTAGAAATACTGAGCTTGCATGTCCAAAACCCCAACCTGCAAATATTTATAATTAGTTTTTAAAATGTTTTTTGTATCTTATCTTACATGACCAGTTATTATTTTGAGTCCAGTAGTTTGTGTAACTTTTAATTTAAAACACTCCTCATGTGTCAGTTTTTAATTGTTGCTTAAAACCTCAGAGGATAAATCTCAGTGTCGTCAGCTCTGACAGAGGCTTTTTATATTTTGTACATTTTGCTGATATGTACTTTTACTGCACCTCCACTGCAACTTTTACTTGTAATAGAGTACTTTTACACTGCTATATTGATACTTGTACTTGAATAAAACTACCTCCCCTTTGTCCTCAGTGACTCGGTGCTCCTGATTGTTTATGTGGCAAAGAGAAATCTGGTCAAATCCTCCAGTTTTTTAATCAGAAACATGTTTTTCATTCATGTTAAACTCTGTGGTTTTATTCTCTAACCGTCAGCAGCTGTTTCTTTGACAGTGGAAAATCCTCCAGCTGCTGAGGGATGTCCTGCTCTTACTGCAGCTCACACAGGAGGCTGAGTCACAGCAGCAAACAGAGGAGTCCAACCCATACCATCCACTCCAAGGGTTCGATTCCCTCACACAGTTTTCGACAGGAGAGCTCTGTGCCTTGCTGCATATGAATTCCTCTGACTTTAGTCAGTTTCCAGTCGGATCAAAAACACTCTGCTATGGTCTGAACAGCTCATACATGGACAGAAGCCAGGCAGTAATCTGATACCTGACTGTAACTGGATGAAATCAGACTTCTGGCCTGTTCTCCTGGATGGAAACTGGAATCTGCTGAAACACTGCAGGAGTCTGGTTCACATTAAAACAGGACTAAAGGCTGTTCTAAGACCACTAGGGGCCGCAGAGATTAATACAGCCATAGTGTAAAAGTGTTGGATAAAAACAAGGTACTGGAGCTAAGAATGTAAAGTTTGTCTTGAAAGTGACACTAGAGGAAAGATCATGGAGTCACAGGCTTCATCCTCTGGAGATCAGGAACACGTTAATGAGAGTGTGAAATTTCTTTCCATCCATCCATCCACCCTTCTTCACCCTTATTATAGCAGTTTGGGCATGAAAAACCCGATTGTAAGTGTGAATAAGCACTGACGTACATGAAGCATGAAGAGAGGAAAACCTCAGATCTGTCTGGATCAATGAGGAGACTGGAACCTTCCTCAAATTATAGTGGGAGTTCAGGACTTTTACATATAAATGAACATTATGTTCAGGTTCGTAGTGCCAAACGAGTTCATACGATGCTGATGTAGCGATGGAGACAAAGTAGCCTACAGCAGCAGGGAGTATGGTGGAAAAACCTGGGAAGAGTCCAAGAAAAGTTTCTGATGCTTTCCATTTGTTTTCCTCCTCGTATCTGGGGTCGGGTCATGGTGACAGTACGTTAAACATGGTATTCCAGATGTTCCTTTCCACAGCAGCATTTTCCACCTAGAGGATCCTGAGGTGTTCCCAGATCAGATGGCATACGTAGTCCTTCCAGAGAGTTCTGGGTCTACCCTGGGATCTCATCCTAGTTGGACATGCCCTGAAAACCTCCAACGGAAGGCGGCCAGGAGGATCCTGACCAAATACCTGAACCACCTCAACTGTCTCCTTTCAACATGAAGGAGCAGCAGCTCTACTCCAAGCTCCTCACCTGGACTCTAAGGCTGAGTCCAGACACCCTACAGAGGAAACTCATCTCAGCTGCTTGTATCCATGATCTTGTTCTTTCAGTCACTACCCAAAGATCATGATCAAAGGTGAGGGCTGGAACATAGATCAGCTTCTTCCTCACCACAACGGTCCGATAAAACGTCTGCATCACTGCTGATGCTGCACCAATCCACCTGTCAATCTCATGCTCCATCCTACCCTCACTCATGAACAAGACTCTGGAAGGAACAATACACCATTTTCCAACATGATGCACCAGATGTAGAAGAAACTCAGCTGAGAGGAAGGATCACAGTCTGATTGATGGATTGTAATTATTCTCACCGCCAGAAGGGGGAGACAAAAGTTCTGTCTGCAATACATGAAACAAAGAGAGAAGTCAGATTTCCACCATGTTTTCCATGGTCTTAGCTTTGACTCTTTTAATGACTTCATCTCACTGTGTCTTCCTCTTCCTTCTTCTGTGGTTTAATAGCAGCAACTGGAGAATCAGCTCCAGCTCTCACAGCAAAAGAGGAGGGAAACAAGACTTCACTCAGGTTTTACTTTGATGATTTTGAAGTTGACTAGCAAGTCTTTATAGTTTATTAGAAGGTGAATCAGTCTGATGTCCTCTCATCTCTGACTGTGACTAAACCAGTTTCTACTCTGACAGCAGCTTCAGTAAAAACTGGACACTGACAAACAGCTGCTATGACAACTTCTTTTGTTTCAGACTCTCCTGCTCTCTGTTGGTTTGTTATTAGTCAGCGGCGAAATTCCATGTGTCAGAGTCCACCAGGGTTGAACCTTTCTTTCAGTCGGTAAGCAAACTGGTGATTCTACTGAATTTAACTGATGGTTCTGGTAAATTTTACCTACTGAAAAGCAGCTGTGTCTGAGCTGACACTGCTCACATTAAAGGTTTTCTACCAGTAATGTGTGTTTGCACATACTGGATTAACGTAGGCAGTTTGTGGTCAGGTGACGTCTTGTTTCACTGCAGCAAAAGTTGATCCACATTCAGCTTTTTTGTACCTGTAGAGGTGGAGAACTGACTGTGGAAACTGCCTCATCAGATTCTATACATGTCTATGTTTTTATCCCTGGTCATGGACTGTATGTGAAAAACGTTATTTTATAAACTCTGAATTATCCTGTGATGGAAGAGTCAGGTCATAGAGTCTGTTACTGGACTTGCCCACCTTTGGTTTTGATGGCCGTCTCAATCCTGGCGGCATCTTTGGCTGGGTCGAAGTCTCGTACCGGCACCACTGTGGGGAATTTAGGTTCCTCTTCCTACAGAGGACAGAGACACTTGTTACCTGACAAGACTGGCTGACAATGATCCTCTTATTCTTTACACAGCGTCTGAATGAATCAATCCTCAGTTTATCAGGCCTCTGATGACCTCTGGGTGGAGAACAAACCACACCTTCACCTGCTTTATGACGGCTGTAAAGCACTACAGAGTCTCCACTCTGTGGATCCTCTTAGAGCCTCAGGCAGTAAAGATATGGAAATATGTTAATACTGTATGTGCAGATACATAATCTGAAGAAGATTAAAACTAGAGCAGATAGAAACAGGAGGTCAGAGGCAGCAGAGGGAGACATAAACGTTACCTGCATCATCTTGTCAGTGTATATTGATTTGTTACTGATGATTTTGTTTTAGGTATCTGACCACCAGATGTCTGCTATAATGTCACACCTGTTCTCTAATTAGAGCTGTTCTCAGGACAGTGTGAATCCAACCCTTCTGTTAGATTTATTGCACCTATCAGAGCAGGACAACCCCAGGTTATAATTATTAATTTTTAGCGTTATTACTACATACATCAGGCCTTTAATCTGAAATCTGAGACCGTATCTGTCAGATAAATGTAGTAAAAATACAATCTTCCCTCTAAAATGCAGTGAAGTACAAGTATAAATTTGTGTAACATGTAAGAACAGAGTAAATGTACTTAGCTACACTCCTCCACTGGTTGCAGGTGGGTGATATGGACAAATACGATGAATATGAAATCATGTTTGCTCTGACTCACCGCTCCGTATGACAGCGTCAGTTGGCCCAGAAACTCAGACACCAGCGCCATGATGAGTTTAACCTGCAGACACACAGAGCTTCTGTGTGATTGGACCAGAGGAAACCACGGCAACACTGATAGTTATATTTCTTTTAAACTGTTGTGAAAAGGCCAAAGAGAAGTATTTTCACTTTGCGATATTCTGTCAGGTTCACAAAAACACAACAACAAGGAAACATGAGAGACATTTCAAACACTAGCTATAACAAACTCTGCTGAAGTCTCCTGTTATTTAATCTTTCTTTAACTGATAAAAACATCAGATAATAAAGTTTCCAACAGGAATGAAGGACTCTGGTTTGAGAACAGTTTGCAGCTGATTCCATTTAAAAAGGTGCAAAGTACCTGAAACTAATTCTGCAGAGGTTCATGGACACATAAATCAGATGTATGGTTCAGTATATTAACTGGATCATGTTCTGCAGTCACAGGATTTAAATGTTAAAGGAGATGAGTTTGTGCTTTGTTAGTCCACATAACACAGTATAGAACAACAGCAGTGCCAGTGACATTAAATAAATAAATAAAAACAATGTTCTTATCTGAGCATGTGAGAAAGGATCTTTGATTATTATTATTTTTCTTACATCTAATACAGATCTACAACGATTTTTAAAAGAGTAGAAAGAAACTTGCAGATGCTTTTTTTCATTATTTGCAGACTGAACTTTTGGCTTTTCATTAACTTCACCTAAATATAAATGTAACCAGATTATTAATGGAGCAGAAGTTTCTTTGATTCATCAGGACATTTTAATGATGTTTTTGTTGTTCAATGAATTAATTTTCCTGTTTGTGGAGTTTGTGCAGGACTGAACATTTGATGGACGGCAGAAAGAAGGAGGTTTAAAGTGAGTTTTAAAAGTTTTATGCAAAATGAAAATGAAGTGACAACAGCTGGATGGAAAAACAACAAACTGACACCAGAGGACTTTATTGCTCTGTGTGGAAACCTTTGATTTCCTCTGATTTTCTAAAAGGGACGAACAGGCAGTAGTCTGTTAAGATTCCAGTGGGTTGTAAACACCTCAGTGAGAGCTCAGATAGGTGTGTTTAATTTATTGACCAGGACATGCCAGAGGGTGTGTCTGCAGATAAGGAAAATGGATCATAATGCAAACAGATCTGCAGAAATGTGGAGCCTGTTATCTAACACACACGCACACACATACACACACACTGTTCTGATCAGTCATTGAAAGCACTAAGGTGCAAACTGTGAAGATATCATGGTTGACTTTGTTCGTTTCGACCCTTGCTCGTCTTACCAAATACTAACAGGAAGTGTGTGAGGGTCAGTGTTTCATCACCCAGCAACAGCTGCTACAAACAGTCCTGAGTTTCAGTCCAACAGGCAGAAACACTCGTCTGTTTGCTGGGAGTTAAAGGAGAATGCCACCATTTTAAATATTCATCTATATCAGTGCAGTGGTGGAAGAGATTGTCAGCACTTTTAATCAAGTCAAAGCACTGATATAACAGAGTAAAAACATTTCATTACAAGTAAAAGTCCTGCACTCAAACTTCTATTGAGGTAAAAGTAGAAGTATTATGAGCTAAATGTAGTTTACAGTAGTTCATTCTTACTGTTGTAGCTGCTCCAGGTTGGAGCTGGTTTTAACTACATCAGATACAGTCAGATAGTTTAGTCTTAGTTCACAACATAGGGATTGGGCCCCTCCAAAGGGTCACCAGATAATGATCCAGTAATTATTGCCAATGGACATCCTATTGATTGGCTGCTGAGCGTCAGGGAGGCGGGTCTTCTCTCAGGGTTCTTTCACACCAACCTTGTTTGGCTCAGACAGCAGGTGTGAAAGGTGTCTCAGGCCACAGTCCAGACCAATGGACCAAACTTTGGTCAAAGGACCAAACTTTGGTCTGACCAAAAGAGGTCTCAGTCCAGATCAAACAGAAACATGGTTCTGATTATTTGCAGCAAGAAAACACTTTTTGGACGGTTCACACTTTCGAATCAGTTACAGGAAGTTGAGGCTCATCACCCATTAAACAGTAGAAAAAGAAAAATAACAGGAACAGAAGTAAAAATGCACATGGGGAGAGGAGGAGGTAAAATATTAAACTGACGACGACATCAAAGTGAGCTTGAAAAACAACAAAATCATGAACCTAAGGTGTGACACCTTAATATGAGCCATTCAGAGACAGATGCTGAGAGGAGAAATAAACTGTTTGTTGAGACTGTGATGGACAATGAATGATAGTATAGAGTGGTGCAGGGATGACGTATTTCTGTAGTCCAGCCTTGAAGTTAGCATCACCCTGGTTCCGTCCATGGGCAAAGCCAATGGTTTTTGGATTGTTGCAGAAAATACTACCACTAAGCTTCCAACTTGTCATTTAATTTAGCTCTGACCTCTTCTACAAAAGCCTTCTTAGAAAGTTAGTAATAGTTTGAGAGGAGTATAAACAACAAGGCTGTAAAAGATGGACTGGGTGAGTAGATCAGTTTTCATGTTAACGCCCCCGACAACCTCTGATACGTAAAAGCTTCAAGCGTCGTAGAATAAAATGTGAAAATGTCTTGAGCTTGTGTTAAAACTACAGACCTTATTTCAGACATTTAACCAAAAAACCATTGACTTTGGGACAAGGGAAACAGAAGTGCTAACATGCTAACTTACTTCCTGGTTTTAGGATCATTCCTGCAGCTCTCTATAACCTGTTGGACAGTTAATGTAGTTCATAGTGAAAGCTGTGAATCTGCTGTGAAAGAGTTGTATTTAACTCTAGTTTCCCTCCACATTTCCTCTCCCCGGGTTTAAAGCCTGGGCCTGGGTTCAGAGTTGTAAATGCTGTTTCTGGTAAAACAACCTCTGCTCTGATGGTAACTCTTTCCAAAACAAGTTTGTGTGTTTGGTTTGAAACACCTAACAAAACTCTTCGAGTGAATCATCTCCTTCCCCGGCTTCAAAATAAAAGCCCTCAGTCAGTGTTGAGTCACTGTGTTTATGAATGGATTTGATTTGTTTTTCATGCTGACATGCATCCAGATGAAACATTAGAGAACAAAAGAAATAAACTCTCTCTGTAGAGCCTCATAAACTCTTTCTGCCTCCAGATAACGAGCGCCATGCTCCATCACCTCTCTGTGATCCTCCCTCTGTAAATAACACGAACATGATACTGTGGTAATTACTGGCGAGTGGAGGGAGGAGTGGGTCTGCAGGGAAGACTTCACCCGGCTGCACCCAGCGACCAGACGCACGTTATCACATCAGAAACATTTACTATGAGTCTCCTGAGTAAAATTTCAGCTTTTAATAGATTCGTCACAGACTCACTGAGACTGAATGATTTGTTCAACAGACGTTTAAGTGGAAAAAAACACCAAAGTACTTCCCGTTATGTTGCAGTTCACAGTAAAACTGCAGGAAAACTGAGTCTCTGTTCAGACTAAGTGTAGTTTTCATGTTTTCTTACCTTCAGAGAAGCAGCAGCAGCAGTGAGGCAGCGAGCAGCAGCTCCGTTATGATCCAGGACGGGGCAGGGTGTGGTGTTTATATACCAGCTGACTCACACACACACACCACACACACTCGGCCCTATCTCACTGCCTGGATGACTCACTGGACGAAACTTTTACACATCACATGGACATAAATTCCTCATTGAGGTTCAGACTCTGCCTCGCCTGCTCTCAGTCCTCCTCCAAGGTCAGAGACACCGAAACAGTTTGACCAGAGGATAATAAATTACAGGTATCCATGGCAATAGTGTTGATGCTTCACACCACAGTTAAAGTAACAATAGGTGAAGAGGTATCCTAAATATCGTCACCTGCTTGGAGGTCCTGGTCCATGCCCTGACGGGTATTAAGCAAGAATCTGATGTTTTTAGATTCATATGTGCCTCATACTGAGTTGTTTATTTGATTAATATCTGGTTTAGATTATAGGTATAAGACTAGGGATCTTGCCCACTGCTGCACCTGAGGGTGACGTCTTCACTAAAATAAGAAACACTCACTTTTCCAGCTGAATGTGTGAAGGAGCTGAAAGAAGGAACTGTCTTTATAATTTGTGGCAGTGAAAGGTCACATCTTGGGTGAAAAGTTTTTCAACCTGCTCCTGAACTCTGGGTCTATTCAGACTGAGACACTGTCGATAATTGTTTGCAACTACCGTTCATAACATTAGCTCGACTATCTTAACAAATGAAGCTGCATCGGCCCCACCGTGACCCCCATATCCCGCTACAGACAGGGGGCTCTATGACGGTCTGTGAACTTCTAATGGGTGAGTACAGGTTTCTCATTGTTATGAAGAGGTATCAGGAATCTAAATCTGTAGCGGTATCACTGTTATTGTTAGAAAATGTGCAGCTACTGTAACCTGTGTCAGTGAAGAGAGTTGGTTTGTGCTATTGACTCAATCTGCATTGATGATGAATGATTCTTTCTGCAGGTGATTGTGTGATCAGGCGCTGTCATTCATTCATTCATACTGTGTGGGCCTGTTCTATTCTTATCAACAGACTGTGTTTCTGATGTGTTTCTGCTGATCTGTCAGTGTAGGCTAAAGCTATTTCAGATGTTTGATAGTTGGAGGAATTAGGTTGTGGTGGCTGAGTGCAGGACAGGCTGCAGGATTTTCCTCTCTGTTTCGGAATCAGACCCACAGCTTTCCAGTGACCGTGCTAACCCTGTTGTTTCTGGCCACTCCCAGCTCCCACCCTCCACTCTCCTGAGCAAGGTCCCTTCCTGCAGTGGTTCACCGTCACACTCACCTGGGGCTGGGTTTGTAAGAGTGGCTGGTGTTTGCTAAAATTCTTGAAACTCTAATTACCCTGTTCAGATCCATAAACCCCCACTCTACCTCTCCACACCCACTTTATCACTCACTGTCTAGATAAAAATTAGCAGAAGTGATTGAAACACCTCCTCCAACATCACTGGCCACAGATCCAACTGTGTCTGTTTTAAATCTTTTAAACCAGATTTTAACCGGTGTCTGTGTCACAATTCATCTGAAGGTGAGACAGTAAATCAGTACATAAGTGAAACTGTTGATGAACTTAACCACAGTTTTTGGATCAGAACAAAACAGGAAGTTGAGGCTCTGACTATCAGATTCAAATGTTGGAAAGTCTTCAATTTACCTCTGGCAGAGTTTCAGAAACACAGAGGACAGTTCAGTGTCAGAGCTGGGTGTGAAGCTTCAGCCCAATTACTTTTATAAAGACATAATGTTTCTGCACAGGAGACAGAGGGAAATTTTCCCCCTAATTCACGAAAAGAGTCTCCCTCAGTAAACTTGATCAGAAATAGTTGTAGAATTAATTCAAAGGTTTTTAGACTGTTCAAACACCCAACAAGAACAAGCTTTTTGTTTGAAACATACTGACATCTCAGTTTTAACCCTGACTCATGAGTAAGACCGCAAGATAGTATAATGTCCTCAGATGTTAAAACATGCTGAATCTCATCCTGACTGTGACAAACTGGTCCAGTATGAGATGATGGTCTTAAACCAACAGAATCACATAATCTGCAAACATTAGAATTTCAACTCTAATGTCACCGATCAGCTGAAAACCGAGTCCAATCTCGTCAGAGAACAAAGCTCTCAGTCTGGTTACAAAGACCACTGGGTGAGTAGTGAGGGCCCCTTTAGCCCTTTAATTGATAATTGATAACATTAATTGATAACGTAATGTTGACAGAACTTAAAAGGTGGAACCTGGAAGTGCCTGGACAGTCTATGGCGTGCACATAACCAACACACAAGATGGCTGAGCGAGAAATCCAACCTGGACAAGAGCCACACTATCTTCAAGCTGTGTCAAACTAAACTAAAATATTTTAGAAACATGACAAACCATATTACACATTTCCACCTGGAGGTGCCTAGAGATTCCGACCATCCATCCATCCATCCATCCATCCATCCATCCATTAGCTACACAGCTTATTCTTTGAGGGTCATTGGAGGCTGGAGCCAATCCCAGCTGACACTGGGTGAGGGGTGGGGTTCACCCTGGACAACAGCCACAGGGCTGACATCTACAAACAAACAACCAACAATTAACCTGCCTGTGTTTGGACTGTGGGAGGAAGCTGGAGGAAACCCACACACACACAGCCCAACCGGGGTTGAACCTTGCTGTGAGGCGACAGCACTAACCACTGTACTACTGTGCCGCCCTCCAGGCATCTCCAAGGTAAATAGGAAATATCTCCCTCGATATTAGGTGGATGTGGGGACAACAATCCAGGCTGGAGAAATCTACAGTGTCTCTCAGTGAAGCTGAGGCAGTTTGGCTCTGATCAGCTGCCCTCTACATTTTTTCCTCTGTTATATAACACAACTCTGAGACTTACAGAGGAAACTCCTGTGGACAGAAACTGAGCTGTGTTGATGTGAAGAGGAAACTCTATTGTTTTCTTTTCTGTTTCACCTTCAGCAGCAGCGGAGCCTGACAATGGCCTCTCCTCACTCCACTCTCAAGAGAAGGATATTAACTCAAAAGCCTGAAGTTACATTCACTGTGGATTATTCCTCTACTGTGCCAGTAACAGTATTTTTCTGAGGATTCCTTGATTTTTCCTGTTGTTTGGAAATTAATTAGAGCTCTAATAATATTTTTACTCCACTACATTTATTTGACAGTTGTAATCACTTGTTGTAATTAACAGGAAATGTGGGGTAATTTATGCAAACTGTATCATACACAAACATAAATATAAACATTTTCAATCAGCTGCTAAATCAAACTCTAACCTACCATCTTTATGGTATGCTTCTAACAGAAAACTGGCAGAAGAAACAGCATCACAGCTGAGCTAGCACCATGATAACTATCCTCTTAAGCTGTCAATGAAATGGTGTTAGCTATGATCTGTGCATGTGATGGAGGGATGCACAGTGCAGGGGAGAAATTCAGCTGAATTTACATTAAATCTGGTTGTTTTAACCAACATTATGCTGCAACAGGTTTTTTTTTTTTAAACTACATTTAAGTTCCATGTTATAGACTGAGCTGACAATTCACAGAATTTTGCAACCCTAGTAACAGATCTGAATATTTCTGGTACTCCTTGTGTCTAATACTCAGTATTTATCTCCAAGACAACATGAGGCCTTCAGGGAATATTAGTTGAGAGAAAACACTAAAGAAAATGATGATTCTCGTCAGTCTCTCAGCCCGTTTCCATCTCCACACAGCACAACAGTCCAGCTGTTTTATATCACATACTCTGGTTCAGGCTCTCTCAGTGTTTCTGCAAAGAGTTGAGGAGGTTTTATAAAGTGGTGTAATCCAGAGGAATGTGAGCTGAGGGTCATGATCAGAAACTGTGTCAGAGATAAGAGAGGTGAAAACTCAGACTTCCAGTAAAGTGTTGTAGTCTAGTCACATAGAGGCAGGTTTGATCAAACAGTTTGAAGAGAAAGAAAATGAGGATCTCAGGTATCCAGTTTAATCGGACTTGCAGCCGGTTGCTGGCAGGCTCGGCTGTAAGCCAGCTCTGGCCTCGACTCAGCTGACAGATTTGGCTTGGTTCTGGAGATGAGGACTTGAGTTAACAGCTTTGGGTCGGAGTCAGAAACCAGAATCAGCCTGGTGCTACTCCACCACAGGGAGTCACAGCAGGTCTGGTGTTTGTGGCCTGTGCTGCCATCTGGTGTCTGAAGAGTGAATCTGACTGGAGTGGTCTGGAGATTCTCTGCATTGGCTGCATTATCACATGATCACCTGCTGCTGTACAAGCTGCTGATTGGTTAAAGAGCATCTCTGCTCTGTGGGAATAATAGGAAATACAGTTATTTAAATGATTTCAAATAAATTGAACCCAGTTTTGACCCTGGATGTGACTGATTTGTCTTTTAAATCACAGGATCAATTTTTTATTTCCAAAATACCAGAAAGATCATTTTTAAATTCATGGCATTTATGGCTGAAATTGTATTGATTTACAGCATGCCCAGATGTTCCTGTTCTTGTCCAGCTGTGATGTTACAGTTACACAACTTTGTCCACAAGAGGGCAGAGTGAGCTCATTTCACCTGAGTGTGAAGCCTGAGGTGCTTATGATGTGACAGGGAAAATGTCATCAAGTTAGTGCAGAACTGAACCTTCATCAGGAGGAAGAAGGAAAGGAAGGACAGGTTGATTTACTTAATTAAAAAAATATATATTTTAAGATATTAGGAAGGAGGAGAGGAGGCATAGAAGGAGGAAAGTAGGTAGGGAATTAAACAGAGGTGGGAAATATGTAAATGTATGGATGTAAGGGTGAGGATGGATTGCTCACGGTCTGAAGTGTTCTCAGGAGTGTGATCTGGCTCAGGTAGCTGCAACACCTGAGCTTCAATCCTCTGTTTTGCTGACGCTGAACTTAACCTCGTTAAGTGAAGTTAAGCAGCTTAATCCTCCTCAGGGCCACATTAACAGCTTTAACCTGGAGCCACCGCAATATGCTCAGAGCTCACAAACACACTGTAAACAGATTATCACTGCAGAGGGTTAAAACATACAGAAACACACAGGTATATATACAGCAAAACTACAGAGAATCAGCTGTAAAAAGGACAGAGAAACACATAATGAGAATCATTTAATCAGAAATAAGAAACTTTATTCACCGAGTACAAGCAGAATTTATTCTCTGCAGGAGAGAGAGAGTGGATAAATCAAGCTTTAAAAAATTATAATTAAAATTTTAAACAGTTAAACACACAGATATAAAGATGTTTACCTACAACCATCTCTCACCAAAAAAAAACAAAAACTTAAACCACATGTGACATGATGTAAAATATCTGAAACTAGACTGTAGTCTGGACCGATGATCCTGACGTTCATGTGCAGTCCTTTGATTTTCCTCATCAGTCGTCAGTCGTCCTTCACCATCAGGACTGAAGCTTCAGTCCAGCTGCTAATCACAGTCACAGCTGCTGTCTCATCAGAGTGAAACAAACAAACTCTCAGAGTGTATGTTGTTTTTTATTCTTTAACAATAATGAAAAGCACTGATCACATCTTTGTTTTGGAGACTGTCGTCCTGTAAAAAATGAGCCCACAGGTCATCTGCACAGCAGCTTATTACGACCCACAGTTACAGTCTTTAAACACTGGAGGTGTTTTTTTCACGTGATAAATTCACACATCAGTATATTTCTGTTTGTTTTTGTCTTTTTTTTGAGTCGTTTCACACAGAATGTCAGAGTCCTTCTTTCCCTCCCTTTGTCTCAAAGAAAGACATTTACACCTCGAAATCTTGACACGGCGTCCTTGGATTTGCAAGACGTTTTTCTTGAATTAGAAAGACAGATCAGGTCTTTAGCTCTGTAGTATCTTTAATTCTGATCTCTTATTTGTGATCTCAGAGTAAAACAATGTTCACAACTGGAAGCTGCTGTCACTCCCAAACCTAGACTCTAACAGGCTGTCTGTGTGCAGCCAGACTACCCAAAACTCAACTACAATCAGTCCTATAACAGGCCCATTTCATTCTATGATAATGTGAAAAATACTGATTAATCCAGCTTTAAGTGTGAATGTTGTGAGGCCTGTAAAATGTGTGACAGCACAAAATTTGTTTAGAGAGAAACCATGTTTATACCTTCAGCTGAGCCCTGACAGTAACATGTAACTGCCTAATCTCTTATTTTATAAATGAACTGTAGGATAACAAACCTAACTCTTCCCCTTATGTCTCTTCTGTTTGGAGGTTTGGGAGTATAGAGGGTATGCATGTGACGTCACAGCACACAGAAGTCACTGTGGTCACGCCCGCTGAGTGACAGTGTTAGCCGGCAAAATTTAAAAACAATATCCAAAATGGGGGAAGAGCTGCCGTGTAATCGATTGTACAAACAGATTTGCGAAGGAGTCAGAGCTATCTTTCTATAGGCTACTGAAAGCCACAGAAAACAGAAGGAGATGGATCGCTGCGATTCACAGACACAACTGGAATCCAGGCACCGAAACCTGGATTTGCGGTTCCCATTATGCGGTTATGCTGTATTTTTGGTTAAAATCACACCTTAAGTTACATACTGTATTGGCTAATGTTCATCTTTCATTTAGCTATATTCATCATAACTGACACATTTTTGTCTTCATTTGTTAAAAAGCATCCATGATTATGAACCTTGTGTTCTACATGATTTTTTTAGCTAACTTAAGGTAACTGATGTACCCAAAAGTCAATTTAAAAGTACTTTAGTAAAAGTAAAGATATTGTGTTAAAATATTACTTTGGTAAAAGTGAAAATCACCTAAATAAATAGTGCTTGAGTAAAAGTCTCAAAGTATCTGATATTAACTGCACTTAAATATAAAGTACAAGTAAATTATACATATATTTACTTGTGTCAGTACACTGTATACTGTAAACCGACTTTTTATCAGCTGATTATCTGCTATGATATTTAGTTTTGGTTTGTGTTTAAATCTAAATTAAATAAATACATTTTGAAATGTGCTAATCTGGCTCTGATTCATATAGAAAATCCCGCCTTGAAGCACGTCAAGGCTTTTGTATGCCCTCAGGCTTTGCATTGTGTATTTTCCTGGCGTTAAAATTAGGTACATATAAATGTCAGGATACCCAATTCCTGGCCACATGTCAATGTCTGTGGACCAGGTGATTTTTGGTAGCTCATACGGATCACTGTCAAGTCCAATTGTCCTTAATTTGTTTTGATAATCCATATTTTCATCCGGTTTTGCTGTGTCTACCACTACACGCCATGTTGACGTACCCTCTAATTATTCGTATCTTTATTTGTCACCTGTCTCTATGTGTTTGTTGTTAAATAGTCTGCGTTTCTTTTATATCTTGTGTCTCATGTAAAGCACTTCAAATGACCTGTTTTTGAATAGAGCTGCAAAGATAGACTTGCCATTCTGTGTTAATGTTAATGGACCTGTTTCTGTCTTGAACACATGAAACTGACACCCATCGTCTGAATTATTCTGTAGGAGATATCTTTCTGTCTTTCCGGTTGTCTAGTTTTAACCGTCAGTCATTCATTCCTCGCCTTTTGACATGAGAAGCAACCATATTCCCTTGATCCTCTCTGCCCTTCACTGGTTTCCTGTGAGTTTTAGAACTGATTTTAAAGCCTTGAATGAGCAGGGTCCTGCTTAAGAGCCTGATCCTCTGCCTGAGATCCAGGTCAATAAAGGTGACCGGACATTTGCCGCTCGGTTCCTCAGCTGTGGAGCTGCCTGGAGACTTCAGGCTCATTCTTAACTGTTGGTGTTTGTTGTAACTATTTAAATGATTTTATCTTGTTCTATTTTATCTTTTTTTGAAAGGTATAAATAAAGTTATATTGTTCAGCCTAGGGACCATGGTTCTGGGAGTCTAATCTGAGCCCCCGTCCCATCCTGGTCTGTCCCTGGTCTGTCCCTGGTCTGTCCTGCTCTGTCCTGCTCTGTCCTGCTCTGCCCTTCACTTCCTCAGTAATCCCGTTAGCCGTCTCTCCCTCTAATCCTCCCACAGTGTTCAGATCCCTGCAGGTCTTTACAGCCTCTTCACCGCAGCTCTGTGGGATGCTGCTGGACCCTGACTGAACGACTCAGGTAAGACCAGAGACCCCCACCATACAGACCACACCCCCACCCACCTACACCTCGGCACCACAACCTGAAATACCCCTACATCCAGCTGCACAGCAGAGGAGACAAGTTTCTGTGTTTGGTTCATGACTGATTATTTGTTTTATTTTATTTTGTTTGGAGTATTTGAAATGTACAGTGAGAGGTTTGATGTTTTTTTAGAAATAATTTTCTTTTTATAGGAACAGGCACGAAAACACTGCTATGTTTTTTAGTTAAATTGTGGTTTGACGAATTTGGGATCTCATGGTGGTCTAAATGAGGCCATGGGTAAATTAAACATCAGGGTATGTTTTCTGGTGTTAGCATCGGTAGAGGATCCACCACTGTAACACTAACTTCATTTGCTGGAAACAGGTTTGTACATTAAACCCAAATGGTTTGGGCTAGGGATTGACATTGCAATGTTTAAGATGAGCTCTGTTATTTCTTAGCTTGAAATGGTCCCACATCAAAGTTCTCTCTCTTCAAGTTTACCTTCCATTTCTACGACAGCTCGAAGGCAACTCGGTTTAACCTGTTAAATTTTAATTGCGCCTCCTGCTGGTTCCTGCCACAAAGTAAAAGTCACTATATTCCGAACGTATCAATTAAATTCAATGTAATCAATCAATCAGTACCGGGTGCCGGCACTGGTCCAGAGGAGGCCAGAGTACTGCTAACTGCACTTAGTCCACATCTGCTACCGTAACACCGCTGAGTGTGCTAACAGTGTGCTAACACTCAGCCGCAAACAGCCCAACCAAATTGAGCCACGTCGTTATTGATTGTTAATGTACTCAAAGACCCAGTTCTGACCTACGATGAGTTGTTAGCTAACCAACTGACTAGTTGGCTAACTCACTTATTGGTTGCTAGTTGGTTAGAGAACAGGCTAGCTAACTTGTAAACTGACCAACAAGCTAAATGTTTGACTGATCAACTGTTTGACAGGTTATCAGGTTGATTAGATAACTGGTTACTGGGCTGATGTTCCACCAACCTACCTACCTTCCTTCTCTCCTTCCTACCTACCCTCCTTCCTATCTACCTTCCTTCCTACCTTCCTACCTTCCTGCCTACCTTTCTACCTGTCTACCTCCCTTCCTTCCTTTCTTCCTACCCACCTTCTTACCCATCTACCTTCCTTCCTTCCTTTCATCTATCTACCTACCTACCTACCTGGTTAACCTGGGTGTCATTACGTCAGATTTCTATCCGTCTTCTACTAATCATTAACTGTCAGTGTGGTCACCTTGACTGACTTGACTGACTGATCAGGAGTGTTCAGACACCAACTGGAAAGTGTAAGAAAACCTGGCACCATTTTTAAACGGCTGTATAGATGGGTGATTATTGATGTGGAGCAGCAGAGTGACAGCTGCTTCCTGCTGCTAGACCTCCTGTGGATTAGGGCCGCGATCAGTCAGTTTCACTCAGGCTGATGTCAGCCAGACATGATCTAAACACCATTGCTATAGGTCATTAGTAAACCACAGACAGAAATAATATATCTGCTTTTTTATTTTGTTTCTTCTTTTTAAACCCCGAGCTGAACCTTTTTTATTTCAAGTCTTAAAGTTCATTTCCTGTATCATTCCTACAGGATTTCTCCACAGCTGAAATATGTTACAGAAGGATTTATTTTATTCCTCAGGCCCAAAACAAACTTGTGTTGTTTTGTCTCAGAATTTTTCAAACACACAGGACTTTATTTTGAGATGTAATATATTCTCACCAGACACTGTGCAAACATGTCTAAACATTTATTTAGATATTAGATATGTAATATTTCCATCTGACTAAAGACATTAAATAAGATAGAGATTTGGAACAAACTCACTATGTAAAATCAGTTGATGCTCTGGAGTTTTCAGTCTCACATTAAAGGTCCAGTGTGTAATATTTTACAGGGTCTATTGGCAGAAATGGAACATAATATACAAAAATGTGCTTTACTTTTGCATAGAATTAGCAGTTTACATCTGATAGGGAGCTGGTCCTTTTCCAATGAGTCTTACATGTTTCACAGTAGCCCAGAACAGACAAACCAAACCAAACTGTGTTCTTATGGCGACCTTTTGTGTTTTTATGTTGAGTCTGTTACATATCAGCTATTACCTATAGTTTTACAGATTAATAATTCAATGCAAAATCTAATGCTGCGGCTCCATTTACATTGGAGTTCAGTTGGAACTGGGAGTGACATTACTACGAGTTGACGGGCGCTCCAGTTGAGAAGTCAGAAAAATATGATCGCTCTTAGGAAAGCTCTTTAGAAGTTGTTTCCATTTCAAAACAAATCTGCATCTAACGAAGAACACCTCAGTTGTTAACATTAGATTTTTAATGCAAACACTTAAGAATGGTCCTAAAAAGTTGTTCAAATTTAACTGTTGAACGTGAACTGATTCAAACGTGTCCTGGACTAGCCATTGTCAATGCTAGCTATTGTTAGCAATACCAGTTGATAACAATACTCTACACAGTATTTTGCCCATACAAACAGCGTAGCAACATGCTCTATAGATAAAACTGAATAGCACTATGTGCATGACTGACTTAATGAAACAAATTAGACAGAACTGATATACAGTAAAAATTAACACTTGGTTGCTCCAACTTTTATTTAGTTGGAACCGAATTTCAGGGCATGTTCCGCTAGAAACTTCCAACTAGCAACCTCGAAAATTCTGACTCTCCAAGAGCAGTTGAACTACTATAACACACAGTGTTTCCTCCAGGATGACCGCACTCAGAGGGACTGTCCTGTGGCTAATAGGTTATATAATCATTCAAAATAATCAAATAAACTTGCAGAAGGGGACTCGAGAAATAGCTTCCTGCCATCAGACAGCAATCTAATAAAAAAGTTACTTTGTCCTGACTTTCAGATGTTTGGACACGTCTGTCCATCTATGATTTTAAAGATACCAACGCTTTGTGGGAGCTTTTCTCGTATGTAAATGGCAATTGAAACGCGAGTAGACCGATCTGTCCAGTCTGTTATCTGATAATCACCTGTTTCTCTGTGTTTATCAATCCAGGATGTTGAGCTGGGTGGTCAAAGTCGCTCCTCAGCCTGAGCCCATCCAAAAAGCTGAAGAGCAGGACTACAAATCAGCTGCCACTCCCACCCCTGCTGCAGCCCGCCCATCTCCCACACCTCCACCTGCTGCAGTCCCGCCCTGCCCTGTAAGCTCTTTCTTTGTTATTTCTTTCGACATGTTTGTTTTCATTCCCATCCTACAGACAAATATATGTACATTTATGCTGCTTTAACATTTTTACTTTGTGTTTTGAACAGGAGAAGAAGGTGACCTTCAGATGAGTGTAAAACACAGTTAATACACGTTGTGAACATTAACCGGTTCAGTTTGATTCTGTTCTTCACATCGAATGTACTTCACCGTTGACTGACAGCTTCAAAGACCAGAAAGCTGACCAATCCAAACAGGAAGGGTTAGACGGCCGAGGGAACGGGTGAGTTACACTGATGTCCACAGTGACAAGATAATGGCGAGAACCAAAGTTATTATATGTTTAAACAAAAAGAATGAAACACGTAGATCAAACACAGACACTAAATTCGCCCTTCACTGTTTGCATCAGTCACAGCAGAGTTTTCTAGATAAACAGTGCAGCAGCAGGAAACTGGTAACATGTTAATTAGGCAGAACTAAATTGCTACAGTTGCCCATAAAGCTAGCTCGATAACCAACTGCCAATTTTGACATGGGAGTGTTGTTCAAATCAAACATGGCCACTGTGCCTAACATTAATATATTCTCCAGCTGCTTCACTCATTTGACTTAAAGATGAACATTTACTTCTCTCATGTGTGCCCCATGTTTCTGCAACATATAAATTTCGCTCAGACGATTTGTCCTCCTTCCTCTGCTACTATTTTGGAAAGTTTTGTAAGTTTGAAACACGCTGTTGGTCCCTTCCCCTTCCTTTGGCACAGCCAAGATGGCGACTATTTAAGGTGAGAAGCCACCATCGCTCCACACTCATCTCCTGGTTCTTATGGTGAACTGCATGTTTCTGTACTTGCCAGTGTGAGCTCACCATACACTGCAACCAACAGGTGAATGAGGAAGTACGAGAACTGGAGACACAGCATCAGTCAATGCAACTACAGACAGATAGACAAAGCTGCAGTGCTTTCAGTTTTTGCACAGCTATAATGCATTAAAAACTTTTCTTTTACCAAACAAAACTGAATAAATCTTAAATATATTTCTACCAGATGTCTGTTCTACATGTATGTGAACATGTTTAGCCTCTGAAGAGATTGCATAAGTTACTGATCTCAGAAATATAAAATATAAAAGTTTCTGTATGTCACAGAATCACTGTTGACACACCAGTGTATCTTTATTGGTCTGCTGTGTTTAATAAGCCATGCTAAAGTATAACAGCCGCAGGGACAGACAGCTGTTATTCTGCCATTGGTGCTACTTCATTCTAGAAACTCACAGAAACTGCTGTATTAACAGCACATTTGGATAGTTCTGGACAGCTGTTTGCTTTCATTAAAAGCTTTTAGCTGATGATATAAATGCAGTGAACTTAATAAAGCACTTTACTCTGAATTCATGAAAATAAAGACATTAACTGTAAAGAGTGGTTTGTTGAGTGTTTTGTTGTGTTGGTTTGTAAAGCTGAAAGTGCAGGAATCAACCAATCAATCAATAATTCGATCAGTCATTCATTGGTCTGTCAAACAACCTGTTTGTTTCACCTGTTTTCATCAGTTTCCATTTTCATCTATTAAGACTTAAATCAAATTAATGTCTGGATTCTTTGATTAAAAAATTATGAGCCTGTCTGAGCAACATGTTCACAGTACAAACTTTAAATACTGTCATACTGTAACTACATGAAGTAGTTTTACTGTCACATGAAGTGGTTTTTGTCATACTTTAACTATATGAAGTACTTCTACTGTCATACTTTACTACATGAAGTACTTTTACTGTCATACTTTAACTACGTGAAGTAGTAGGGATTATGTTACATCTGTTAACACCAGCACAGTCTTCAGGAGTTGGTTGGGGTAGATGGATGACTGTCAGACCAGAGACCAGGTTCACATCCAAAGTCTCGTCTGTGGTTCAGACTAAAGCTCTTTGGTTAAGTTTCAGGGAAAAATGGTGATTTACACTTTGTGTCTGAAGTCAGTCAGTCTGAACCAGAACCAGGAGCTGTGAAAGACTGAACAGAACCAGAAACCTGTTTCATAATATTACTGTTGCAGTGTAGTTGTGTTGAAACAAAATTTTTTAGGAGACAACTCTCCTATCAGACCCTGCACATTGAAAAATGGCACCAATGGGGTCCTGACCAAGCATCTCTATGCGACGACCTGGGTGTGACATGAATTTAGAGCTGCCAGTAGTTGATACATATGCACAGATAATCTTCAGCCCTGTTCTTCCTGTCATGTGACATTCAGTCATCATCGTGCAGAAGAAGACAGACCTGGTGCTTGAGGATGTGGAACAGGATGAGCCATCGAAAAAGGAGGTGAGAGTCTCACTAGATTCACATTGTCCCGGCATTGAAGTAACAGTGACCAGCTCCTCTACTTCAAGCATAATGTCGACATGGCTTTGCCATCATGCTGACAAATCATTCTGACAAAGATATTTCCATGTGATCGATTACAGATGGATCAACGGAGGGACAGTGTCAAGAAGGAGGAGAGGTCAGCAACAACTCTCTCTACCTAATTTAATTTACTTGGGACACTAGCAGGGCTTTAGGCTTTTGTCCTCCTTTTGCTTAGACTCTATAATGTCCTCCTTATTGTCCTTAATGTACAGACTGCAGCAGGAGCGTCTGGAGGCAGCTCGAGCTGCAGAGGAGATAGCCAGGAAGGCGGCGGAGGAGGCGGTCCGACAGCTGGAGGTGGAGCATTCAGCTAAGATCATCATAGAAACGCTGCCAGAGCCCAACGAGCAGTAAGTCACATAAAGTTATTGAGTCCAAACCCTGTATTTCCAGACTGTCAACTTTTCAGGAACTGACAAGAAAAGCAGAATTCATTTTTGAGACGCATAATATTTGCATTGCACATACAACAGAAAGTACTCCCAGAAACACGTCCAGTAACTGTCCTGCTGTTTGTTCTCAACAGACTGCCCAATATCCTGGAGGAGGAAAACGAGGACGAACCAGAGTAAGTCCATCCTCATGAAACCCAAACACCAACCTTCTGCTAAATTTCATTAACTGTTCCTAGATACTCACTGTTGCAGCTTCTTTGTTGACTGAAAATCACATGAGCAGATTAGCAGATCACTGTCTACTCAGTGATGTATGGTGTCAATATAATTTGCTGCAACATTCCCATTCAGTGTGAGTGCCCTCTGCTGGCAAAGTTAAACCTGAGACTCGTGCTCCGCTTGACTCTGATGCTGCTGCTGTTTTTAGCAACTAATTTCTGTCTGAAACATTGAGCTAAACTGTCTGACGGGGACTCTCTGTCTTGTTTGTCCCTTGCTGTACACCGTTCAGGTTGCAGAACCTGCAGGAGGACAGTGACGACAGTACAGAAAATAAGAAAAAACCCAATGAGTAAGCTCAGCCATACTTGGATAAAGGCTTTCCTTTATCTAAGTTTCTATAAGAAACTCTCAGATGCTGGTATATTTTGGTATGGGTTGCACACTTCTTGGTCATAAGCTTGCAGCTTGCACTTTGGTACCATTGTATCTACTGAGCGAGCTGAAGTCCCGCCCTGTCCCAGGCTAGTGTTTGTTTTTATTAGAGGGTCTCTGTCAAAACTGGACTGCACCAGACTAGGTGGATCCATCAAGACATCCTGGGTTACGCTGTCATAGACCTTCTCCACCTCCATAAAACAGAAGTTAGGCTGGATGAGTGAACTCCCATGACTTCTCCACAGTGTCTTTGCAAGAGCTGCTCCATTTGTCCCAGGATGTAATTAGTCAAAGCCTCATTTCTACCTTCCTACAACAGGTTTTTTTTAATTTTTTTTAAAATAATGGCAATTCAGACGCTCCGGTAATAAATGGTTGGTACAATGTACCACTCCACAGGCCCTGACTGTCCCTGATCTCCATGCACAATTGAACACATATTGAACCATTATGTCATCCAAGAGAGACCCACAATATGTAGAGCCTTTAGGGCGAACCTCATCTATCCTGGGTGGATACTAGGATACTAAAGAAGGTGTGTTTTTCCTCAATGAAATCTTTGTTCCAAGAAGAAGTTATAGTCCAACAACAATCCTCTTAAACAAAGCCTTTTAAGTTGAACTAACAAAAAGCAAAATAACAAAAGAACAAAATAACAAAGATCTGCAGCACTCATAATGGCAGTGGAGCTCGAGGCTCAGAGTCAAACCCAACAAATGAACAATCCAAAGCATCAGAGTCCCTCCATGCTAATACTGAGGTGCATTAACTGGACTCGGGTGTACGTTCTTCAAGTGGTGCATCATTTAGGTTGTTGTTGTTGTAGTTATACACACCACTGCAGTGTTTACAATGAGCATTGTTATTTCTTAGCTTGAAATGGTCCCACACCAAACTTCTCCTCCTCTCTTCATGTTTACCTTCGGTTTCTACGACAGCTCCAAGGCAGCTCGGTTTGATCTGTTAAATTTTAACAGCGCCTCTAGCTGGTTGCTGCCATGCAATGAAAATCATTATATTGCTTGAAGACACACGACACAACCTCATTGATGCAAATACTTCGATTCAGTTCCATGCGATCAAAGAGTGCATACAGCAACACAAATTTGTGAAATGAGTTGAGTTGTCCATAATGTTAGCTTAGCTTTCTTAGCTTCGGTTCAGCCTGGAATGAGGGCAGGACTTCTGTTCGACATAGTTTCTTTATACACAACAGTTTGCCGTCTGCTGCACGCCTGTTTCTAAAAAAGCTTTGCCTATTACTGCAACATCTTGTCATGACAAAACAGTTTAACTTTATTTTGTGTTGCTTTTTTGCCAACTTGTCTTCTGTAAATCAGGGCAAACATCAAAAGGTAGGTTGGAATCTTTACAGCTTACTCAGCAGGCAGAATAGTGAATTGTTTTTTGAATTGTTTGAACCTTTATTGCTAAACTTTTTCATTGGTTGGTCTTACATTAAAGATTAAAGATACACCATTTAGCATCAGTCATGTCCTCCACCTCCACTTGTGAACATTAGGAATACCAGGATCAGTTTTTCTGGTTTAAAAGAGGTTTATCTTGTTTTTTGGTCTTTCTTAACATCTGCCCCTCTTCACCAGGTCCCTTTTAGATGTCTGCATAGCTGAAGGTGGTCAAGAGGACAAGCCTCCAGCTGAATCCAGACCAGCAGGGGAAGTTGCTCCTTCATCAATAGAAGTGGAGCCAGCATCAGAGAAGAGAGACCTGGAGAGTCCAATCACCCAACAACCACAGTCACAAGCTCCAGAAGCTCCGACCACAGTAAATCTTTCTATGAAACTCTCAACACAAAGAACCCAGCAGACATTCAACAATTCTTTATACTGATCCCAAAGAGTCTCCTGTACTGTCCTGGGTTACATGTGAGTAGAAACATAAGTTAATGCTACCGTGTGATGTTCAGATGTAGTCTGAGAAGGTGGGTTTGACCATGACTTAAAGGTAGGAACAAGGTTCCTCTCACTGCCCTGTACACCAGCACCAGGGTTCTGAACTGGAACAGCATTCTGGACTAAAGGTGCAGAAGTCTGGAGGCTCTGGTCTAGACAGGGTTGCTGTGGTGCAGGGAGAGAGAGAATGGAGCAACGGAGCTAAAGTTAAAGTTTAATTTGTACCTGTACTGAAGAGTTCTTGCACATATCCTAAGTGGTGTCACCTTTTCAAAGATGCACATCCAAAATCTTTTGGTTTGGAAATCATAGAACCAAAACCAAAAGCTTACAAGTTAAAAAATGTTCAGTTTATGGAAGTTGATGAAGGGTGACGAACAAGTCTGGTACAGACTTTGCTCCACACAAGCTCAGTCTTGTACAGGTTGAGCTTTGGCTGGTGCCTTGACATTAACTCTAAGATATCTGCAAGGTGTGCGGTCATGTCTCCACACACAAGGATAGCTGGTTGTTGTCAGCAGACTTGTTGACAGAGCCTTGTGGGATCCCTGTTGCATTTCTCCTGAACCTTGAAAAATGGTTTTCTTGATATCAGCTGTCAGAATGCTATGGAGGTTAAAAGCCATTCATAATATTTGATAATTCAAATTTTCTTTTTCCTCTTTTAGGGCAACGATGCAGCAGCAGAAGGTGGAGGTGAGAGCTAAAAAGAACAGCTGTTTTAGACTTTATCATGATTAAATGATAAAAGAAATTCAGCTTGTTAGTTTGGTCTTTAGTGCCCCTATTTCTTCCTTCTCTTTCTGGAATGGTCTGTAATTTAGTACGAGTCGATCCCACCAGGATCTTCTCAGTTCTCATCTTGTCCCTGACTCTGACTGTTTCTCCATCCAGCTCCTGACATTTGCTCTCCAATAAAGAGCTTCCTGCTTCGAATCCCTCATGCTGCTGAGTGTCTGGAGAGCTGCAGAGAGCTGATGCATGACAATTACCTCAACCCCCCCAAGCTATCCATGCCGACCCTGCCGCCAGAGCTTGCCCAGCTGACCCAGGAGCTGTCGCAGCTCCCCAAACGGGCACATCAGTGCTGCATGAGCATCATCAGCCACCTCAGACGCCTTAGCTCCAACTCCCAGCATCCTCAGCAGCCTTAAGCCCCCACCTTCCTCCTGTAGACCCTTAGTGAAACCTCTAGACATTTAATTTTGTGTAGATACAAACCTTGAAAGTGCCAAACAAACCCTTCCGTCTGAAGGTGTCCCTGAACATTCTACATCCTCCTCCACATCACTCCCATCATGCTCTGCATCTCTGCACTGCTTCATCAGCAGCTAACAGCTAACAGCTAACCACACCTCAGGTGATCTTAAAACAACTGGATGTTTGTGCTGTGCTTGGCTTCGCTCCTGTGCACTCTTTCTTCTTTTTGTTTAATTAACTTTTGTTTGTTGGAAGATGTCCGACAGCTTTTTTTTCTGCTCTGGTCGTCAGCTCCGGTGCTGAAGGTGGAGGATGTGGATCCGGATGTGGATCCGGATATGGGGCAGGGAAAAGTTCTGACCATCCCCCGAATTATCACAACCCCAGAGCCACAGTCAAAACCAGGGTAACTCATCTGCCCTGCTGCTGACTCACCTGATGGATGTGCTGTAAATATTACAATGCCTTAAATCCTTAGAGGTGTTTTTGTTCTCATGTTTCCTCACTTCTGCTGTGTCCCCCTCAGTCATGGAGATGAAGAAGATGAGGAGCTGATGAAGGTTGAGACCCGGGCCAGTCAGGGAGACCTGCTGGCTGCAGATGAAGAGTGAGAAAAATCACATAAACACTCTGTCCTCTACCTCCTTCACCTCTGTCCTCCATGTTTACCGTCCTGTCATTGTTGTCCTGTAGGACTCGTCCTCTGTCAGCTGCCAGCGTCGGCAGCATTGTGATCCAGGACCGTCTGACCGAGCTCGTCAGGCTGTTTAAAGGTCGAACAGAGCGCCAGAAAGAACGGCTGGTGGACCCTGACGAGTCCGAGGAGGAGAGTCCCACAGCCTGTACGAGTCCTTCATGTTTCTGTCCTCTTGTCTTTAAGTCTTGTGTTTTTGTCTTTGCCTGGGACACCAGAGTAGAACCATCTCATTAATGTCCTGATATCTGATCTCCACAGCCCCAGCCAAAGCTCCTCCTCCTCCTCCTCCTCCTCCACCTCCAGCAGGGGAGGAGAAGAAGGACGATGCAACAGCAGCAGTAGCAGAAGAAGAAGTGGAGGTGGGGTTCCAGTTTGAACTTCTTGGACACCCAGTAAAACTTCCCAAACTGCCCAAACTTCCCAAGATGCCCGACTGGCTCCGAGCCATCGTGGAGTACCGCTTCCCCTCCAGCATCGACCCCTTCACCGGTGAGCAGAGACGGTGTTTAAAAAGAGATGCTTGGTCAGTTAGTCTGTTGGTCGGACTAAACAAGACACCTGAGGATGCCTTTTTGGACTCTTCCAAGTCATAATGAACTTTTTTTAACCGAGCTGACAAGGACTTCTTGTCTCCACAGATCTGATCTACGTGATCTGGCTTTTCTTTGTGGTGGCAGCATGGAACTGGAACGTGTGGCTGATCCCGGTCCGCTGGGCGTTCCCCTACCAAACCCCCGAGAACATCCACCTGTGGCTGCTGGCCGACTACACCTGCGACCTCATTTACATCACTGACATCCTCATCTTCCAGCCCAGACTGCAGTTTGTCCGCGGAGGAGACATTGTGGTCAGTGACACCAACAGATGAATAAATATCAGTTTGACTTTTATCTCAGTAAATTAAAGCACAAACAGCGTTTTTAATCTTCTCTGTTACAGTGTGATAAAAAGGACATGAGAGAACACTACATGACCACTGAGAGATTTAAAGTGAGAACAAATCTTAGCATCAAAAGAAGTTCAGTGTTCTGTTTCTCTGCAGTATTTTCAGTTTGTGGTTTCTCAGTTATCACATCGTATAAAGAGGTGTTTTGTGTTTAACAGATGGATGTCATCAGTCTGTTTCCCATGGAGATATTTTATTATTTCACTGGAGTGAACTCTCTGCTGAGGTTCCCTCGTCTGCTGAAGGTCAGGATGTATTTCACTTCATACAGATGTTCGTCCTGCTCAGTGTTTCTACAGGCAAGCAACTGACTCAGGGTTTTTTTCTTCTCTCAGTACATGGTTTTCTTTGAGTTCAACGACAGAATGGAAGCTGTGATGAAGAAAGCCTACATCTACAGGTGAGGGATATTATTATTAAAGAAATCAAACACACAACTACAAACAGGTCTGTCAGTTCTCTTACTTATCACTTGTTCAATCCAAAATCACAAATCTTCAGTTTACAATTAGATATGACAAAAAAAAAAAAAAAATTTTGCTTGAAAAATGATCCCAAACAAGCTCATAGTTGGCTAAATTTATCAGTTATTGTTATAATATATTGGTTAGAAAATAACCATGCTGATAAATTATGGATTTTTCCTATTTTCTTAAGAGCAGCAACTGTAGCAAAGAGCTCAGTTTCACCTTAGCAAACCTTTTGAGTTGCGCTCAAATTCTCTCTTTAAGGCAGAAGTTAACAAGCAATCAGCGCAGGAACTTTAAAACATCTCTTCTCCGCTGGATCAGCTTTGCTTGACCAGTTATCAAAGCCTGCAAGTTATTTAATTTAATGAGTCTAATCAACATTGTTTTATTCTGGCTGAAGTTTAGAAAGTTTTCTGGCATCAAAAAAAAGACTGAAAAAAGTAAAAGTCCTAAAACTGATCCTTAAGGAACCCCATTATTTTAGTGCTTTTGTTTCATTAAATCTTCACCCTGTGTTGTTGTTGTGTGTCAGGGTGATCCGAACCTCCACCTACTTGCTTTACTCTCTGCACATCAACGCCTGTCTCTTCTACTGGGGCTCAGACTATGAAGGCCTGGGATCCACCAAATGGGTTTATAATGGAAAAGGCAACGCGTAAGAAACACGACCGTCACACATCTGAGTTTGACTTTAAGCTTGATAAGAGCTCATGTTAATGTTTGTTTATTTTTTCTCTTCAGTTATATTCGTTGTTACTACTTTGCTGTGAAGACGCTGATCACCATCGGAGGACTGCCCGACCCCACCACCGTGTTTGAGATCTGCTTCCAGCTCATCAACTATTTTGTTGGTGTCTTTGCTTTTTCTATCATGATTGGTCAGGTCAGTTCACCACCTCCACCACTGGCTTGTTTATTACTTTATTTATGGATTTTTATTGTTGTATTGATTTAGTCTTTTACAAGGGACAAACATTAAAAGAAACAAAAAAAATTGTTTTAAATAAACTAGTTTAAACCTCTTCAGGCATCTGGTTTTGATTACACTTGTTAATTAATTTTGGTGTGTCTTTGAGCACTAACTGACCTGACTGTCTTTGTCTCAGATGAGAGATGTGGTTGGAGCAGCAACAGCCGGAGAGAACTACTACCGGGCCTGTATGGACAGCACCGTCAAGTACATGAATTCTTACAACATCCCCCAGGAAGTCCAGAACCGCATCAAGACCTGGTACGACTACACCTGGAAGATTCAGGGCATGCTGGGTAAGCAAAAGGAATTTTTGTGTCATGAAACCCAGGGAACAAAACATTTGCTTTGTCCCTGAATGTCTCATGTGTAGTTTGTGTACACTCAGAGTGTTGTGATGTTTCCACTGCAGATGAACAGGAGCTACTGATTCAACTTCCTACTAAGATGAGACTGGACATCGCTGTGGACGTCAACTACGCTATCGTCAGTAAAGTTGCACTGTTTCAGGTCAGACACACAGAAAACACACACACACACACACACACACACACACACACACACACAGAAAATCAGCTGAATGTTAAGACTGTGAAATATAAATCTCTCCGTCCTCAGGGCTGTGACAGACAGATGGTGTTCGACATGCTGACAAGGCTCAAGTCTGTTGTCTACCTGCCCGGAGATTTTGTCTGTAAAAAGGTGAGTACACACCTGTGTGAGAAGGTAAAGCTGTTACTAACTGTGTGTGTGTGTGTGTGTTGACCTGGTGTCTTTGTGTGTGTCTGTGTGTTTTAGGGGGAGATCGGCAGGGAGATGTACATCATCAAACAGGGGGAGGTTCAGGTGGTGGGCGGTCCTGACCTGCAGACAGTGTTTGTCACCATCAGAGCCGGCTCTGTGTTTGGAGAGATCAGGTCAGAGCTGCTTCCTGTTATCCTGTTAACCAATTAAAAATCAGTATGTGGGACAGTGTGAAGTTGGCGGGAGGGGTAGACGAGGGCTTCTTAGACTTCACCATAGAGATCAATATGCTGGTGTTTGTAAAGGCTCCTAAACAAAGCCTTTAAAGATGAACTAACAGGAAGTAAAACAACAAAGATATCAATCATCAAACTTTAATAAAATGCATTTATAAAAATATTAGGCTAATTAGCGCAGCCAATTTTCCCAAAATGTAACTTATACGAATCCCAAAGGCTCCAGCCAAGAGAGTAAAGTAATGTAAAGTTTTGTTGAGAAAGATGTTGTTGTGTTGTAGTTATACACAACATCACAATGTTTACACTGAGCTTTGTTATTTCTCGGCTCAAAATGGTCCCACACCAAACTTCTCCTGCTCTCTTCATGTTTACCTTCAATTTCTACAACAGCTCAAAGGCAGCTCGGTTTTCTCTGTTAAATTTTAATGGTGCTTCCTGCTGGTTGCTGCCACGTAGTGAAAATCATTATATTGCTTCTAGACACACGACACAACCACGCTGAAACTGACAAATCAATAAATTCCGTGTGATCGACAAAATTCTTAGCAATCAATAATCAATCATCAATTATTGCCCATCCCTAGTCACCAGAGAATCAGTGGTGATTTTTCTTTTTTTTTTTTTTGATGCCTCCAACAGGTCAAAATTTGGCTCCACTTTCTGATAAAGCTACAAATGGTTTATAAGTTGTAATTAATGTTAATAAATCATTGCCAGGTTGTGTAAAATCTGATTCCTGCAGAGAGTTTGTCTTTTTGTCTCTTTAATTCATCTCCAGTAAACTGTTTGATTCCCTGAGGCTCTGTAAAACAGCTGCAGATGATCTGGATCCATTTAAAATCTGTAGAAATGACTGTTGTGATTTCATCCAGGCTTTAAAGCAGTGACACTGACTGGCTCTCTCTCCCCTGTCTCTCTGATTGGTCAGTTTGTTGGCGGGAGGCGGAGGGAACAGACGCACTGCCAACGTAAAGGCACACGGATTCGCCAACCTCTTCATCCTAGACAAGAAGGACCTGGCAGAGATCCTGGTGCACTACCCAGAGTCTGAGAAGCTGCTCCGCAAGAAGGCAAAGTAAGAGCTTCCAGGTGTTTTCCCACTTAAACCCAGTTGATACAGGCAGCACTGAGGAGAGAATAAATCTGTCTTCACCTCTTTATTGTTCTTATCCTGTGAGTTTGACTAAGTGGCTACACAGGCTGTTTTCTCACCTAAAATACTGAACCAAACTTCATGTTTTTGTAAGCTCACTAAATAACTTGACATACCGGCATCCTGTCGTCATCACGTCTGCTAAGTCTCACTGTACTTGACACTGATTGGTTTATAGACGGATGTGTGTCTGACGTCAGTGTATTGTAAATTCAACTCGTTCTCTCAGAAAATAACTCAGAAGTTTCTGTATTTTTATGCAGTTTTAAAGTTTTGATTTTGTTGTCAGACCAAATCACAGTTAAATATTTTGTCTCCTTCAATTCAATTCAAGTCAGTTTTTATTTATATAGAGCCGAATCACAACAGAAGTTATCTCAGGGCACTTCTCATATAGAGCAGGTCCAGACCATACTCTTTATATTATTATATTTACATAGAGAGACCCAACAGTTCTCACCATGAGCAGCACTAGGCGACAGAGGAGAGGAAAAACTTCCTTTAAGAGGCAGAAACCTTGAGCAGAACCAGACTCAGGGTGGGAGGGGGCGTCTGCCTTGATCAGCTGGGTTGAGAAAAAGGGGCTCATGTACTGCCACTGCATTTTTCCTCTTCTATTGTTTAATGAGTGGCGAGCCTCAACTTCCTGTAATGAGTCTGAAAGTTCAAACCATCTAAAAAAAAGTGTTTTCACACTGTGAACGAACCAAGCCATGGTTCAGTTTGATCTTGACTGAAACCACCTCTATAGGTCAGACCAAATTCTATTCTATTTATACCTGCGGTTTTGGTTCGGACCAAACTGAAAAGTCTGAAGATCTGGACTAAACGAGGTCAGTGTGAAAGCACTCATAGAGACGTGTATGGACAATGAACTAAGAATAAGAAAACGTCACCAGCCGATGAATCAGAGTTGGATTTTAATGAGCTGGTGGATGCTTCTGGACAGAGGGAAGATTCATGTTCAGGTAGCAGTGTACTACTCAGTTTAATAGTATGACTAGCTAACTTAACCTACTTACACTGACAATGGTTGTTACGTAGAAAACAGGTGCAGCAGCTTCTCTCTACTTGTGGACATGCCTGAATTTCTTCCAGCAATAAAGAATTAAAGAGGAAATATCACATTTAAGCCTCAAAGAATAATAAATGATAATAATTAAAAGCCCACCCAGTTTGTTTTCGTCTACTTTCCTTCCGTCTCTGTCTCCTCGGCTGTCTTCCTCCGTCTGATCTCTCTTCTGTCCTGAACAGGATTAGACTCGTCTTTAATCTGCTCACTCAGGTCGTGGTTGGAGGAGGAACCGGGTCAGATCAGAGCAGGGATCCTCCCGCTCGGCTCCATGTTCTCAGTCAGATCATGGTGCTGCAGCAGAGTGGGTGGATGTGCTGGAGGTGTTGTAGGTGTTGGTACGGGACCTCCGTAGTTTTACAGTGTTTATAGGTCAGATTCTCTGCTGTTTGTTTGTTTTACTTTGAAGTTTTGGATCAGAAAGTGTCGACGACTCGGAGCTCTAACAGTTTGTGTTCATATTGTGTCTGTGTCTCCCTTTAACCCATTATTGTGTCACTGTGTGTTTGTGCAGGAAGATGCTGACAAAGGACAAGAAGCCAGATGAGAAGGAAGGTAAAGAGGCGGCAACGGTCATCCCGCCCAGACCCGACACCCCAAAAATGTTCAAGGCGGCACTGAAGGTGACAGAGCAGGCGGGAATAGAAGGAACCTTCGTCAAACTGAAGCAGGCCTACAAACCATCAGAGGAAGAGGTACAACACATAGGATGACATCGGCCTTCAACCCTTAAGAGAATATTTACCTTTGGTTGTTCATGTGAAGGGAAGTTTCAGTTTTGTACAACTTTGGTCCTGAAACAGGAGTAGTCAGATGATTAGACAGACCACGTCTTGTTTATCTAATCTGTTCTCAAACCAAAGCGGAAAAACAACAGGAAATAGTTCGGCACATAACTTACGTAAAACATCAAATGATTGCTGCTTTTAAACTTTTAGTTGTAGAGGTTTAATGGGACTCGAAAGTCCATCTTCCCTCCTCTAGACAGAGTCAAGCTAACTGTTTCCAGTCTTTATGCTAAGCTAAGCTAACCTGAAATTGTATTTTACAGTGTTTTTATCATCACAAAATATCAGTCAAATAAATCATCAATGATCTTCAAGGGATAATAATCCCTGCTAAACAAATTAATTTGTCCAATTAAAATATGAAATCATCAGGTAATATGAATATTTTTGTTTTGTGAGAATGAATATTTGTATATTTGTTCAGACCTTTAACCTTTAAAAATAAATCCTGAGGAGAAACACTTTAATATGCAGGTTACAGTCTGGTGCAGCTGGTCTCAGGTCTCAGGTCTCTGTCAGTCTCAGGTCTCTGACCTGTGACTGAACTGAAACATGAGTTCTACAGTTTGTTTCTCAACACTGACTCATGACATTTATTCAAACTGATCAAGCACACATGATGTTTATTACCAAGCTACATGCATCCAATTAAATACTTAGATCTACAGAAGATGTATCAAATACATCTGACTGCACTATATTGTGCTGTGTATATACATTATATATCTGTTTACTGTGGAGGTAGTTTAAAAAATCCTCACAGCTGAGTCCAGTTGTTTAAGATAATTTGTAAAAGAATCATGTTCTGACAGCTGCCGTTCCCATGACCGGACCATTCAGGCCAATATGCTATGGACCCCTGTGGCCACCAGAGGGCCCCCAAGAGGGCTTTAATTATTTATTCATTTATGGGTTTTTTCTGCATGTGATATATTACGACCAGTGTTAAAAGTACTCTGACAAGTTACTTTTCTCAGTAGGCAACTAACGTAACAAGTAACTTTTTAATATCAGTAATTTTGCAATGTACCAAGTTACTAACACTGGTTATATCAATGATAATAATACAAAAACGTTATATTACGTTAATGCTAACTGCACTAATGCACCGTCAGTCAGACTAATGTTAGCAACTGAGCTACAACTTATAACACTGATAATGGTTGTGTTAGATTTACAGTAGGTGTGTGAGTGATCAATCATTGACAATAGTCAATATTATTGGAGGTGCCAAGGTGTTGGGGGGCTACCAAATGAAATTCAGACCTGAACTGACCCTGTTCATGGAATGGCAAATTTCTGTTATGAGAAATAATCATAAAACAGAAGAAAGGAAGAAATGTAAGAGGAAGAAGTGAAGGAGAACTGAAGACAAAGCAAAAGAAAGGACAAAAGAAACTAATTAGTTAAGAAAGAAGGAAAGGAAGGAAGAATAAATGGAAGGAAGGAGGAAAATAATGAAGTAAGAGAGACGGCCAGAAAGAAAGGGGGAGGAAGGAACAAGGAAAGAAAAGAAGGAAGGAAGGAAGCAAAGAAGAGGAAGGTAGAAAGGAAAAAAGGAAGCTAGGATGGTGATAAGAAAGGGAAAAATGTAAGAGGAAGAAGTGAAGGAAAGAAAGAAGGGAGGAAGAAAGAAAAAAGGAATGATGAGAAAAAAGAAACTAGTTAAGAAAGAAGGAAAGGAAGGAAGGATGAATAAAGCAAAGAAGGGAAGAAGAACAATTGAAAGGAAGGAGAAAATTAAGGAGAAGGAAAGAAAAGAAGAAAGGAAGATTGAAAGAAAGGACAGATGTAAGAAAGAAAGAAACAGAACCAAATTCATCCCCTCCTCCATCTCCTCCTTTTTGTCCATCCCAGGCTCCCTCTTCCATCTCTCCGATGCCTCCTCCCTCTCCAATGCACCGCCGCTCTCCAGTCCCTCTCGCTGTGGCTCAGGACGATGACGAAACGGTGGCGGAGACAGCTGACAGCTCCGTCATCATCAGGATGACGCCGCGACACAAAGGAGAGGAGCTGCTCAGTGTGGAGGTGGTGCCCGGCGGAGAGGAGGAGGACAGAGAGGAGAAGAAGAAGAAAGAGGAGTAGGAGAGGAGGGAGGAGGACAGGTGTTACTCTTCCTCCACCTGCCTCATATTCTTCTGCTGAGTCCTGCTGCTTCCCAGAATGCCTTTCACCAACCTCCAGAGAGGACCCAGTGCATTCTGGTCTCTGTTTTGTCTACCTTACTCTCCCTACAGTTTGTTTTTATTTTCCTTTTTCATTCCAAACATCCAGGATGCAGTTCTGTCTTTGACCACACAGGCAGATTACCATTAGCATCCACTGTAAAACAGGGGGGTGCTGTTTCACCCATGTTCGGAAAATCAGTGAAAAATAGGGAGGGCATGGCTACAACAACAAAATAAGTGTCTGTTTTTTTGGCATGTTCATTAAACTCAATTTCCCAGAATCCCTAGCTTCTGTTCTGCAGCTCTGGTGCTTCTCGGCACAGCCACTGACTCACTGTGGCCTTCAGTGAGCTGATTTTACTGTAGAAGCAGCTTCATGTTTAACAGTTATGATGATGTAGATGTTTTATTTTATTAATTTAAAATGAGATTGAATATATAATTGTCTCCCATGTTAGAGGCCAGAAAATAAACGTACAGCTCATCGATGTAAAGACAGTTGTGTTTCCTGTTTCCACTGTGAGCCACTCAATAACTGTCGGACTCTAACTGAGCTCTAATGACTTTTAATGATTTTACTCCACCAGTTTCCAGGTCATTCTGGATTATCGGAGTGTGTGTGGACCAGTTTTTAGTCTGGTCAGTGTTTATTTCAGGACCAGGATCAGGGTTTAATGTTGAAAGGTCAGTTTGTATTTTTTTGACACAAGCTGGTGTGGAAAACTAAAATAATATTTATTTTAAATCTTGTAACTTGCCAATTTAGGCAGCTAGCTGCTAGAGGGCAGTGCTGAGCTTTTTATTGAGTAAATAGAAAGCTGCAGGGAGACATTTAATACCCTCCAGTAGGGATATAGTGGTGTGTGAGTGTGTGTATGTAACAGGAAAAACTTCAGGAAGCAGAGGAAACGCTCATTGTGTTGGTCTGAGTCGAAGGGGAAACACAGAAGACAAGAAAAGGCGGGAAAAGAGAAACAATGCTGAGCTGAAAGCTGGACACAGGAAGCTCTGCTGATTATTGAGTGTAGAAGAAGACAAAGAGGTGTACATTTCTACTGGAGCTTAAAGAGCCACTCATATAAAAACTTCTCAGTTTGTAAATAAAAGTATTTAAAACAGAGCTGGTGTTTGTGTGTGTGTGTTGCAGCAGCACAAGGACTGAAACGTACAAATAAATATAGAAAAGTAAAAATTATAATTAAAAAAATAAGAGTAGAAATGAACTATACTAGAGTAATTAAATTCCAAGGCAAGCAATAAACATACAGTACCTACAACCAATGTTGTAAACTAATCACCCTGTTTTTCTGCTGTTTTTTTCATTTTTTCCTTTTAATTTGTTACCCCTAAGTGTACGCGATGATGCCTTCAGTCCATATGTAACCCTAGTCACGTACAGGAATTTCTTGCCTTTGTCCAAGCTTCCAAAATACACCTACAGCACCTCTAAAACTCTGTAATCAACATGTTACATCTTGTTTGGTTAATCTGTACACAAAGCATAGTTTGTGTTTATAGCAGGAGTAATAGTGCTGGAACTATTTCCTTTTGCAGTTGGCTATGGCTAAAGAGGCTGCACACAGGTGGATGGATACACAGTTGTCCCATGACATTAACAACCCTTAAAACCATAAATTGTTATTTTTACATTTATCAAGTTAAACAGATGAGATTCAACATGTTAAATATAGTGAATGAGTTGGAGTATTTTTGTACTTTGGACAGAAGCAGACTAGTTGTTTCCCCCTGCTTCCAGTCTTTATTCTAAGATAAGCTAACCAACTCGACTCCAGCTCTGTACTTAAAAGCTAATGTTAAATCTGTACCACACAGAAATGATACCCATGCTCTTATTTAACTCCTTGAAAGAATGCTTATAATTATATCTTTCAAAATATTCCTTTAAAACATTGAGGGAAAAAACACAAACTTGAGATTAAAGTAAGAGTTTAAAAAACTAAAACTTTTAATTAAAACATAATTTGTTAGTATAGATAAAAGACCTGTGAACATGACACCAAGTATTATTTCACTCTTTGCAACTGAATTACTTATACTTTTTTTCAGCCTACTACTGATGACAAATCCGTCCCGCCCTCATCTCTATAACTTTACTACTCTTTTCCGCGCCCATTTTCCGCTCAGCACACATGTCCGACGGTCCGTGAACGCAGCAGAGTCAGTCAGCAGCAGTCTTGACTTTTATAGCAGCGGAATCAGCGGTGCGACACACGGCTCCTCTATCGCGGGAAAACCGGACATTAACTGCCTCTAACAGCCGAGTTTTAACTTCTAATTCACCTTTTAACGCCAGAGCTCTTTACCCGGGCGAAACTGGGAGGAATTTACTGCGAGGAAACGGCGAGGAGACGGGGAGGAAAAGGAGGGAGAGGAGCCGCTGCTTGGGACCAGAGGTAAGGAAAAGTTTGGTCAAACTTTTGTTATCCCACAAACTCTGGTTGCGGTGGTTTATGGGGACACTGTCCTCCCCCCGCCCGCTCTGTCCCTGTAGTGTTATGCAGCTGTTGTCCTTCACATGAACCAACAAAGTGTCAAACAGAGCAGATCTGATTCACCTCCCTGTCTCTTTTCATGCGGCCGTCCAGCAGTTTCCACCGCTTCAAAGCTCTTTCTCTCTCCTCAGCGGTTTTCAGCTGCAACAAAAGAGCTGCGGCCTCACCTGGTCAACACAAACACACACACGTGCTGGAGTTTCTATGGTAATGACAGTGACAGGGCTGAAACACAGCCATATTTACTGATAAATTTAGTTTGAAAATAATCCAGAATATTAACATAAAGACAGTTTGAGACACATTTAATTATGTAAATGTTTCCAGCTGCTAAAATAAATAAGATCACAGTAAAAAAAACAAAAAACAAACAGCTGAAAGCAGAGAAATTAAACCAAATGTCAATAAAATACTCAATAACCAGTCAGTGCCGTATCCAAGGGGTGCCCCCCCCCCCCCCCCCCCCCCAACACACACAGCGAGTTATAGCCAGAAGTTTCAACTGGAACGGTCCCTGAAGTCAGATTTTCAACTCAGAAAGTCAGAGCAACCTCACCAACCCCAACATTAGAAGTCAAGATGGCTGCTAAAGAGTAATGAACACTCTGCTAATTTTACTGTTTATAGCAGTTCTGTCTTATTTATTTCACATTAAGTCAGTCATACACATAGTACTGTTTATTTGTGGACATGTTGCTTTGCTGTTTGTATGCATGTTTGTATTTAACAGTGCTAACAATGGCTAGTCTGAGATACGTTTGAATCGGTTCAAGGTCATGATTTAAAGTTACGTGTTTTCTTCGAACAGTTACATTTGAACACCTTTTTAAGAACGTTCTAAAGTGTTTCCGTTAAAATCTAACGATGATTTGATACCCTGAAAGAGCAGCTGGTGAATCAAAGGCTTTCCTGTGCGTGTCCATGTTTTTCCGAGTTCTCAAATGGAACGCCGTTAACTCAGAGTGACTCCCAGTTCTGACTTCCGATGGAAATGGAACGCAGCATAAGCCTCTTATTCAGCCTGTTCAAGTTAAATGTCAGTAAACTGAGCCAGTTGTCCATCGTTGAGTCCAAGCTGATGTCCTCAGATGTCTTGTTCTGTGCAACCAACTGTCAAAAACCTTAAATTTACAAAGATATAAAACACAGAGAAGCAGAGAATATCCACATTTGAGAAGCTGCAGCCAGAGAGTGTTATTCTAATTATTGGTTGTGGATTGGCTAATTGATAATAATAATGGCTAATTGATTAATTATTTGAGCAAAAAATCAACAGGTTACGGCCTCGTCCACTTGTACACAGGTATGTTTTAAAATGTAGATTTTTCTCTGTGTTTTTGCCTTTTGTCCAGTTTTCATTCTGACCTTTTGCAGAACTTCTTCCATGGTGAAGATGTTCATAAACTCTGTTTTCAGTGGTGATGTGTGTGAACAAAAATAGTTTTTGTCTTCGGTGCATCGTTGTTGTTAGCCTATCAGAGGCAGTGATAACTTTTTTCAGGCTTTTAATTGGCTGACATATCTTTACAGCTATGATCACAGCTAAGAGCTAAGAGCTTTTTAGCCTCTTTTAGCTGAGTTTTGGTTTTTCTGTGTGTTTCTTATCTAGTTCACCTTTAGCTGTTTTCAGACCAGCTCTGATAAACTCACTGTTCACCGCATCTCATTGGATTTACTGTGTTTATTTTCTTTTAGCTCATAAAAAGCTGACGTCTTGGAGTCACAGTGACATAATATACTCATGTCTTTCAAAAAGCAGATGTTGAACATGTGAAAACTTTCCACTGCAGCTCCTTCATCCCTGTAACTACATGTCTGACACTAAACCCAGCTCTAATCCTGATCCTGAACCCAAGATTAAACTTTAAACAGCACACAGACGAAGTGAGGACCTGCTGCTGAACGTCCTCACTCTGCTGGATTTATGTTTTTTTCCGGTCCTCATGAGGACGTTTGGGACTCAGACACACTGCCCGGTTTCCTGTTCATGCTGTGTGTGTCTGCAGTGTTGTGGGTTTAATCATTGCAGTGATGATGACAGTAACATCAGTGTGTTTGGTTGAGGAGGCGGCCGGCCTGCAGGGTGGAGTCTGAACACTCTGACCGCTCCACAGCAGATCCTCTAAAAATAAACTCAGTTTTGTCTGCAGGTTTTTTCTTGTTTATCACTGAGGCAGAGCAGCAGCCACATCACCGAGGATCAGATATTTTACTGACGTGGACGTCCCGCAGTCTGCTGGTTTATTTCTTTTAATTAGACGAATCATATTGAAAACAATGTTAGAGAAAATGTCTGATTTCTTGTCTTGAAACATCAAAATACAATGTTCTAAATAATGAAGAGTAAAGCTATTGGTATATTGGCTGATTGTGAGTTACTGTAGAAACAAGGAGAAACAGTTTCTCTGTTGCAGAGTTGGCAGGTTTATTTCTACACTCTGAAATGTACTGAAGAGGCCTAACGGGCTCAGGCTCAGGGGCCAAAGTCTCTGCCTCAAATAACTCTGAATATTTGAATATTGTTATTTTGTGTCTTTCTCAGTCTGGGGGTCTTGCTCCCATGGAAGAGGGATGAGGTTGGACAATTGGACAAATATATGGATGATCAGTGATTGGCTGGTTCTGTGGTTGGTTGGGTTCCTTTTTTGGGGGCGATTTTTGTCATTTTATTTTGATAATTTAATGGTCTACATTTAGGGCTGAATGATTTTTGGAAAATATCTAACTGTGATTTGATTTGTGATATAATTTTTGAAAGTCAAGCTTCAGTTGGTGATTTATATAGCTATATATGGAGGGCAGGACTAGGGCTAACCTCCCTGCCAGCAGAGCCACTGTTCTGGTCGACATCTGTCCATCTCTAATTTTACAGAGACTTACTTCTTAACTTTGTTAAGAGTAAGAAATGTTTTTTTGATGGTGAATTTTGTCATTTATTGTTAGTAATATCATTGATAATTCACCTTAAATAATTAACCTGCAAAGCTAATTTCAAATCATGCACTAACAGGAGCTGTCAGTTTGGAGTTGGCAGGGTTTTTCCACAAGTGCATACAAAGTCCACCTGGGAGACAGAAGTAGTCTGCTTGACTGCATTGTTACACAACTCATTGTGTTTCATTTGTAGGTTCAGATTCCTTCAGTGTTCATGGTTCAGGAGGTTTTTACTGGGAGCTGAATTATCCTCACAGGTATCATCCAGACCTGATCATTAAAATCAGTAAAAACACTGAATAAAACAGTTGTTAAAAATGTTAAAAATCAATGTTTCTCTGTGACGCTCTTGGGTGGACACAGGACGTGGAGAGTGGCTGTTTGCTCAGCTTGTTTCTCTGATTACTGAAGATCCAGACGTCTGATGATAAAAATCCTTCATCTGGTTTAACATTAGAAAAAAAAAGTGACGGTGATATGACTTGAAACAGTGAGAAAGTAGTTGAAATAGTTAAAATGTTTTAATGTCCAGTCAACAGCCAGTGCTTACAGAAAACCCTGAGCTTGGTCGTATTATTCAGGTCCTTCACAAACAGACCAGTGACTAAACAACAGTTAATCTATCTTTAGTTGTTTCTGTTCGATTGATTGGGGCTGAAAAACACTCTGATCAAGCCGAGATTCAATCCAACCAGCAGCAATGTTATCACCACCTGAGGCGTCCACCACCTGATGCCATCAGCCTGTTTTTACCTGTGTGAATGTACCTGCAGTCGGTGGTTGTTTCATCTTTGTCAGTATCAACAACAGTGTATTTTATCTGCTGGTTTGACCTCTACATCCTCTGGATTATGTCCAACAGCTGTAAGTTTTTGCTTGATGCAAAACAGGCTGAAACACTGTCTGTAAAAAGTGTCAGCAGTGGGACAAAATACAAGACTGACTGAACAGAAGCAGCTGTTCAGTCCTCTAGAGACAACATGTTCAGGCAGAACTCAGTTCAGACTTTCTGACGTGTCACTGCTGTGACTACTGGTCAGCTGGAGAAGAGAAGCTAGGCTAATAGCTAGGCTAACAGGTCATTACACACACACTTCCTCCCACTTTCCAGGCAGCGGTGACATTCTCCTGATAAACAGTTGTGTTTCAAACCTGCATTTTCACATTCACTAACTATGATGATGTGTTCACTGGTGTTGGATTAAAGTGTGTTTTTTCTCAGCTCCTCACTCTGATCAACTTAGTTTCCTCCTGCTGCAGCTGTTTCTGCTTTACATGGTAAAAGGACACTGTGTCTCTGTAACAAACACATACCAGCAGCAGTCACTCCGTCCTCACAGAAACCAGCCTCATTCACTGCAGCCACTCACATCATTAAAGATTAACTGAGTGTTTGCTGAGTTCAGGGCCTGAACCACAGCTCAGTCAAAGCTGCTGATAGCTGATGTTTGTGCTCTTACATCTGCAGGTTGTTGTGTTTGTTATAATAAAAATTAGTCTGTTTCTTCATCACTGTATGAGGACACATGGTGTTTGTAGGTGGTGCAGTGAGTTCAGATGTGGAGTAAATCTGATGAGAACGTAGCAGCAGCACGAGGTTTGGACTCATCTGAGGAAATGTGATTTACTGCTTCATAATCAGAGTCAGTGCTACAGGGTTTGAGGAGGATGAGGAGGAGGATCGACTGTGTGAGAGGCTGTGGGAAAAGATTCAGATGGAGGAATGTGAAGGATCGATGAGGTCTAAGATGGAGAGTGTTTTAGGTGAGAGATGTGGTTCAAGTTGTCTGTCAATCAGAGATCATGTCGGTGGACGCTGCAGTAGAGGATGTCTCTGTCTTTATTTATCCATTGGAACTGACGGGAATATATGAGAAATAACTGGAAATTTGGGAAAATGTATACAAACTGTATCATAACAAAACAATGAAATGTATCCATGCATCAGAAATATAAACAGTTAACTAAACAACTGGAAGGATTTAAAAATATATATTTTACAGTTGATGCTAGATAAATGAATAGAAACAGACTAGATGAACAGATGAACTCTCCTCAATCAGCTGCTAAATCAAACTCTAAACTACAGTCTAGCTAGCATCATGATAGCTAGCCTCTTAAACTGTCAATGAACTGGTGTTAGCTAGCTTACATTTAGCATCTCTGATTTAGCAGCTAGCTACTGTACAGACAGATGTAGATGTATTTTGTTGCTGGTTAGACTTTAATAGCACAGATCAAATATATTGAGCAGTGATCTGATCCAAACTGACTTGACTGGATGTAGTCTGTGGGCTCAGATGCAGTAGTGTGGCTGTAGTGAGCAGGACTCTAGATATGATCTGTGCATGTGATGGAGGAATGCACAGTGCAGATGGGAAATTCAACTCTGTTTACATTAAATCTGGTTGTTTTAAGTTTCCTGCCGTAGGCTAACCAGCAGTTTAGCTAATTTCCAGTTTATTCCTTTTACTTTCCATGGAAAGTTTCCAGCTTTGAAAATTCCCAGAATTTTGCAACCCTTTGGAGCTGTAATGAGTGTTAAAGGGTGTAGATCTGACAGTTGGGACTGGGTGGTGCCTGCTAACAGTGAGAAAGTTGCCCTAGGATGTCAAGTTGAAAACACTCTGAGAGGACTTTAATGTTAACGACGTCACCGTTGTGATTCTGAAATAAAAACCAGGACTTGACTGTTACTTCAGTCTGAGTTTCCAGACCCAGCCCACATTTAATCCACGTTTAGATCGTGTTCCACTGAGTCGACAGAACACCAGAGTCTCTTGGTTTATAGAAGACGTACAGCCACATCACTGATGTGTAGGATTAACTGTAGATTAAGTATGTGACTGATTATTTATATTTTAGGTTTTAAAGTGAAAATCTGGTTTTATTCTTCTTCTATTCTATTTTATTCTTTTTTTTCTGGTCATTAAATCTCATGTACAGCCTCAAACCAACTCTTACTGTCTCCTTCGAGCACATGCTGTTATATATCGGATTCCTCTGAGTTTCCAGAAACTACAATCCCACAACTACAGGCACCAAATGTGGATTAAACCGCTGCTGAAATAGTCCCAACATCTACACTTTTTCCCCCTGTTTGTTTGATTAAAACTGCAGTGAGCAGCTGTTTTAGGAAATTACAGAGCTGTTGTGAGGTGTTCTCAAAGCCTTACATCCTCAGTAGGAACCAATGATCTGAGAGCCACAGACAGAGGAGGGAATGTGTTGAGAGACGGATTAAGACATTGTTAGAGTGTAAACATTTGCTGACAAGTAGAAAAACACGGAATAACACCAGAGAGATACTTAGAATTAACTCTTGAAGTAACAGTTTTGTTTGGTGTATCAATGGCGAAATCACTGACTTTTTATTTTTATTTAATTAATTTCTGTATTTTTTAGTTGTTTTATATCTGTAGGTGTCTGTGTCGGCTGGATAAACTTGTGTTCATGTACCTGTTGTTGGGGTTTGACTTGTTTTGAACTTGATTTACTTGTCAGACGTGACTTTGACTGACACCCCGGCCTCCAACTGTCAGACTGTTACAGGAGCTGCTGTGAGTGCTCGGGCGTGGCGACTTGATTTAACGTCTTTTTATATACGATGATGATGATGAAGGTTAAATGTGTGTGTGTGTGTGTTCAGAATGGGAGTGTACACTGTGTGTGATTCTCAGCTGGGACAGTCTCTGTTATGTAACTTGTATGTGACTAAAACCAGACGGCTGCTCTCTCTGTGTCGGACTGATCCACATGAGTCCGGCAGGTGGAGCTGTTGAGTCAGATCTCCCATGATGCCGCAGGGCTTCTGGCCTTCTTTCTGTGTGACTGTGTGTTTATCAGTAAAGTACTCCAGTAAAAAACACTTTTAAAATAACCATAGGAGGCTGATGTGGTTTCACTACAGCTGAAAATCTCAGCTAATCTGCTCTGACTCTCACTGGATTTTATTTTGAGAATGAAAGTGTAGAATATTTATAGATGGGTGTTTATTATAAGAAAAACTACTTCTTCCTCTGAACTGGAACAAATGAGTGTGAAAATATGGCAGAAATCTGGAGCTCTGCTTTTTCTTCTTGTTAATTTCAGACTGGTTATTCACAGTTCAACTCCTGGAAGCAAAATATAAATAACACTGGAACAAAACTTTTTACCCAAAATTAAACCAACAGAGCTGCTTTCACTCAGTGTTTATTGGACACAGATTAAATGTGATTACATTGATTATTTCAATCTGTGTTTGGAGCTGGATGGTGACGTGCTGTAAAATGTTGCTGTTACAGAGGAGGAGACAAGGACGGAGGTTCAGTGAGGGAAAGTTAGCGACATTATTCTTCATCCTGCTGAAGTTTGTGGTGTTTTTCCAGTTGTGTAGATCTGTGGCGCAGACACAAGTCTCAGTCACTCTCTTTATATGATTTATTCTCCTTTAACTCCTTCACTCGCTCTAAATCTAAAATTCTTCTAAACAACAGATGATGATCAGTTTCGAGAGACGAGCTCTTCACCTTCTGCTCCAGACTTTTGATTTTTGTTTTTGTCCGTCTGCTCTCTGTTGTTACTCTGAACTGATGCTGCAGGTTGGCTGTTAGTTTAGGAGTTTTCTATCAGAACATCAGAACATTTTAAACATCAATATCTCCGATGATTTAATCGTTATCTTGTTTAATATTCGATTAGTTGTGCAGCTCTAATTTCAGCCTCTGTCTTTGCTTGTTGTCTGTTTTTCACATTCGGGATCAGTATTAGTCAGTCAGATAGCTAAAGGCATCATAACTGTCTGTTCAGAGGTTTTACAGCTTCCTGCTTCAACACATCTGTCTGCAGCTGGAGCTCATCAGTCTGTACAGGACAGTAACTTCATTCTCCGCTTTGTTTGATGACAGTTTGATGCTGGTTTTAGTTTCTCTTTTGATGGAGCTACTGTCAGCTAGCAGTCCCCCCCGATTCCAGTGTTTGTGCTAAGTCGAGGATTTCCTCTGTGTTTGTTTTAAGAACTTTGTTGGGGTTTCAGGGTTTAGACAGAGGGGAGAAAGCCGAGACCAAAACAGAAACACAGGAAGAGGAAGAGGAGGAGGAGGAGACGAAGGCCAACCCCCCATCCCCCCCCACCCCACCTCCCCACCCCCCACCCCCTTTCTGCTGAGTTGTTTCCCTCTCCGTCAGCTTTTTTTCTTCTTCTCCTGCTCCTCCTTCATTTTCCTTTTTTTCCTCAGATGACTGATGTCATGTCACGGCCATGTTACGTGGTCCTTTCCACCCAGCTGGTCACTCTGTAATTTCCTCCTAAAATAGCTCAGATGAAGAGCTGAAATGGGCGTGTGCAGTGTACTTTGGGAATCTGTAAACCACTAAACCCAAACAGTTTCCCTCTCTCTCTCTCCTCTCGGGTTTAGTTTTCCACAGCTGCACAGTGAATTCAGGTGGAAAATACTGTTTTCTACATCAGACTGTGCTTTGAAATTACAGTTTTTATTGTTTTAGAAACATCTGGCATCATTCTTACGCTCCTCGTGAAGTTAGGTTTATTTTCCAGCAGTGCTTGTTATTCAGGTCATTAGTCAAAAAGCTTATGAGTCGAAAAGTAGCTGCATCAGACTTTAAACTAAAGCTGAAACTATCACTTCATTAATCGATTAGTCAATCAAGTAAAATAATCTGAAAACTATTTTGATAACCTGATAATTGTTTCTGTATTTTTCCGAGCAACAAAGTCAAAGGTTTATTCGGTTTTCAGTTACTTAAATATGACAATTTTCTCCTTTTCTCTGTTAATCCTCATTTGTGTCTAGATACTTAAATTAAAAACATCAGACCAGACATCTTCTCAATCATACAACCTGTCCCTTTCAGCCTTATTTTCATTTTCGGTTTGTATCGTGGTTCTGTCTTCACTCATCGCGATTTTGCAAACGTTTGTATCACATTTTCTGTCTTGGTTTCTTTTACCAACTTAAACCTGGATTGAAAATATGTAACGGAGACACTTTGAGCTCTGTTCACCACCTCTTTCCATGAAACCCTACCAGCTCTGTGTAAAGTCAGATATTACCTGTGCTTATAAACCTGTGTCCCTGGAAGACCACCTGGAGTTTAAAAACCTTGGGGGGGACCTGCTCTGTCTTTGTTTACAGGACCTGAATCGTTTATTAAAAGCTCCTTAAATGAAGAGAGGAGCATGCTCCTACTAATCTGCTCTAATCCAGAGGGTCTGAGCCTCTTATAGTCACTAACACACCTGATGCCCCACCCCTCACCTCCCAGGAGGACAGGTGACCTTCACATCACCCCTGCACTGGTTTTTATGTTCCTCATTCAGGGAGATATAAACTTCCTCAGAAACATGTCAGAGTCTGATCTGATAACTGAACTCACCACAGCCCCTGTTTACTTTCCCTGAAATGTTTTATTGTTTTATTTTTTATCGGTGACTGAGGGAGTTGGCAGGTCACCACACAGATCGATGGAAAACAAGAGGGTTTATTTATTTAAAGGCGTCTCTCAAGTTCTGAGTCTTTGAATAGAAGCCGGGTCTTTGTTGTGTTCCTTGAGACGTTTCTGGAGCTCCATGTCTGTTGAGCAATGCATTCTGGGACAAAACACTCCCTGAACCTCCTCAAGATGTCTCCAAACCTTCTCAAGGATCTGTACCATGTGAAAAGTAGTTTAATATGTGTTCAGCCTCAGTGCATGTGACTGCTGCTCCCTCTGACTCCTCCTCCCTCATTAGGACCCTGAACGTGGTCGTCGGACTGGAAACGTCCCCCTTTGTTCCAGAAACAGTCCCGGCTCTGTTTACAGTTACCGTTTCAGGACGGGTCACCCCTCTATATATACAGTGAGGTCCTGAACCGATCCGCAGCCAATCAGATCCGCGCATCACAATTCACAGGCCGTGATTTGGACTGTCAGCTCCCACTGAGTCCAGGTCCCAGGACCCAGGATCCCCTGGTCTTGTCACGTATACAGGACAGGAAGGTCGAGTTTTCCGGGACACTGAGCAACAAGGTCGACTCTGAGCAAGTGAGTCCTTCACTTGACGTCTGTATGCCTGTACGGTGGAGCGTTAAACCTTGACTCCTCTGAAGCATACGACAAAATAATCATTCAAAATAAAAGCCTTTTTATGATCTGACACCTCCAGAGATGTCCTGAGCCGATCCTGATGATCAGAATCTGAGCCGATCAGGTTTATATCAGATTCATTGTAATGGTTAAATGACTTGTAACAGGGAGAATGGAGCCTCTGTCATTCCCACTCTGCTCCCTGAACACCTGTTCTAGCTGAATGTATCTTGAGCAGGTACAATCTCCCTCTAACTGAGTGATAGTCAGCAGCTTAAACTGCTGGAATCAGGCCCAGCAAGTTCAAGAGTAATGCTGAACTGTAAATCCGTTAAAAAGACTTCAAGAACTCAAAAAAGTCATTAAAAAAACAGCGTTCATCTCTGATATCCAGTGAAGAAACTTTGAAAATATCAAGAATTAGAAACACAGTTTGGTGTGTTACAGCCACAGCACAAGGGGATCATGGGTAATATTGGGCCCTTATGTGTTGATATTTAACTTTACATAAAACCATGCTGTGGTTATGATCCTGTGTTACATCATCAGCGACTGACCGTGGTCGTCGGCTCAGTTTTATCCTGCAGCAACAACAGATGGTCCCAGGACAGGGAGGGAGAGGGAGGGAGGGCGAGAGAGGTGCACACAGAGTGGCGGGGCTCTCTCTCTCTCTATTTCTAACTGTCGTTCACTGAGTCTGATGGAGGTGAAGACGCAGCCTGCCTCTGCTTTAATCTGCTACAGAGTCACACGCACAATAACGGAGCCGAGGCTCTGACAGTCCTGGACCATCATGGACCTGGACCTGCTGCTGCTCGTCCAATCAGGTCACAGACTGAACTAACAACTCGCTAATGAACTAACGAAGCAAACAGAGGAAAAGACAGAAGAACTCTGAGCGCTGAAACAACTATGGAGGAAAAGTTGACGGACTCAGCAGACAATCTGGATTTTTCCTTTTCGGTCGGTCTGGAAACCAGTTTTATTCTCTTCTTCTTGGATTATCAGTTATCGTACCGCTGCAGAAACTCGCATCATATCAAAAAATTCTGAGACTTCTTATACAACTTAAATATTTTAACTCTGGAGTCTGACGTAATTTTGTGTCTTTGCTTCACATTTTTATCAACTACAATCAGTTTTATCTATCTCAATCTGGTTTATCTTTATTTTTTTTATCTTGGTGCACAGCTCTGCATCCTCACCTAAAAATTATGATTTGTAAAAGTGTTTTTCCTGAACTATCGTGAATCAAAATTAAGCTAAAACTTTTTCTGTCCACTTACAATTGGATCTATTCCATCAAATTAAAATCTAAATGTAGCTTAAACTGATGTTTAAAAAAAATTTTTTTTGTCCACCTGTAGAATAATTTCTTAGCTGAACAAAAATCAGAATCTAGCAAAATAAATAACATTTTTGAAAGTTTTTTTCACCTTTTAATCACCTTTTTTTTAGTCAAACAAAAATCGATATCTAGCCAAAATTACTACAAATTTTTGTGTGTGAACGATTTAACTCTGTCTTTATGTGGTGACTTTGATTCAAAAAATCTGAACTTGAAGATCTTGGAGGTTCAGTGAAGTTATTTTTTGAGGCTTCAAACTTTGAGTAAATTAGTAATAAAATCTGTTAGTGATGCAGCAGGTGTGACTTCGGAGGGTGAAACTGATCAGACGTGTTGAGTTACACTGAGAAACTGAAGCCGCCTCCTTCAGGCTCTGGTTACTTGTTACCTGTGTTACCTGTGGAGTGACTGTGACGACGTGACGACGGGACAAGGTCCAGAGGTTTTTATCAGCTCTGTGGAAATGTGATGTGAACTGTGAGGGGGCGGGATTCAGGACAGAGGTGAAACAGGTGAGAGAGGGAGAGGATTATACAAACACAGCACAGCAGGATTAAAACATACTGAAGCTTCATTCAGCTGTGATGAGGACTCAGAGTCCTTGTTCTCAGAGCTGAATTCTGGACCAGGACCTCTTCTTAACCTGTCTGGATCCAGAGATGATGAAGCCAAACGTCCACCTGGATTAACCCCAGAGGACAGTTTTGTGGAGGTGAACTGGACCTGTGGGAGAGGGTCATGTACGTCCTGTGCACCCTGGCGGTTCTGACCCTCCACAGCCTCTTCAAGAACCGGAACAAGACCGTGGAGCCCAGCGGGACCTCGGAGGCCGCGGGGCAGAAAGGTCAACCAGAGGATGGAGGTGTTGTCGAGGTCTGGGGGACTCGTGGAGCCGAGTCAGTGACGATCGTGGACCGCAGAGGACTGATGAGCTGCAGGGGTGAAGGGAAGAGGAGGCGAGGAGGAAGAGGCGTCCGTAATGTCCCTGACAGCAGGAAACGAGTCCAGGTGAGGAGACAGAGATCAGGTTCAGACAGGACGATTTCCTCAACTTAAAATCTGACGGTTTCATTTTTCAAAACGCTTATAAAACAGCTGAGTAAAAGTGCTGCTGCAGAATGAGAAACAATAATACTCTAATACAGTTTTAAAGTACTTGATTACTGTATTTCCATTTGATACTCTTTATCACACAACTCTAAAGGTTTTGGATTTTTGACTAAACAAGACTTCTGAGGACATCATTGGTCTGTGGGAAGTTGAATTAACACACTTTTCAGTGTTTATTTTCATTTTATGGACAAAATGATTAATAGGAAAAATAATCAGCAGGTTTAACTGTTATAAAAGTAATCATGATTTGCAGCTTTACACTGCTGATTTTTAGATATTTGACAGACTTAGTAACTGGCTGCTTCATAGATTTAGAGACTGATGAAAATATGATGCCTTGTTACACATGAAATATTTAAAACCAGCTACAACAGTAAAATATTAATAGAATTTTGAAAGCAGGACTTTTAATCAGTAATAGAGTATATTTACACTGTGGTATTTGTACTTTTACTGCAGTAAAATATCCGAGTACATCTTCTGACATATTCTGGATGTTTTTAAACTGTAGCTCAGCTCGTAATAAAATCTGTCGGATTTTGTCAAACATATTTTATAGTTCAATAATAAACTTTATAGCCGTAAATATAACAATAAACCTCAGACATTAAACTGCCTGTTAGAATTATATCTGTGAACTCCTCCGTCACAGTTCAGGTCAACAGTTCACTGTTGAAATCAAAGCTCGAGGAAATTTAATTCAGATTAAACGTAACTTCTTGAGGCTGCAGCTTTGTGTCTCTTGCTTCAGGTGGAACATGAACTGATTGATGTTCTACTTAAGGTTGGACTGGACGTTATTTGTACGTTGCTTTATACAAAAGTGTAAAGGAATAAATGTAAATGTGAGTAACTATATCAACCGTGATGATGCTTCAGTTAAACTAACCTTGAGTTAAACTGATGCTTTAAGCTAAAGAAACAAACCCAGAGAAGCTGTGGTTTACAGATGTTAGAGCTGCTCTAAAATCACTACAAACCATGGCTTCTCTGGGTTTATTACTTTTATAAAATGGTTACTTCATACACCCGGTGACGTTTCATAAAATAAACACATCAACAAAAAATGCAATAATTTATCAATAACAGTCTTTGACTCTGGACAGGTGAGTTTTAATCGCTCCGGGATCTTCTCTGGTTGTAGTATGGACTCCAGTCAGATTTCAGGGACGATTCACTGACATGACTTCTCATCATTAACTGACCACAGATGGTTGGTGGTTTGGTCGCCTTTGGTTGAGATAAAAGGTGGAGGACTGGGCGACAAGAAGTGACCGACACAGGAATTTTCTTTGGCACCGAATGAATGAGTGAATGGTGCAGCAATACTGATTTAATGCAGTTGGCAAGTGTCTTTATAGAGTATTTTGAACAGGTTCAAGTGCGGCTCAGTCAATCGCCAAACAAGGAACAGAACCATTCAGCCGAGTAAATTAGCTTAAAGTCTCATGTACTCCCCTCTTTCCACCAATGTGAAACCAGGTTCTGTCTCCATTTAAACACCTGCAATTTGACCTTGGCAGCATTTCCCCGGACTAAAAATAAAACTGGTTCAGAACCCGAAAAATCAGGCTCCCAGCTGGAACCAAAAAATACCAGTTTTCAAGTGACAACATCAGGTTGGACAGAGGATGGAGAATGTCCTGCGATAACAATGATGCATCAGTGAATTACTGTGTTTGGTGGGACTGTGGTTTGTTCAGTGGATAGAACCGAGGTTCCAAGAATCCTGAATTAGATCAAGAACTAGAGCTGAACTGGTGAAAAGATTCTCAACAGTTTGCTCCAGTAGTGAGGAGTCAGTGGAAACCAGTCTGTCCCAGTTCAGGGTGGTTTAAGCCCAATATCCAGTGGGACAGTCTGGTGGTTCTGAAGCAGGAGGTCAGACTGGGTCCTTCAGATGCTGGACCATGATTTTATAAACTCCTCCACCTGTAGACGTGTTCTGAATGGTGAGACAGACCCGATGATCCCTCTCACAGAGTCTGACTTGATGCTTGAAGATTCTGAGCTGCTGTTTCTGACTCTTAAAACACCAAGAGCTTCCTTGTAGTGCTCCCAGATACAGCCTTTTAATCCTGTGTCACAGAGACTTCTAAAACCTACACGTCGGTATCGCTCCAGTTAAATCTGATGTTTCGCTTCTCTGTATTCTTTGGTTCATGACAGGAAACGCCATGCTGTCCATCAGAGGAATGTGAATCTGATCCTATCACATGGACGTGAAACATTAATCGCCTGAAACCACCCTGACCTGCAGTTATGTGCCTTCCACGGTGTTCTAACAGATCGGTTACGTATCAGCAGATTCATCATCTGATGATGTTAATCTTCCTGAGCTGTGGATGCTCGGACAGGACGATGCTTACCATCATCCTCATTTTCATCCTCAAAAATCACAGACTGTGATCCAGACTTTCTCAATGACTTTAGGTTTTCACTAAAAAGTACAGAAACTGATCAAATAAAAGGGAGAACTAATCTAACAGAAAACCCAAAACATTTTTTAAAAGTAAGTTAACAAATTAAATGATTGAAGTATCATAATATGTAATTTTTGCCACTAGGGTGTCTCAGTCAGGAGAAATAACAAAGACAGGTCGATGTTGTGGATGTAGCATGAATCATGGGAGTTGTTGTCTTCACCACCTTGTCAGGATTCCTTCAGTGTCAACAGCCAGAGCCAACGATTGTTAGAGGTCTCCTCCTTCCAAAACAAACAAACCAGTTGATTAAACCTATAAAACCTGAAAATAAGGTTTTTTTCAATGTGTTTGGTGAAGCTGAGCTGTTGCTAATGTTTGTTCAGCTTGTTTCTGATAACTTCAGATCCAGACGTCTGATGACTCAAAACCTTCATCTGATTAAAATATAAAGTTAAATGCAAAGTTAAAACAAGTGCATCTTAAAAATGAAGCTTAAAACTGTATAAAAAGTCAATTTTGATGGCAGTAACCACAACACTAACGCTTTCTACTACACTAAACTAAATGTTCATTTGCTGAAAATCACAGATTTGGGACAGATTTGAAAGTTTATATTATAATTCCTTAACATGTTTATCATGTTTGATCTGATTTTATTTGGTGCTCGGATGAACAGTTGGTTCAAAGATTGATCTCACTGTATAACCTAAAACATTTTTAATCATTTAGGAAGTTATTTTAGTACAGAGGTCATGTTGTGGATGCTTTTGATTGAATTGCCTGTAAACACGGTTGTGCAACTGTTCATTATATAAGGATTTCAAAGGGGAAATATTTCAGTGAGAAGGTTTTTAAATAAGTTACTTGTTTTGATTGATGTTTGAAGGAAAATACTGAACAAAGTTCTCAGATGGCACTGAATTCTCTGGTCCAGAGACTTTAAACCCTTTGTGATGTGGGTGGACCAGACCATGTGTATTTACATTAGCAGTTATAGGTGTTTAAACACGTGGCTGAGAGGACCATACTGAAACGATTACTAAGGTGTGATTTACTTGAGGTTATAAAATTTCGTCAGTGTCCATCAGTTTCCTTGTTTCACTTCATGATTTTCATGATTATTGCAATATCATGAATAGCAATTATTTGACCAGGATACAATCGTGATATTAAATTGTCATATTGTCCCATGCCTAAAACAAATAAATTTTTTTTGATAAATGAGGATCTGATATTTTGATGAACAGATATTTAGATAATTTTTTCAGTCACAAATGGAAAATGTAGTTTTAAACAGAGTAAATGATAATGCAGCTGTAGATTCCACTGGCACTCTACTAATATTGTTTTTTTGTGTCCACACACACACACACACACACACACACACACACACACACACACTGGGCTCTTGAATATTTCAGGTGGGGGGAGGAGGAGCTCCTCACGCCTCAGGCTTCAGTTGAGGCTGAAATATTTATCTGTTGACGGGATGGAGGGAGGAGGAGGGATGAGGAGGAGGGAGGAGGGGCTAGAGGAGGTGTGATGCTGCTGTGGTGTTGCTAGGGAAACAGAGGGAGGAAGCTGTGTGTGTGTGTAGAGGGGGTCAGCGGGTGGTGCTGACACCAATCCTGCTGCTGTGTGTCGGTCGGGCGTGAAGCTGCAGCAGGAGGAGGAGGTGGTGGTTGGAGGAGGAAGATGCAGCGATGATGTGGACACGGCAGAGGCCACGGGGAGAGGGAGGTAAGACTCGAACGGATAAAGTTTATGGAGGGATGGAGGATGGAGGGGAAATGACAGACATGTTGAAGAGAGGCGGAGGTCTGGCTGTAACCTGATGCAGAGGGTTGTGTTTCCTCTGATGACCTGGATACGTGTCGGGTGGCGGGTGGTGATCAGAGGACGGCTGCTTCATCTCTCTGTAGTTTTATTTCCCTGTGTGGATTTCCTCTCACGTCCTGATAATCCTCCTTTTGTCTGGTAACGTTTTCAGCCTCTCCTGTGTGTGTGTGTGTGTTTTTTTAAATTTTACCTCAGTGATGATCAGTGCTCCACATGTAGAGTTATTTGCCCATCATCGACGTATTGTGATGTTGTATGTTGTAATTTCATCGTCCAGGTAGAAAAAGGTTAATTATGTGACTTTAATCATTTTAGTCTTTTTTTCTCAAGCAGAAATAAAATTGAAGCCAAATATTTGTAGTGTTTCAGATGAGGATGATTGCTTTTTTCATTAGTCATCACTGCAACTGAATATTTTGGACGAAACTATGTTTTTGACTTTGAAGACATAACCCCACTGTGGAAGCTATGTCATTTTTTAATTACTATCTATCAGACTAAACCTCCCAGTACAGTAACAGAGACAAAATTCAGTATAGCCCTGTCCTCTCATCAGGTGGAGATGATAGTTCTGAGGATTTTGACAACAGTCATAGCAACCCTCATAGTGATCAGCAGTTTTTAAAAAGGATGAAATCTCATGCTATTAACAAACTCTGAGCTGCACAATGAGACTAAAAACACCCTGATTCATTCATGTTTTGCTGTCCCAATCAAATTAAATCACAAAACAGTAGAATATATGAAAGCTAGATGTCTCTACATGACGCAGCTCAAAAGACTGGAGCAGCAGCAACTGTTCATCATCCATCATCTTGGCAGAACATCAAAGTATATGCTCAAGCGGCACCACCAGAAACACTGTGCTGCCATGATGATGTGCCTGTGTTCGTGAGCAGACAGGGTTTGACCGAGCACATGGAGAAAAACAGAGCTCATTTGGACCCAGCTAGGAGGAGAGAGGAGGAGGAGGAGGAGGAGGAAAAGGATATTAAAAGTCTCTCCAGGAGATAAACAGAGTAGCAGAGGATGTGTCTCGACTGTCGATGATTTACACCTCCATCAAACCACCTCCTAATATTGTGTTGGTCCTCCTTGTGCCGATCCATCAGACATGGACCAGAATGTGGGAGGGTCCTAGATGTCTGGCCCCAGAAAAGTTGCAAAATCGGTTTGATCCCCGGCTCCTTCAGTCTTCTTGGACAAGATACTGAACCTCGAATTGCCCCCAGTGGTGTACCCTTGGTGCATGCGGTCCATTTACCATTTTTATTCAGGTGGTTATAATCTGCATCCTCATCACTAGATGGCAGTAAATCCCACACACTGGTCCCTTAACGGTTATCCTCAGCAGCGAGCAGTGATGTCGTTGTCAGTGTTCAGAGACAGATGATGTGTGAAACTGATCCAGAGTCAGTGTTTTCAGCCTGTTGGACTGTGAAAGTGTCAGACTGCGATGTTTCAGGCTGCGTCTGTGTTGCAAAACCATCAGCTGCCATGGGGTTGGAAATCAGATGAAAAAAGCTTAAATAAAAAAACGTTCCACGTTGATGATTCACTGCAGGAGAAGTTTCAAACTATTGAGCTTTAAAGCTGGCAAACATACGAGCTGGTAAAACATGAAGGCTGAGAGGTCGAATCTGGAATCAGTGTTTTATGCCTTCGCTTTGCCCATCCCATTTCATGAACACGATATCTCAGTAAAACCTGAGGGAATTTCATTAAATCGGCACAAACGTTCTCTGAAACTCAAGGATGTAGTATTAATGTGGTCAGAGGTCAAGCAAGGCCACTGTGACCTCACAAAACATGGCCACAACCTGGAATTCATGTACATGATGAAATTTCACAAATTATCTGACAGGGATAAAAAAGATGAAGTGGATGAGGTTTTATATACAGAAGGTCAAAGGTCAAGGTGACTGTCGATGGATTTAATCTGCAGCCTGATTGGGCAGCAGGGGAATAAAACCATGAGGGTGACTTAGTTTCCTCAGTGGTGATTGGTCTTTCTCAGCCTGAGAACGCAATTGCATTAAACTGTGTGTGTGTGTGTGTGTGTGTGTGTGTGTGTAAAAGTGCAGTAGCTGCAGGGTGAGCCGTGTCAGCAGTTATCGGCATAAGACTTTCATGTATTGTGTATGTCTTTGTGTGTATGTGTGTGCAAGCACCTTAGTCCGTCCTTAAAGCTCTAATCCACACCTCACAGCGCATTGTGTGTGTGTGTGTTTGTGTGTCAGCAGCAGGTAATACCTTCTTATCCTCGCCGAATGCCGACATGTGAGAATAACATTTGTTGTGTACATTGTTCCTGGATGCTGCAGCTCGTTTTGCTTTTTCAAAATGAAGTACTTAAATAAATGGACCACACACTCAGAGGTGGCAATGCAATTAGTGGTTTGTTTCAGGGCAACCCTAAATCCCCTGAGCGTATACTTCTGTGGGACTGAACTGAAACACAAATGAACATCAGTCAGTGAATGGTTTGCTTCATTTCTGCCAAATCTGTAGCTGCAAAAAATGAACTGGAGGCTGAAAAGATGGAAACCCTGAACTCACTTCACTCAGCAGGTTTCTGAGCGTCATCAGTGAGATGCAGCAAAGACAGGAGGCAGAAAAACAATACAAACATGAACATGAAACTGCACTTCTCTTGGAGAGTAATGGGTGGAAACTATTCATTATCTCATAATCTGTCGGCTCAGAGGAGAATAAGCTGTTAGCTCCAGTGATGCGTTCGCAGCTCTGGGTTTTATGAAGCTGCATGAAAAGAGTGGTGCAGGGATGATGTATTTCTGTAGTCCAGCCCTGAAGTTAGAATCACCCCGGTTCCCTCCACAGTCAATGGGATTTTTTAAATGAGTTTTGGATTATTACAGGAAAAATAAACTGTGACCAACTAAAGTCTCTGATCCTCATACGGTCTAATGGGATAATTCACAGATGAACACTGTTCTTGATGTTTGAAACCTAACTACAATTCCAGAAGTAAAAAGCACGTTAGACTATAAACCAACTACACCACGGTCACATGACGCCAACATTCCACTACTAAGTTTAAATTTGTCATTTAATTTAGCTCTGACCTCTTTTTCATAAAAGTTTTCTTCTTAGAAAGTTAGTATAGTTTGAAAGAGTGTGAGAGAACACAACCAGGCTGTAAAGGTGGACTGTGAGTAGATTGGTTTTCTATGTTAACGCCCCAACAACTGTAGTCTCATTTATACCAGCAACTACCTTTTAAGACACGTGAAAGCTTCCAAAACATCAGGAGTGGGAGGATTTACTGACAGATTTATGTTGTGAACAAAACATGAAATGTCTTGAGCTTGTGTTAAAACCACAGACCTTATTCCAGACATTTAACCAAACCCTATTCACTTTGTGATGAGGGAACAGGGAAGTGCTAACTACTTCCTGGTTTTAGGACCCAGTCTGATCCAAAGATTTGTGGGACCCGCCTAATATTAGGGTTGGCTGGGCAAATGAAAATATTATCGTGATAATTTAATATATCAGACATAAATTAAACCACCTGGTTCTGTTGAGCTTAAAGGTTCCTTTTCCTCTCAGTGAGATGTTAAGATATTATCAGCATGTTTTAGGAAATATGTCTTCCATACAGTTTGCAGTGCAGCCACTCTGCTTCGTCAGACCTTAAACAGCCAAAATATTCTCCACATTCACTGAACTCCTCAGACCTTTTCAGTCAGCCCCTCAGTTTTTGAGCCCTGTGGCTGCCACTGGGTGCCTCAGCAATGCTGTTGCCCTAGTTTTCATTATCAATTTCTGCTGTCATTTTCACCACTCCTGCTCCCCTGAATTGTCAAGTGGGATGCAGCTCAAACATGAATGAATGATGCATCGGCCATGTCTTTATATTTCCGCTGAGGGAAAGCTCAACCATCAGGCTGGATCACAGGACTCTGGGGTGTCCTGTGGGTTCCGGGCTGTGCAGGTTGAAGGGCTTCCATGGCTTGGCTTGGGGGTGTCATTCAACAATGCTTGATGGGTGGTGGGTCAGAGGTGTATTAACTGCAAAAGCCGGGTCCACAACCACTGAAGTAATCTGATAGTGAACAGGATCTCATCTCCTGTTTTATCTGCTCCTGTTCAACACAGTTAATGAGGCCATCTGCCCAGGATTACCAGATTACAGCACGGGCCGACTTCACCCTGCCTGAAAGGTTTCTCTCAGCTGGTCTGAGATCAGATGTAGAGTAATCCTGGTTCTGGACCCATCAGAGACTGTTTGTGTTAACCACCCAGGCCATGTGTAAAGGGCAGTTGTCTTAGTTACCATGAACCCCGCGGCAGGTTCAGTCATCTTAGTGTGGGTCACAGGGTCGTTTGAATGGGACCAGTCCAGTGTGGAATGGGATCGGTCGCTAGTATGAATTGCCTGTGACTGGGACCGGCCAAGGTGTGAGGATGGAGCTTGGAGCGGCAGTATGCTGGGTTGGTGGGATCTCGATCAACAAGGGCTGGCTGACAGGGAGGCCGGCACGTCTCTAGAGAGGAAACTTCTGGCCAGGACACATGGACGGGTAAGAACAGGGTTAGGGGTTAGGAGGCTGATTGGTGGAGTGCAGGTGAGACAGGTTGTGAGGATGTCTGATGGTCATTTTAAAAGCTGCTTTTGACCAAAATTGTATTTCTGTATTTTTATTTTTATTGTCTTTTAACAGTAATGATCGGAACAGAGCTTAAACCGCAGATAGACTGACCCATCTGCTCAAGTAGCATTCACTTGCAGCTGTTTTGACTCCGAGTCATGTTAGCAGCTCTAGCAGTCTGGTGTGTTGCTCACGCCCACCACCTTAGATTAGCATGTTAGCATGGGCTGCACCTCTAGACCTGTAGGGTTAGTTACCCACAATGTACTGAGCAAATGTCTAAGAGCTGCACGGCCTGCTCACGTGAGTGTGTTATCACAGGATTTCTACTTCATCTAATTATGGTCTAATCTGTCAAAATGACAACAGGCCTTCAGTCATTGATAAAGAATTCATCGAGTAGTATTTGGTTAACGTGGACCCTGGGCTGGTTAGTTTTGTTTGCGTTCGCTCTAAACTAAAGACATTGCTGGTATTTAAACTGTTGTAAGCTTTCTGTACATGGTCATCCATTAACCATTTTGACTTCTTTAACTGCGTGAGCACCTAACTGCCTGAGAATCTTGTCTCACACTGCAGTGCTTCAACTCCACCGAATACTGTGTAGGTCAGTGTTTTGTATGGAATATATTTTTAGATTCAGTGTGACTTCTACTCTCTGAGGATATCATTATCTCTGATGTCCTTTCAGAATAGACCTCCAGAAATCCACTTTAGGAACAGGAGAAAAAGAGGCTGCAGAACCCATTCAGAACTTGTTTTATTTTCCAGTATCACAGTAATCCAGTGATAGTTGTCTGTACACCCATGGCTACACTGCAAACAGGAGCTGATCACAGCTAATCAGCTTTTAACGGGACAGTTTGACCGGAATGGAAACGAAGTATTAGCAACACACACATGAAAATACAGCAGTGAACAGCAGACCGATACCTAACAGTAGAATTAGGTCGATTCAGTGAGCCCAGGACCTCGGGTCCATGACCTCGGCCCCAATGGTGCTCGGTGTGTCTGTCCCCGTGCCTGCAGCTGGTCCGGCCTGAGAATTGATCTCAATTGATTTTTATTTATCATTAGTTCATGTATTCACCGCTGTCTGTGTATTTTTCTCAGCTGATCAAGCCATCAGAGTCCTGTGAGAGACTGAGATCAGGTGAACAACACTGCAGCTATTGTCAGAGAAACAGAGAGAGTTTTTCATTTTCACTTGATAGTATTTTTTCTCTTTTATCCAGTGAAAGCTCATTTCTTCACCATCCTGTACATCAGTAAGCTAAAAGAGTTAAAGCTGAGGTTTGTGTAGATCTGTAGTGATTAATGTGTGGACTGTAACGACCACTGATTGATTCATCAAATTTATGAAAAAAATTAACTAACTTATTCTGTTCCAGCTTCCTACAATGTGGTTTTTCTGTTTTACTGGACAGAATAATATATTTGAAGATCACGGTATTGCTATGTTAATTGAATTTGTTTGAATGCTACCAATAATAGCAACACAGTGCACACACAAGAAATGACCACAAAAGCAGCTGCAAGTGTAATATAGTTAGTCTAACCATGCATTTAGCCCTTAAAGGTGCTATATGTAAGTTTTTTACATCACACAGTTACAGTAATACCATGTTTACTGACCAGTCTAGAGGAAAAATTGTGAGTCCGGTCAAAACTTCATTCATTTACTCACCAACAGCTGTCTCCAGTCAGGAAACCAAGACCTCTATTTCTGTCACTTCTTTTCTTCTATTGAAGTTAGCATGCTAACTAGCTAGCCCCAGCCTGTCTTTGTAATACCACTTTGTGATAGTGAGTCATTGTAGTGTCCAGTCTGCCCTCAGTCTGCCTCTCTGGTCTTGTAAACACAACGATGGTTTGGTAAATAAACTGCTGTTAATGTTAAAGTTAGCTGTGTGATAGCAAAAACTTTGCTACTACAGCACCTTTTAAAGGGAGTGAAGGTGAAAACTCACCGCGTAAAGGTGCCATGTAAATAAACAGATTAAACTGAAACCAACACCAATGTTAACTCCTGTTCTGCTACTATTTATATCACTGCTTCTTCTACTGAAGTTTGCATGCTTGTGGGTTTTCCTGACCATTATAAGACAAGTGTGTGTGTAGTAAGCTAATGGCACCACGCTGTCGTAAATGATTGTAAAATCTCAGGAAGAACATCAAGCATCAAGACTTTTTCCAGCTGTATTTGGTTCAAGAGTGAACTTATTAATGTTTTGACTTAAAGCTTTTTGGGTGTCTTTTGGATTTATTTGTAATCGGGCTGAGCTTTTCCTAGCTTTTTTTTTTTCTATGTACAGATGTGGTAATAATAATAATGTGGTCCAAAATTATGTGAATCTGGTTATTTTAATTGAGAAAACATAAAATTTTCTTGTAGGAGGACCCCAAAACCTCCCATAGAAATGCATCCACCCTAGTCCTGCATGCTAACCAGCTAGCCCTGTCCGCCCTATTAATTCTCCGATAGCAACTGCTCAAAGGATGGAGTTCAAACCTCTGTATTATAAACATGTTGGTTGAAGCTCTTTTGATAAAACCACCACCACGTTTGCGGATAGGAAAAATCCACAACTAGCTCCTTTTAAAGCACCAGATTAAAGTTGTTTATACAACCAGTGAAGCATTTAGGATGTGGATTGCTTCAGGGTTATGCTTTTTGAAAACGAGATGTTCTGGTTTAATACTCAAAAAGTTTTGCCCAGAGGAGTTGACTGAAAGGAGGATTTGCAGGTGAAAGGAGTCCCAGAATTTTAAACCTGCTGAATGTGGGAAAGTTCAGTTAATAGTTGCTCCCTGACTTCTTTAATTCCATTTTAATTCAATTAGATTAAGACTGCTGCATTTCCTCAGAAGTTTTAAAGGTTTTAAAGATCGAAACATCTGACTAAACATTTGCTTCATCATCCACCTTTGATTAGAGCTATTGATTATTTCGGATTAAACAACATCTTCTTTAGAGTCCAAAGTGATGCCTTCACCTCTGTTTATTTAGGGGTCTCAACTATGAGTCCAACACAGATTGAACAGTTAAATGTAAATATTTAGTGTTATTTGAAGAATTTATGTAATCTGGTTTATTTAAAGTATCATACGTCGTTTTTGAATCCAGCCAGTGAGCTTTTCACCTGTACTCTTAAAGGTCCTGTATGTAGGTTTTTGTCACACTATAATATTGTCAAAGGCGCGAGAACTACGATGCCTAATTACTGTAATGTTTATACCAAAGCGTGTTTCCCGTTTCTGTATCTTTGAGGAGAAACAATCAAAAGTCAAAGTCAAGTCAAGTTAACAAAATGAGAACACGCCAAACATAAAGCAGCATCACATACAAGAAATGGCATTCTCATTTCTAATGGCTCAGCACCAACTCCTGACTGTGACAGGTCTGTGTGTGAGTGTGAGTGTGTGTCTTTGTGTGTGTGTTTTCTGCAGAGTCAACATTTACTGTGTCGTCCAGAAAAAGGCAAACATGCAGCATTTTCTGTGTTTATTTGTAATCCTGTTTTTCAGTGTCGGTTTAAGGCAGGTTTCTCCTCAGTGTGAGTCCACGTGTGCAGGTCTGAATACACACTGTGTTTGTGTTTGTGTGTGTGTGTGTGTGTGTGTGTGTGTGTGTGTGTGTGTTAGGGTTAAGTCTGTTTAATGCTCAGATTTTACCCACAGAGAGCAGATTGTTCTCAGGTTGATAAGATTTAAGGCCTCATATACTCAGAGAAACTTATGACCACACACACAAACAGACACACACACACTCACACACACACACAGTATGAGCAGGTTAATGTGTCAGCGGCTGTTATCACCTGTTATCAGGTTGGACTGGTTTCCGTGGTATTCAGGAGGGAAGCAGGTTTCCTCAGGAGGAGAGAGTCGGAGCTGATTCAGGAGAAACAGATCCAGCTCAGGTTTATTTCTTATCGTGTACTACAACCTCAGTAATCACAGAGCACCTGCAAATCTGCTTATGGATTACTTTACATTCATCTGGAGACGCTTTCCTCTTAAGAGATTTGAACTTTGTCCCATGCACATGTATATTTGGTCTTTGGTGTGGACAGGAGGAGCAAGGAGTTTGACCAACAACTTGAAGACCTGATAAGACCTGGACGACCTGGAGGTTTATCAGAGCTGTTGCTCATTCAAAAAGTTCAATATCCAAACAGAGTGATGTCTGAGGCACAGAGAGCTGTACCTGATGGTGTGTTACAGTTTTACTCAGAAGTCGGAATTTCTGAGTTCCAAGTAAGAAGTGGAACGCCCCCTGACGTCGGATTTCCAACTCAGAAAGTCGGAGCAACCCCACCAACCCTGACATAAGAATTCAAGATGGCTGCTACTCACATCAATAGTAGTGAGCACTTTTTACTGTTTATATCAATTTGTTTTGCATTAAGTCAGTTTTGTGTTTTAATAACAGAATGATAAGTTAAACATAATCAAAACTTTTTTTTTTCTTTCTTTTTTTTTGGCAAAATGAAATTCGCTGATAAACAAAGCAATGTTATGCACCTTTTTTGTGCAAAATACTGCGTAGGTATTGCTAACAACGGCTAGTCTGAGATACGTTCACGTCCATGGTTTAACGTTACGTTAAATTTGAACGGCTTTTTAAGAATGTTCTAATGTGTTTGTATTAAAATCTAATGTTGACAACTGAGGTGTTCTTCAGGTGGAGTGCAGATTTGTTTTCATACTTTCATACTTCAACAACAACATAGGCTTTCCTGTGAGGGTCCATGTTTTTCCGACTTCTCAACTGGAACACGATCAACTCAGAGGTCACTCCCAGTTCCGACTAACAATGTAAATGGAACACACCATAACATTACACTCACCAGCCACTTCATTAGGTACACCTTGCTAGTACCGGGTTGGACCTCGTTTTGCCTTCAGAACTGCCTGAGTTCTTTGTGGCATAGATTCACAGGGTTTTGTGTTTGTTTTCTGTTTCTGTCTCTTTGAAAGGAAACAGTCAGAAGTCAAAGAAAAGTCAAGTTAGTAAAATGACAACACACTGAACACATATAGCAACAACACACAGGCCCAAAGTGTGCTAAGAAAACATCCCCCACATTATTACACCACCAGCAGCCTGAACCCTTGATACATTTTATGTTTACACCAAATTCTGACCCTACCATCTGAATGTCGCAGCAGAAATCAAGACTCATCAGACCAGGCAGCCCAGACCAGCCCTTCTGCTTCAATGCTCGACGTGTTGTATGTTGATGATCTTCTGCAGACCTTGGTTGTAACGAGTGGTTATTTGAGTTACTGTTGCCTTCCTATCAGCTTGAAGAGTCTGCTTTTAGAAGGAATTCCAGAAACTCTGGATCCTGCAGGAGCTCGTCCACCTGTCTGAATAAACTGTGTAACACCTGTTGTATCCAGCCTCACTCTGTTTGTCCCTCCTGTGTGTCTGTAGCGAGCTCAGTGGACTTCCTGATGAGTGATGGTGAAGACGACGGCTCCTTCCTGTCTCTGCCCACTGCCGCCTTCTCACAGCGCCCCTCTCTGACCGCGGAGCTGACAGAAACAAACGCACCCAGCCAGCAGCTGCTCATCCAGGTGAGGCCGGGGATACACGCTGCCTTTCTCTTGGTGTGGTGGGTGTTTTCTGACCTGTCTATCCAGGGAATAATAATGAATAATGTATCCATGGCTGTGCAATATGTGGAGCTACAACAGCAGCTATTTATTTATATTGTTTCATATTAGATTCAAAACTTTGGAAACCCACCAAGGTAGTGTTGTCTCAAATCAAACATGGCCGCCGTGCACTAACCAGAGATGACGATGGTTGTGTTTGAAATCTCTCACTCATTCACTTCTCCCTGCTCACTATCTGGGGGGTTTCATTTAGAGGACTATAAACTGAGCTCATCTGTAAAATGTCCGCCTGCTTTGCTCACATTGTTCCACACTCAACTTTTTGACCACTCTGAGTCTCCATCTTGGTTTATAGTGCACTCGGGCTGTCACTTTTTATTCGAAATTGGAACATGTGTTCAAACGTGGGGTGGAAAGCTCATATTTGAGCTGCAATGACCTGTTTGAAATGCAGGCTTCAGTCTCTTTAAGCACATCAGACCAGCAGATCCAGCAGAGGGCGCTCTATCAGCTTGACCTATTGACATATTAACTTATTGACTTAACTTATTAACTAAGCTAATGGTAATAGTGTTTTGTTACGAAAATGGAGGACAACAGTGAGCAGAGCCGTCCTTAGTGCACAATCACAACACCAAAACATCAGAGAAGCAGCGTGTGGATCGTAAAGTCCTGAATAAAGAGAAGGCTATTTGTCTTTTTTGAAAAAGTGACAGCCCTATAGTGCACTGTGTGTTTCTGTACTTGTCAGTGTGAACACGCTTATGGACTAAGAATAGCAAGTGTGAGTTTTTGTGTGTGTGTTAGAGACAGTGCTGACTCACAGCTGACATCAGCACAGACGACAGTCAGCTGACTGAAGCTTTGTCTGTTTTCACCTCAGAAAGATGTCACCTCTTCACATCTGTAACATCTGACTCTGTCATCTACTCGGTCAAATATTTTCTGTCAGTCTGATTCCAGATCCTGAATCTCTCAGTCTCAGCCAGTCTAGTCGTTCAGGTCTTTGTGTACAGGACTGCAGTTCGCCATATTGGCTGCTGAGTCCCTGATGATGTAAATCTATTTTCAGACCTGGAATCTGTAACGTCACTGTTCATCAGTGTGTTAAAGTGACACTGTTTGTCTGTTCAGACAGAGGAAACTTTCACATTAATGTTCTTAAAGCCTCATTCAAACATGACAGAACATCAGTGGAAAGAGCTGCATGAGTAAGAGCTGCAATTACAGCAGATAATCTTCAACAGTAATCTTATTAGAGTGAATTCATACATGTGCAGATGATGAATAACAGGACGTTTAATTCCTGTTCACATGCTGTGTTTGTAAAGAATTTTACTGTTCTGTTCAGTCTGAATCTGAAGCAGAATCATTTCTCTCTGTCTGTTCACTCTCTGATGTCCTCGTCTGCCTCTTCTCTCACTGAGCTGTCCTCCATTTTGTTTTCCACGCCATTCTCCTCCTGCAGAAGGTCACCTGGTCCTGCTGGTGGACTCCTGCCAACGTAAAAACCTTCACTCTGCCTCTTAGTGTCTCATAGTTTCTGCTGCTGTTGTTTCTAGTCTCTCTGCCCCCTCTCCTCGTCCTGCTCTGTTTGCTGACTGACTGAGGTCGTAGAGCTGTAGTTGTAGCCATGGAATCAGGATATTTGAAGCTGCCCGCCTTTAGAAACAGCTCCTTATTCTGTTACATGACTGAGTGAATGACGCTCATTCATTCATCCTTCTGTGTGTGTGTTCAGACTCTACAGGACAAAGTGTGTGAGTTTCAGGCTCGTCTTCGCTCTGAAGAAGTCACTCGTCACCTGCTGCTCCAGCAGCTGCAGCAGCAGAGCGTCCAGGAGAAGACGTGTGGAGGCGGAGGAGGTGTCCAGACACTGCGGGAGGAGCAGCTGTCAGCTCCACCCAACGGTGAGACCAGAGCAGAGCTGAGGTTATAATTGAATTATTAAAATCCAGCTGTGGGATCAGTCTGGTCCATGTTCTGAATTGGAGCTGATGTGGTCTCTCAGCTGCAGTTGCAACTGTAGAGTTACCTAAAAAGAGTTAATTAGATAATTAGAATTAACTAAATGGTTTTAAGTGTTAAAGTGTTAGAACTGAAGGCAACTGGACAGGAGGGATCTGAAGACTAATTGGTGTCTTAGCCACCACCTCTGTTCAACGATGGTCATTTTAGATGGACATAGATGGCTTCCTTCACTTCTCTCTAAAACCATCTGTCCTCTCTGTCCAAAATGTGGACGTTAGTGTCCTCAAATAGTGTGTCTTCTCAGGTGGTTTAACCCCCATTCACACCTCGAGCCATGCAATCCTATCAACTCACATGATGTCAGGGTGGAGCACTGATTCTCAGGACCACCTCCAAGAGATTAAATTCCTGGGACTCCTCCATCAGCTTTTATAGCTGATGAAGCCTTTCAGATGAGACGTGAAACATCTTCAAGGAATCTAAAAGAATCCAGTTGCCTTCAACTCTAGCACTTAAGATGATCATGACCTGGATGACTGAGAAACTAAACAGACAATTAACTAAATAACAACATATTACTATATAGTCTGTCTCCACTTGTCCTGCCTCTAAAAACGCATATATTCACTTTATAACTCTCAGCTGATTCTGGTCCAAGTCTGTAGTTGTAATCAGACCAGGAGTTATCTACCAGGAATTCCTTAAAGGAATTTCTTCAAATTTGGTTCAAATGTTCCCTTGGACTCAAAGATGAACTGATTAGATTTTGGTGGTCAGAGGTCGAAGGTCAAGGTCACAGTGATCCCTCAAAACATGACTGGTTAGTGGAGGCATACAACCACGAGGCAGTGATTGTAGTTTGAGCTAAAATATGATGTTAAGTTGATCTTTTGGTCAATAAGACTTTTCCCCTCCCCATAGACTTTGGATGAAGGTGAAGTTGTGACTCTCAGGAAACTGAAAATCTGAATTTAAATCTATTTAGATATCCCAGAAATTAAAGTTTCAATTCTCTGTGTGTAGGTGAGAGGGTGCAGCCCGGTGAACAACCTTCAAATCGTCTCAACTGTCCAGAAGAAGAGCAGCTCGTTACTCGGCTGCGCACACAGGTACGTCACATCATCACACCTGACAGACAGGAAATGCATCATCACACCTGTACAGGAGTCCTTCAGGACATTTTGATAAGCTGAAATTAAAGCCAAATCAGCTGTGATCACCTCCTGTTTGCAGTGTATCCATTGATGTACGGACAACTATCACTGGATTACTGTGATACTGAAGAAGAGTTAAAAACAGGAGGATTCTGAATGAAGTTCTGCAGCTATGAGGAGCATCTGTGCTGCTGCCTCACAGTTTTAAATCCTCTGACATGCACAATAAAGGTCTGAGAACGTGTTTGTTTGAAACACGTGAAGTTGTGTAACTGACATGAATAATCACAGGTGCTGCGTCAGCTGTCAGACTGATGTGTTCACATCAACATCAAATATAAAAACCAGTTTGACACTTTGACGGGTTTGTTTTATTCTCAGTCAGAAATACAGCTTCACCTCACTGAGCTGCTGCTGCTGTTCAGGTTTAATGAGAAGTGAATCTGTGTTGGAGAATTCGAGGAATTCATTGTCACATGCATTAAAATGTCACCGGTGCATTTCCATACAAAGGAAAACTCTGAGCCCGGCTCTCCAGTCAACATATACGACACATTAACATGATTCACACATAGTCACACTCATACAGTGTAAACAAATTAAAAGAAAGAGTGTGTTTGCAGGTGGAGGAGCTGGAGGAGAAGCTGTTGGATCAGACTCAGGAGGTGGAGAGACTTCGCTCTGAACTGGTGAGACCCTGCTGGACCACATTCCTGAGGAACCCTGGGGAAAAACACACAGCCTATATAACACACACTCTCACTCTCTCACACACACGTTTGTCTTTTTGTACTTGGGAGAACCATGAAAATTCAGACAGACCTTAAAAGTAGTGAGGACCTGCAGACATGTACCCACAGCTCAGATATGTCCTCACTGTGATGGGTTACAGCGATACAAAGCTATTCACAGTCTCACATGTGTGGAGTGTTCAGGTGTGAAAACAGGTCACATACACTGATGCAGGAAAGAAAACACCTGTCCGAGAAATAATTCAAGTAATACAAGATGACACATTGTTCTGTTGGTGGAGAAGAATACTGGAAACAGTCAACAGGAGACCAGAGTATTATGTTATGAAGTATTAATTAAAAAGAGTTGGAGTTATCCCTGTATCCTCCCATCCTGCAGGGGGCGACAGACCTGGAGAAGCAGCTGGAGCTGCTGGTGGTAGAGAACGAGCGTCTGAAGCAGGAGCTGAAGTCATGCAGGAGCTCAGAGCTTCAGAAGCTCGAGGCTGCTGCAGAGACCTGCAGCTGCAGCCACTGCCCTTACAGCCAGGTGCGTGTACGGGTATACACACTGCACAGAGGTAAACACACTTCACACAGGTAAACACACAGCCAGATCTGTACAGTACACACAGGTATACGTGCTTTACACAGGTATACACACAGCACACAAGTATACACACATGAAGGTACAAACACTACAAACAGGTGTACAGTCCTGCAGCTGCAGCCATGTGAAGCTTTAGGAGTCACCCAATCACAGAGCTCGGTTCGGTCCAGATGTGTTTTTAACCCTGGCTGTTGCCTGCAGGATGCAGAGTCCCTGCGGAGAGAGGTGTCTCGCTGGGAGAGCCAGGCCCGGCAGAGGGAGCGCCGGCTGGCTGAGCTGGAGCGAGAGCTGCTGGAGAAAACCTCAAGGGTGGAGTCTCTCCACCGGCAGCTGGACGACTCCACCCGGCAGCTGGATGATGGCCGGAGGCAGCTGGAGGAGGCGAGGCGGAGGCAGGGGGAGACTGAGCACCAACTTGGCCTCCGTCTGCAGGAGTGTGAGGACGAGCTCGCCAGACAAGCAGCGGCGCCCCCCAGAGTCAAGGTAAAGAAACGCTGGACGTAATATCAACTTTTCCTGGAGCTTTCAGCTGCATCTCAGGCTCTTCATCAGTCTGATATCTGTGAACTCTCTTTTGTTTGCTGGTCAGTATGTGACTCATACGGTGGAGGTGGAGTCGGCAGACTCTCAGAAAACTCTGGCTGAAATGCAGATGAAGAACGCTACTCTGCAGGAGCAACTTTCTGTCCAGAGACAGCTGCTGAGAGAGCTGGAGACACAGCTGCACGAGTCGCAGAGGACCTGCGCTCAGCTCAGGACACAGGTAACAGCAACATCAATAACAGAGACCAGTCTGCTGCGTGTCTGTTTCCTGTTTCCTGTCTCAGTCACAAACAACCAAGATCACACAGGGAGTCTGCAGCTGGCTGCGTGAACAACATTAAGGATAGGGTTCCTACAGAGGTAGAGCTTTTTATCAAAGAGTAATTTTACTGAACAGAACACAGGAGCTGCTGGAATACCACTGCCTCCATCTGTAAGTGAAGCTTAGCATAAAGACTGGAAACAAAGGGAAACTGTTAGCGTAGCTTAGCACAAAGACTGGAAGCAGAGCAAAACCTATTACCTTAGCTTAGCGTAAAGACTGGAAGCAGGGGGAAACTGTTAGCGTAGCTTAGCACAAAGACTGGAAACAGAGGGAAACTATTAGCATAGCTTAGCTTAAAGACTAGAAGCAGAGTGAAACTATTGGCATAGCTTATCTTAAAGACTGAAAGCAGAGGGAAACTGTTAGCGTAGCTTAGCACAAAGACTGGAAGAAGAGCAAAACTATTACCTTAGCTTAGCACAAAGACTGGAAACAGAGGCAAACTATTAGCATAGCTTAGCTTAAAGACTAGAAGCAGAGGGAAACTATTAGCATAGCTTATCTTAAAGACTAGAAGCAGAGGGAAACTGTAGGATGTTGAATAAACAGACCTCAGATCAGACTTCAGGTTTACCCCCCGCCCCCCTAGACCCTCCCCCACCCTCCTCTACAGTTAACCTTCTCCTCTCTGCATGCGTTCGGTTGCAGTTGCTCGCCGATCGAGGCCGTCTCTGCAGCCTCCTCTCCAAAGCCATCGGCAGGGGCAACAGTGAGGTGGTTCGCAGGTTGTCCAAGGTTGGCCCCCCACCCCCTCTCTGTGACATCACTGAGGTTCAGAGGTCACAGCGAGAGTTAACCCCCACCTCCCGTCTGATTGACAGCTCAGGCTCCAAAGCTGCAAAACAAACCACAAACTGCAGCCGAGGGTGGGGGTGGGGGGTTGCACATGTGTACATGTAACTTTTATAGATTCCTTCACAATAAAAGCCCCATTCTAAAGTGAAATCAGTTAGATCTGAAGTGGAGGAAATGTGGTTTAACTGGTAAACTGGTTTTACTGGGAAGCTTTGGACCCGGTCAGACTCTGTGAGCTCTCCCAGTCTTTGACGACCCAGTAACTCTCTCCCAGTGTTCCCAGTTTTTGTATCCTTCGTTCACCTGTGTGATAGCACCAGATCATTGATGTAGCGCAGTGTTTAATGTTTGTGTTGTGTTGTAGGTTTTTGGTTGTAGCCCTGTCGTTCCCTCCTACGGTCATCTCTAGGTCCTGTGTTTGATCATGTGGTTGACATGTTTTTGCAGGTGAAATGAGGTCACTTTGATTTTAGACCTGCAGGATGTCCAAACAAAAGTTTTTAATTAGAAATTAGAAAAACTTATAGTACATCTGTATATGTTTATGTATATCTGTGATGTCTTATGATACATCCGTTAGATCAATAAGATTATGGATCAGAGTCTGTATTGATCAGACTTGTCAGAATAGTCAGTTTGGATCCACCGTTCAGGACGTTTTGACTCTGGATCTTCTCAAAGTTTACCTGCTGTTGTTGGTTCTCTATGAACATCCTGTCCCACTGCTGACGATGGCCTTTCCCAGCCGTCTGTAAACGCCTCATCCTGCCACTGGCACTCCTTTAACCTGTTCCTTTTTATGAACACTTGTTGTTCTGTGCTGCCAGTCCTCTCTGAATGTCTCCCCTCCTGCTGTCAGTCGTCTCTACAGTGTCTGGGTTTTGTCCTTCAGATCCTGGTGTATGAAGGAGAGATGGAGCGAGCTCAGGGTCAGCTGGAGGCCGAGATGCAGAACCTGGAGGAGGAGAAGAACCGAGTGATCGAGGAGGCGTTCATCAGAGCCGAGAGCGAGATGAAGGCCGTCCACGAGAACCTGGCAGGTCAGACTGTGTCCTGTTCTGTTGCAGAGTGTGACGTTCAGCTGAGTGTGTGTTTGTGGACTGATGTTCAGTGTATTTGTGTTGTTGTTGTGTTGCAGGAGTGCGTATGAACCTGCTGAGCCTCCAGCCAGCTCTCAGGACTCTGACCTGTGACTACAACTGTCTGAAGAGGCAGGTGCAGGACTTCCCGTTCATGCTGGATAAAGCCATCACTGAGGCCAAGCAGGAGGTGAGTGAAGATGATTTTAGTTTAAAATTGACTTTAGGAAATTTTAAAAAGGGTACTGAGTTTCCCTGAGATCCTCGAAGGCCTGGTCACTTTCAGTGACGAGTCCAGATTTTAGAACCATCAGGAGCTTGAAAATAGCCTCTCGCCAACAGTAATTACATGACACTGATAAAATTCAGTGATGTTGGTGTCCTGCTGGTGCAACATCACAAGTTCAAGTCACAAGTTCTTGCACAAAACTGAATTTTAAAGAGGAAAAAAATATTTTTTTATTCACTGCAGATCATTTTTGTATAATTTTGGTCTCAGCTAGTAGTAAATAAATCATCAGAATATCACAACATTCATAATCTAAAAGACTCAAGTCAAGTTTTTTGCCCAGAATCACACTGACTGGACTGTGCAGTTATCAGCTGCTCCACCAGTGTTTTCTGACTGTCAGCCAGACATTAAAACATTGTGAGCCGACTGCTTTGTCATTGTTTCAAGTCACCATCACTTTTTCTAACGTTGTAACTCTAATCTTAAACCAGATGAAGGATTTTTGTCATCAGACGTCTGGATCTTCAGTAATCAGAGAAACAAGCAGAGCAAACAGCCACTCTCCACATCCTGTGTCCACCCCAGAGTGTCACAGAGAAACATTGATTTTTAACATTAAACTGTTTTATTCAGTGTTTTTGCTGATTTTAATTATCAGGACTGTTTGTTTTGGAGAGGAGGAGACCTGAGAATAATTCAGCTCCCAGTAAAAACCTCCTGAACCATGAACACTGAAGGAATCTGAACCTAATAACAAGCTGAGCTAACGTTAGCAGCAGCTCAGCTAACAGACCGCAGCCTCTCACTAACATCCTGTGTCCATGAAGAGCGGCAGAAAAACACTGATTTTAAACATGAAACAACTTTATTCAATGTTTTTTCCAGTTTTATTCAACAATGAAAACAATAATTGTCAGGAAACCGTGCTCCGCAAGATAATAACTCAGGTCGTCTTTCAGTTATCCATGACACCAGTTTCACTTTAATTCATCCTCATTAAATCCTCTCAGTTCAACTCTCTGCATGTTTCCTGACTAAAACTGAATGAATAATTTTACAGTTACATGTGTATTTTACAGAATTTGATGGAGATGAAGCAGCACAGGCTTTTTTCTCATAGCTGACAGTTTAGTATTAGTCATATTTATGTGTGCGTGTGTTTCTGTGTGTCAGATCTGTCAGGTGATCAGTGAGGTGAGCAGCACAAACCAGGAGCTGCTGCGTAAATACAAGAGAGAGATGAACCTGAGGAAGAAATGTCACAACGAGCTGGTTCGACTCAAAGGTCAGAGACAGATTTATATTAACTCATTATGAAGCAGAATTTAAAGATGTCGTGTTTTGGTCTAAATCTCCCGTGTCCCTGCTCTCCGTTTCCCAGGTAACATCCGTGTTTTCTGCCGCGTCCGGCCCGTCAGTCAGGAGGAGCAGGACGCTGCCGCCGACGCCAAAACCATGTTGAGCTTCGACTCGGACGACGACGCCATCCTCTACCTCTCCAACAAGGGAAAGATCATGACCTTTGAACTGGACAAAGTCTTCGCTCCACAGGCAACACAGGAGGAGGTTAGTGACGACTAAACTCACCTGAGACACACCTGAGACAACTGATGTGTGGTAAAGTGACTGTGAGGGAAATGTTATGGTTTCTTGTATTATCTGTAGTGTTTATTGTGCACAAGAGACTTTTGTTCCCTGTAAACTCTCGGCTTTCTGGTCGGCTTTCTGAATCTTATTGTTCCAAACATTGGTATTTTTTGAGATGCAGTAATTTTTGTATTGTTGTATATTAGTCCTCTGCCTCACCTGCGTGTATCTCTCCTCTCTGATTGGTCCACCAGGTGTTTCAGGAGGTGCAGTCTCTGGTCACTTCCTGTATCGACGGCTTTAACGTCTGCATCTTTGCCTATGGACAGACCGGCTCCGGGAAAACCTACACCATGGAGGTAGGAGGGGTGTTTGAATATTTTTCCACATGTACAGACAAGGTCTTTGTTTTTGTGTCGACTGTCTGCTGGTTACTGATGCACACCTGTCCATCTGTCTGTCTGTTTCAGGGCGTGGTCGACGACCCTGGCATCAACCAGCGAGCACTCCGCCTGCTCTTCTCTGAGGTGACGGAGAAAGCTCCAGACTGGGACTACAAGATCACGGTCAGCATGGTGGAGATCTACAACGAGACGCTGCGGTGAGAAAACAGTCTGAGCTGGTCCTGAGACTGAGCTGGTTCTGAGTCAGGGGATTTTATTAGATCTGAACATGATGACCAGAAGGAAAACACCAGACTGCTCCTTTAACATCAGGCTGCAGTGAATGCAGATGTTGTGTCGGTGTGTTTCATATCCAGGACAGATCTCCTGCCGTGTCAGAGCAGTTATGTAAAGGTGGATTGGTTTATCTCTGTCTGTCCAGCTGTTGTGCAAGAGAACATCTGCATAAAGCCTGTTGAGAGCTCAACATCTGGAGGCTGGATTAAGTTTTTTTGGAAGAGAGGTCCAGAATTCTGAGAAGTTGAGTCGGGTTAAAGGGTCAGATTATCTGTCAGCTCAGTTTAACAGCTTCATCTGTGGAGGAACATTTCACACAGACATTTAAAATTCATTTAAGAGATTTTACTCTCAGCTCCACTCCTCATTTTGTTCTTGTGCCTCAAACTGTGAACATCAGCAGGTAAATCTGAGGCTCGGCAACAATAGAGAGCTGCAGGAATGATCCTAAAACCAGGAAGTAAGTTAGCACGTTAGCACTTCCTGTTCCCTTGTTCCAGAGTCAGTGGGTTTTTGATTAAATATCTGAAATAAGGTCTGTGGTTTTAACACAAGCTCGAGACATTTTCATGTTTTATTCTACAACATAAAATCCATCAGTAAATCCCCCACTCCTGATGTTTGAAGCTTTTACGTGTCTTAAAAAAGGCGGTTGCTAACGAGTGTCTAAATGAGACTACAGAGGTTGTCGGGGACGTTAACATGAAAACCGATCTACTCACCAGTCCACCTTTACATCCTCGTGTTTATACTCGCACTCTTTCAAACTATCACTAACTTTCTAAGAAGAAAGGCTTTTGTAGAAGAGGTCAGAGCTAAATTAAATGACAAGTTGGAAGCTTAGTGGTGGAGATGTTGACGTCATGTGACCGTGGTGTAGTTGGTTTATAGTCTAACATTAGCTTTTTACTTCTGGAGATTGTATTTAGGCTTCAAACATCAGAACAGTGGTGTTCATCTGTGAAGATTATCTGATAAACTAAACCAGTGAGGATCAGAGACTTTAGTTGGTCACAGTTTATTTTCTGTAATAATCCAAAAGCTATTGGCTTTTTGTGGAGGGAACCAGGCTGATGGACTGTCACTATAGGGGGGAGGGGCTTCTCTAACAATCGCCTGATTGTTGAGATGTGTTGCCTGAGCCCTAAGTTCAGTCTGCAGGCAGTTAAAGTCTCTGTCATCCTTCAGAGACCTGTTGGGGGAGAATCCCACTGACAAACTGGACATTAAGATGAACCCTGACGGCAGTGGACAGCTCTACGTCCCCGGACTGACCGAGTTCACCGTGCAGAGCCCCGAAGACATCAACAGGGTGAGGACTTCCTTTTCAGAGTAAAACGCCTACAGTTAGCTACTGGTTTCCACACTGTTTAAGTAACTTTTAAAAAATCAGTTTAAACATTTTTAAGCCAAAAAAATCTCTGGTTCCAGGTTCTCACGTGTGAATATTTGCCGGTTTTCTTTGTCTTATATGATTAAATTGATTATTTTCTTTTTTTATCTTTGTGTTTTCATTATTTCAAGTGATATACATTAAATATGTATGAATTAATGAAGGATTGACATTCAGATAAAACTAGAATGAACATATTGTACATAGGATGTAAAGTAGAATAAAGGAAATAATTTTCAATAATATTTGTTTATCCCTGTCCTCACCTGTCCTCAGGTGTTTGAGTTGGGTCACATGAACAGAGCGACGGCCTGCACCAACCTGAATGAACACAGCTCTCGCTCACACGCTCTGCTCATCATCACTGTGTCCGGATTCAACACGGCCACTGGAAACCGCACACAAGGTAATGCACACGTGCACACACACAGACACACACACACACACTCAGAGACCCTGACTCAGGTCTGTACTCTGGTGTGTCCTGGTCTAGGTAAGCTGAACCTGGTGGACCTGGCGGGCTCAGAGAGAATCGGTAAGTCAGGGGCGGAGGGCAGTCGGCTCAGAGAGGCTCAGTGCATCAACAAATCCTTGTCGGCGCTCGGTGATGTTATCAACGCGCTGCGGAGCAAACACTCCCACGTCCCGTTCAGAAACTCCCGCCTCACCTACCTGCTGCAGGACTCTCTCAGCGGGGACAGCAAGACCCTCATGATGGTGCAGGTGAGACCAGGACCAGGTTTAAAGGACCAGACTGCTGTTTCCCAAAGGTTTAGATCTGAAAGTGTCTCCTCTTTGTGTCTTCAGGTCTCTCCGTTGCCCAGCAACATGAGTGAGTCTGTGTGTTCGCTGAAGTTCGCTCAGCGTGTTCGCAGCGTCGAGCTGAGCTCCTCGTCCAGGAGACACGAGAACTCGTCCACCTCATCCTCGCCGACCCACGACAGCGTCGAGGTAACAAACCGTCATAGGGTTTGGTTATTTCCTGGTTTATATCATGTTTTATATACTCAGGAAAATAAGATGCCGGTAAAATTAAAATATGATTTTACAGTAAAAGAGAAAATACATTTAGATTTTTGAGACAATAAACTATAATTGTACTTGGAAAACTTTTCAGATTAAAGCCCCAAAGAATTGAGTTTGACCTTTGACCTCTCCTCAGCTGGACTCTCCCCCGGTGACCCCGGTCCCTCTCCCCATCTCTCGGGCCAGCAGTGCCGGCTCCACCCTCTCCTCTGCCTCCAGAACCCCCAGCAGCTCCCGCAGGAGGTCGCAGTCCCAACTCTCCACAGGTACATATCAATTAATACACAATATATACACACAGGCACACAGAAGTAACAGCTTATTGACCTCAGGAACAAGGATTTTATTAGAAACTGGTTTTAACATTTCTTTTATATTTGATCATATATCAGTTCTTCCTGTTTTCTGATCTGCTCCCTCTCCTCCTCGTGTTTAACTCCTCCTGATAAATTCATCATCATATTATTTTCCACAGCAGAGTCGTCATCACACTCTCCTCTCTTCTGACAATGTTTCCTCTGTTTTTATCAGCTGAGGCTTTTATTGTGAATAATGCAAGTTTGGACTTTTATTGATAGGTAGAGCTGCAGCTACTAATACTAATACTAATTATTCTACACAATTCATCAGTCAAATTGTTAACGAGCTGCGACCAACCATTATTTGTATTATTGATCAGTCTGATAGTTATTTTCCTTGATTTATCGATTATTTGCTTTATCTATAAAATTTCCTGCAGCTCGAGGCGACGTCCAAACAGAAAACCAGGAATTTTTTAATTGAAAAAGTTATTTAAACAATTAATTGTTAATCGGAAGTGTTGCCACTTTATTTTCAATCAACTAATCGATGACGTTTTTATTTTCCTTCTGTGCAACAACTTATTAAATATTTTAATTCTTGCTGAATATTTTGAAAGATTCGATGAAAGACCTGCTGTGTGCCTGAAACCAGTTTATTTCAGTGTCTTTGTCCGTGTTTCAGAAGACTTTTAGGAAACTGGAACCAGAAAATATTTCATATCTTTACTTTAAAAATGAGTAAATAATTAACTGTAATAACTAATATATTATGTAGCTGAAGAACAACTTTCACACTAAAAGTCTAAAATCTCGTGATATAACTCGTGATATAAACTTGTGTTCATCAGCAGCCTTCACTTTTCTGGAGGCGGACAAAAGGCATTGTGGGAAATGTAGGAACTGAGCAGGAACTGAGATAAAAGTGGGTGAGGTGAGAAGAGTACATAATAATAATAATAATAATGATAAATAACTCCTGAACATCACAGGTCTGAACTGTAACAGTGATGGAGGATTTTCCCAGCATCACCTGCTGTCAGTCTGCTCTTCCTCTTCCTCTGTGTCCTCATTCTGTGGTCTGATTGGTTGGTTTACAGATAGACAGGTAGACAGAGCCAGCCCATTGGTGGGGGACGGTGGGCAGGTAGGTGGGGGTGTATGCTGATTGGTGGATAGCTTGGCATGGAAGCGTTCGGCATGGCATGGTCCCCCTCCCCCCTCTCCTCCTCCCCCCATCTAACACTCCCCACCTCTAACCACAGAGCTCCACCAGCTTCTGTCTGTGCGCCTGCAGAGCCGTGAGCAGGGCCCACGGAGCCCACAGGCCTCCTGTGTGCAGCGAACTGTGCTGTTTGTGTCGTCTGTTTGAACTCAGCATCTGTGGAGAAACAAGTTCAAGTCACAAGGAAAAATAAAGGAACAGTCCGACATGTTAGGAATACTTCACTGGACTTTTGTTTCGTCTCTGTGTGTCCAGAGCAGAAAGAGCTCCAGTTTATCTTATCTTAGCATAAACACTTGTTAGCTTAGCTCCATCAAAAGAGAAAAAATCACCCTTAATGATTACAGAAAGAAAAGCAAAGTCATTCCGAGATTTTTTTCACTGGATTTAAAGGACAAGTGTGGTATTTTGAACCTCTCAGCTTTATTTTCCCATATTTTGTTCATGTCAAAGTTCTTGTTTTTGTCACTGACAGGCTCAGATTGTTATGTGTCCGACAACATTATGAATAGGATTCCTACAGAGAAAGAACTGTTTATTAAAGAGTACGATCATTTTTGTTTTGAAACATCACTATATATCAATACCAGACTGCGTTAACAAAAACAGAACTTTTACCAAGCAGAACACAGAGTTCTATGGGAGTTACTAATTGCTTCTGCCTCTAACTGTTAGTTTGTGTTATTGTATGTTACTTTTACTTCAGTAAAGGATCTGAACAATATCATTAACAAACAAACTGATGGAGGCAGAAGTAATTATTAACTCCCCTGGGGTAACTCCCGGTTCTGCTTGATAAAATTGCTGCTGATATATAGCGATATTTCTGGTTAAACAAAAGGTCAATTGAATTAGTAGTGTTGAAGTAGTTAGTTAATTAGTAGTGAGTAAATGTGCGAATACAAAGACGTTTTTTGTTGTGAATTTAGCTGCAGAAGCATTTGAGGCAGTTATGGACTGTGTAAAGCTTTAAAGAGAGCTGGGCTAAACACACAGAGATTAAACTGTTATGAACGCAGTGTTTTAATCGTAGTCAGGAATCTGTGACACCTGAAACGTAACAACAAACCATCTGTGAGTGTGTGTGTCTCACTTTAACATCCTGTTCTAACCAGGTTTATAGATTTAATCCATTAACGTCTTTTCCTTGTGGCTTCAGAGTGGTGGTGTTGTGAGTGAGTTGGTGTTGGTGTGGATGAATCCTGTACCCCCTCTCCCTGTCCTTCCTTGTCTCTGCTGCTCTGTGGCCTGGCTGGGCGTCCCTGCTGATGAGCTGAGGATTGTGGGATTGTTTACTCCATGTCTACACTGATAAATCTGAAAACACTGTTGGTATCTGTGTTAATAGAATAACAATATTGTGAGTGGTGTTTTTTGTTTTTTTGTTTTTTTAGAGCAAAGGTTTTCAGCAGTGGATCATTGTTTGTCATCAGTGTATAGAAAGTGAATTGTCAGTAAAGCCTGGCACACACTAAAAGATTTTTAAAATGTTAACCGATTTAGAAAATGTGAGAAACCACACACATGACGACAAATGATGTCGGATCTCACAGTTTTGTTATTGTAGTGTGTGATGTGCAACAAGAAGACCAACACAGCACACCACACACTAACAGATTCACCACCAACAACCAGTCTGGACTCTCAAAACTCCAAATCTCATGACTTTAGAGTAGACAAACATGTTTGTTGTGCTTTTGTCTTCAGTCATCTTGCTTCCTGATTGGCCATCGTTCCATTCCACATGACAAATCACAGAGTGCGTTCTCATCTTTCAGGACTTCTGATCAGAATTTCTGATCATAAATACTGAACGTTTAATATTTATCAAGGTGGATTTACCGATAGTCTTTGGAGCAGATCAGGGAGGGTAAAATCACTCTGAACACACTTCACACCACAGGAAATCTGAGATCGGAGATCTGATAAGATAATCTTTAGCACCATCAGATGATCAGACCTTTATTAACTTTCAACGAGAGGGGGGACTGCCCGAGTATCTTTTAGTGTGTACCCTGCTTAGGTGAACTAAATGCTCAGTGAGAGATTTTCTTAAATTAGTGGAACAGAGTAGTCCAGACTTCATGACTTCGGCTCTTTATCTGAACATGGAGGAGGATTTAACCTTAGCTGACGTTTGTTTTTTTGGTTTTAGAGGACGTGCAGAAACAGAGTGGAGTATCAGGTGTTTTTGTAAAGTCACTTCCTAATGAAGTAAATCTTTGTGTGTCTGCAAGGCCAGGGTGTTAGAGAAACAAACATGTTTTCACATTTATTCTGAGTAGTGTGGACATGGTCAGACTCAGCGGTGTGACATGACCTCTGACTCATGTTGTTGGTTTTCTCCGCAGGACGACTGAAGCTGACGGCCTGAGAGACCCAGAGACGCTGATACTGTGGGACGTCCGGGTCTGATCGCAGGGTGTTGGCCAACACCCTGAGGATTTTACCTGCTGGGACATCGCCTCCATCCTGTCCTTGCTGGATTTATTAAACCCCTGTCAGAGCGGGACGAAGGAGCAAAGACTTTTGGCAACTTTACAGGGTGGAACAATCTGAAATATCCACTGACTCATGTCTCTTTCAGTGAAGAACATGGCCAAATGTTTAGATTTCTTCTTGCTGTGATGGACATTTAAAGACTTACAGATTCTGACGAAAAACCACTGAAACTCCTAAAAGTCCTCGAGCTCCTCCCCTCTGGATCGAACTGAAATTCTCACTAACTCATCCTCCCAGAAATCAGTATACGCTTTCCAATCACAGTATTTTATTGTTTCTTTGTAAAGTTGCACTTTAAATTTCTAGATTATTTTCTAACCCACAGTTCCAGATGTGGTTGATTTATAATATATGCATAATATGGTTCTATATTTATGTTTGACATGCTTTAATCTTGTTTTTTGTTTTATTAAGATGTTTTTTTTGTTTGCAGGCTACGTGAAAAATTTGAGGTTAATCTTAAGATTTTGAGATGAACATGAAGATTTCTGGTCTAAATCTCAAATTATTTTATCTCGGAAAACTGAGATTAATCTAATTTTATCACGTCTTGAATCCTCTTCTGTAGTTCGGAGGCTGACTTTGTGTCCTCGCAGTCCTCCTTCATCCAATCAGGGTACTCCACTGATGATGAGCTGTCCAATAGGACATGAGCAATACAAGGAAATCGTCACGTGTACATGATTGTTGTTTTTCGATCTTCTGCTGTTCCTGTGGATGTTTTTTTTCTCACGCAGAGTGGACGAATCTTCGTCTTCCTTCAGCTCATTTAAGTCAAAACAAAAAAACACTCAAATCTTCTTCACTTTCCTCGACTGTTTCTTCTCGGTGTGATCCTGCTGTTGTCTCGTCACCTCTGTAGAAAACAAATCTAGGGAACCACAGGTGACCTTTGACCTCAGACTGAACAGATCTGTAGCTGTTTGAGCTGGTGCTGAGGTTGATGTGAAGCAGGAGGACGTAAACTGTTAGTCGTAGTTGTAGTAAACAGGAATGCTTAGAAACGCGATGAGCTGCTGTGTGTTGTTGACCTGATGATCAACATGTCTGCTTGCTTTGTCTCCACTGTAGATTTCTACAGTTTGTTTTTTGTTTTGTTTTTTGTATTCCCTTTTTAATAAACACTCCAAAACAAACATGAACTTGACTCACTGTGAAATATCTGAAGGAGCAGGTCTTGGTTTTGGTATGTGCTTATTTGTTGGGTGAGAAATGTGAGATGTTATGCTACCACAGGGCTGGAGTCAGGATGTGTTTCTTAGCTTAGCGCAAACATCGCAAATGGGGAAATATTTAAGCTCTTTGATTAACTTGTATCAGAAACAATTTCTTGTTGAGTCTTGTCCACATATCTTGTGACCGCATGTTAATATTTGAGCTTTAAAGATGCTGGCTAGTGGATTTTTGAACCTTACACAAACCCAGGCTTTATTTTGCCATCAACAAGTCCATACCATAGACTGTAAATGGTCCAGACCGAAAAATGGAAAGAGAGCATGTGCGAGAAGTCGCTCCTGAGCTCACTGCTGCGGTTTGTCTCATATTTGATCTCACACTCTTTTAACATAATCGCCACTCGAACTACGCTTCACTATTTGTAGCAAAAACAACCGAAGAGGGTTGAGATGCCAATAGCTGCAGGTTTCTGAAAATTCAGAAAACATGGCGATCGTTTTTGCAACCGTTTAGATGGCTGCGTTTCCATGGGAACCGCGGTGAGCTACAATAGGCGGTAAAACGGCTGTTTTTAAGGAGGACAGGCGATCACAGTTACACAGGGCTGACGAGGTTTGCGTCATTTCGTTGATGCATTTGTTATACGGAAGTGGGCGTGGTTTCATCTAAACTTGGCTGGAAAAACAAAAGACGCCGCCTGGCTGTTAAAATTTTTACAACGAAGAGTCTGCTGAATCCCACCGTCCTTGAATTCCATTATCAGAACCGAATTATACACCTTTAGTCACTCCGACCTGTAGTTTGGTCCCAACCTGTTGGGGGCAGCAGAGTGCCGCGAGGCATCCGGTCCTGCCGGAAACTGATAGGTAGAGGAAGTCGATATCCGCCATGTTAGTTCTGCTCGCCTCAGATGGGATGTGAGCAGAAAAGTTTGGAGATGGTAAACAATTTGTTTGTATTTCGAAGTAACATCAGGAGACAAGATATTTTCCTCTTGAATATTCGCTGTGGGATTGTCTGTGAGGATATTTGAGGTGAAAGTCGCTGTGACGCGGCAGTTTTCTGGACTTAATCATCGAACTTTCTTCATTGTGCTAACCTGGTGAGTTATCTGCTTATTTAGCACCGTATTCACTGAAGTGTCACATTAGCCAGCGTTCATGTATCTTATATTTCTGAATAGCGAATGTAATTTCAACCAGTTTGATCTTCCCCGGTAAATGTGAAAATTGATAGCGTAGTCGAAGCCAGTGTGTTTTTGATTGTGATTTATTTTTTCTTGTCTCAAAGAAACTTTAAATGTTTTTCCGGTATCTTTAGTTTTTATTACCTCAATTTGGCGGTTTGATTAAAACGTTAGACTTGTTTTGTCGTCCAATATGGCTGCCCGTATCCAGAACACTACTGGACACGTGTTTTGAATAGCCACATAACAGCCAGCATTTAAATATCACAAATGCTATGATCATACATACATCATAAACGTGTTTCATTAATAGTAGTCAGCACGACTCAACGTCCTGAGGAATATCAGCTTTGATATGTCTGAGCCGTACTAAATGCTAATATGTGACGTCCAGCCGAGTCACATGACCAAATACGCGTGAATATCCCTATCGGAAGAGCGGAAACAAAACCAAACATTTGCGTCCTATACGTTTGCATATTAAAAAAAGATGATTCTGATATTTTGAACCTGGGTGTAACTGATTGACCGGGACAAAAATGTATCGAATCGGTGCGGTACTGATCAAGAACCGCCAACAGCTGCTGAAATGTAAACAAACAGGGCATTTGTCCGCCTCAATTTAAGTCCACTGAAGTGCTTGTTTATGCCACTGACATGCTCGGATTGTTATTTTCTGGTTATTGTTTAACCAGAAACATCGTTTTATGTCACTACCAGACTCCATTGACAAAAACGGGAACTTTATCGAGTAGAAGACGGGAGAGTTAGTTGTTGTGTGGTGCTTAAACTTCCGTAAATGATGTGAGTAGACTACATTAATCTCTGAAAGTCACACAGTAACACAAACAAGCAAACAGATGGAGGCAGTGGTATTCCAGCAGCTCCTGTGTGTGGTCCAGAGTCCAGAGTGAAATTATCACAGTCTTGGTAATACATTTTGTAGGCCACACAATATTAGATTATTTACTTTCCACTGGACATTTTGGCTGTTTATATTTTATTCTAACACGCGATGCCGGTCAAAACGTGACGTAAACTCTTGATTTGCTGCTCCACGTGTTGTACATTTTTGTGAGGAGAGTTATTTAAACAAAATGTTATTCTGTTATTGTTATTCTGCCGTAAACCTGAGTGTTGAGCAGTCGCATTGTGTTTATAGTGTTAATTGGTTGCGTTGGACCCTCGTAGCCAAAATGCGTAGCTTCAAAGCATACCTCAATGATAAGGAAGTTTCAGAGTTAACAGAGTCACAGTCACCAAAAATCCCTATCTAAAAGAGGCAGGATCTCAAACAACAGACTAATTAATGCATTTAACCTCTGAGGCAGAATAAAAGTAATGGCAACAAAAACGGAGTCACAGGTGAAAATATGTTCTTTAGTACACCTGCCTGAGCAGGTGCATTACATTTAACCCTGTGTGTCTCTGTCAGGTTTACTCAGATTTTCATCATACGAGTTGGGCTGGTGTAAAAAGCTGTAGGTTTGCCACCAAATCTGACAGTTAAAAATGTTTTGTTTTGTAATATCTGTAATTTTCCTTTTTCTACAGGGACACACATACTGAACACATACACTCGGATTTTAATGCTCCTTTTTATTTGTGCAGAGTTTCAGAGCATTCTGCACAACCACCCCCGCCTCCACAGCTTGTTCAGGAAGGAAGCTGCACACACAGGGAGAGAGTGTCTGAAGTTCTGGGTCAGCTCTTCAGGATTCATGACCTCCAGGTCGGTTGGTTTCACTTCTTAATGCCTGATAGAGATCATGTAGTGGATCATCTGTGGTTAAATGTGCCCTGTGTAAAATGTAGGTGGGTCTGTTGGCAGAAATAGAATAATATATTCTCCATTGTCGTCATATTTTCATCAGTGTATAATCACCTGAGGCTAAGAATCGCTGTGTTTTGTTATTTTAGAATGAACCTTTCATATTCACCCAGGGAGTGAATACTCTTCCAGAAGACGTTTCACCTCTCATCCAAGAGGCTTCATCAGTACATGCTGAAGCCTCTTGGATGAGAGGTGAAATGTCTTCCTAGACAATAACTAAGTCCAGTTGTGTTTGATTGATTGAAATTTCCTTGAGATAACTATGACCTGGATGAATGAGAATATTCACAGGCTACTCTTCCAGAGTTCACCATGTTTGTACATTAGCATGATTTGTGCATGTGCAAAATTGGTGCACATATGTGAGTCAGATTGGGCAGCAACTCAAATTTGTCAGAGCTACAGAAATGCTCTGGGTCCATTCAGCAACCTCAGAGCTAAATACCATGAAAATGTACAAACTGCAACTTTAAGCTCTTGTCTATAAATGCATAGTGATGCGTGGCTGTACTGATTAGCATCTCACTGCAGGAACAAGTTGACGTCAGTGTCAGACGAGCTTCTGTCCTGTTCTCTCCCTGTCGACCTGCATGAGGATGACTGCAGCTCTCTGAAGACCTGGATGTGAGTTAACGTGTTGTTTACAACTTAAGTTACACTTACAATGGAAGACAGTTTATCTGTTATTACAGTGACAGTTATTACAATGCAGGAGGACAATTATCTGTTTTATTAAGTGACACCCTCTCATGCCGCTCAGATCAGGTCTATTAGAGTTGTAATTTTTGCTAAGTTAATGGTTTTTGGTTAGATATCTGAAATAAGGTCGGTGGTTTGAACACCTCCATCTCAGCCAAAATAATGGGTTTTCCCCACCATTATATGCCTCAGGTGCAGCAGCCATTTTAGGCACAACCAAGCCAAACTAATGTGAAATCATCATGGAGAACAAAAGATCCAGTGGTTGTAGTTTGTCCCCATTTTGTCTCCTCTACCTATTCTTGTACACATATATGGCAATAATAATAATTGTCCAAAAAGATGTTAAATGTAATATTTTACATTGAAGAATGTAAAGTTTTCACGGAGGAGCACACTTACACTACTCACAATAAGTTAGGGATATTGTGAGAGACTCAGTGGATGTCATACATACACTTCAGAGATTTTTGGGATAGGGAGGCAATTGTATTGGGACACACCTCATTTTGTGTTTTCCACGTAATAGTCTCACTGTGTACAGTGTGCCTTACATATTGGGGCACTCATGTAAATAACAATATCCCTAACTTATTGTGAGTAGTGTAAACCCCCGACTGTATTTGAGCACATAGGTTTTCCACAAACTCTGGTAAAAGCCTGTGTACAGTGTACAGCTGTAGGAACATTATATGTTGACCATATAAACTTGGATGATGGAGTTAATTACAGGACTGTGGACTGACTTAGCATCAAAATGTGGAACAGGTTTCTCAGTGTGACATGACACACTCCAACATGAGCATGGATCAAATAAGTAAATACTAAATAACTGGTCAGGATGATCCGTATGTGTTGTGAATCAGTTCTTCTTTGTAAATTGTACTTGTTTTTCATGACATTTGTTCCAAACTTTATGGTGAAAAAGGATTAAATTCCCAAAAATGTTAAATACCATGAATGTTTCTCACAGACCTGTTGTTGTAAGGGCTGTAGACTTTGTTTCCACTGTATTTCATTTAGATGAATATCAAACTACAACAAAATAATTTGAATTTTCTTGTTAAAGTGACGTGATATAAATCTCACTGTACAAACGTCAGACCACAGTTTAGCTGCAGTGGTAAAATGACAACAGTTGTTGTTTAAAACGTGAACATAATGTCCACCTCTGATGTTCATCTGTTTTATTTGTCAGATTGATTGAGAGAAGAGAAGTGACATTAATGGATATTTAATTATATTTGTGGCTCTTGACAGTCTCCTGATGGGTCTCTGATGGTTTGTTGTAGCAGTCTGTGTAACATGTTCTCCTCTGTATCTGTTGAAGCCTGATGATCCAGACACTGATGACACTCAGACTCCGCAGTCAGCTCCAGTTCACATCATGTCCCTCTGCTGAGACAGGACTGTGCTTCAAGGTAATGTAGTTATTAGAGTCACCACATTGGCTGATGGTTTATTTTTTTGCACTGATTTATGGCCTGTATCTAAGTGATCCTAAAGGTCTGGTCAACACCAGAGTTTACTGTAGACTTATTCAGTAAATGTATTTAATTAAAAGTAGTCAGCATGACTGAAATCCTTGAGGGATGTTTGATGTGGAGGAGTTGTGCTAAATGCTAATATGCTAAGTTGAGCACAGTCACGACCAAAACACTCAGTGAATCTATTGACAAAATCTCGGAGGCAAAATCAAACGCTTACATTATATAGGTTTGTATTGAAGGAGGTTAACGCAGGTATTTTTAAAACGTCGTCTTTATTCTCCCATGTGTTTGTGTGTAAATGACTGATAGGGACAAAAGTCAACTGAGAACAGCTGCTACTGTCATCAGTCAAAGTACGTCCACTAAAGTTCTTGTTGCCACTGACGGGCTCAGACTGTTATTCTAAGTGTCTGATAGCATTATAGAGTGGACAGAGACAGAGCGTCTTATTAAAGACTAAGGTCCTTTTTCTTTAACCAGAAACATATCACTGACTCCACTGTCTCCTTTTTACATATAAACCTAACATGATGCAGTGTTTGGTTTTGTCTCTGCTGTTGCTGACATAGATTCCTTAATGTCTTTTCATGTATTAGACCATAGATGTTAAGTGAATGAGCTAAACATTTCATGGTAATACTGGAGTTGTTTGATTTGTGGTCTCTGTGTTATGGTTACTTAATAAAGAAAGAGACGTTTGCATGTAAATATTTTGTGTTAACTTGTTTTATTGATTTCACAATGTGTTGAGTCAGCATTTTAGAGAAAGTCAGCACTTCATGCAGCCACCCATCTACCCTCCTGCCCTCTGTATCACTTATCCTTTGAGGGTTGTGGGGTGTTATGAAAGGCTCAGGGCCAGTTGTACAAAAGTGAAGTCTGACAGGCTGTAAGTAATATAGAGATTTGAAAGTGCGTGCGGAAAATACGGAATAACGGGACCGAAAAGTTCGAGAAGTGGGGACCGTAACGTTAGCGTGAGACACTCGGGTGTCAGAAGAGCAGTGGAAAATATTTATTTTTTACAGCTCTTCTGACACCCGAGTGTCTCACGCTAACGTTACGGTCCCCACTTCTCGAACTTTTCGGTCCCGTTATTCCGTATTTTCCGCACGCACTTTCAAATCTCTATATTTCACGCTGACGCTGCAGACAGCCAGACCCACCACAAACCTCTGCTCTGCTGATCTGTCTAATTGGGAACCTCTACACTGATAATCTAAAGGACCGAGGTACACCTGTGAGGTCCCTCAGAGAGTACTGATGAACACTGGGAGAGGGCAGAGCTCAGACCTGAGCAGCTGTATGAGATGAGCCATCAGATCCAGGTCTGCAGGGTTCAGCAGGAGTCTGTCTCTCAGACCAGGATCAGATGAGGAACACTGCCCTCTGCCACCGATCATCAGGACTGAGGATTTCAGTGGTGATCCTGTGTTCCCCTGGATAGAGTATGTGGAGGGTACAAAAAAACCAATCAGTGGCAGCCTTCCTCTCCTCAGTCCTCGTCTGCTCCTGTGGCCTGTTGGAACAGTTTAAAGACAGAAAAAAAGACAACATTTACCATCTTTGTCCTACAATTGTAGCATCAACAATTTCTCTCAATTCAGACAACACGAACCACAATTTGACATTTTTATTATCTGATGTTTTATGTTTATCTACATTTAAGTTATTTTCCTTCATCGGGTATTTATTTCATTCATTTTTTGACTCTAAACATGAACAGAGGTTCTACTTTGGATTCATTCTTTGGATGCAATAACAAACAAACAACTTTACAGACTGAAAATCCAAATACTTTTTATACAGGTGGACAGAACAAAAAAGTGCTACATGTTGTTCAGTTACTTTACTCTTAAATAAGATGCGTAGGTGACACAGATGTCAATAATAATACATGAAACTGGGAGTAAAACTCCAGCATCAGACTGTGGCTCCACAGACAGTGATTCTTTATTGTAAAAAGATCTTTAATCTGATTATCTCTTGAGACAGATACGACCAATCACCTGCTGCCAACCACAGCCAAAATCAAATGCAAAGCAGTGGAGAAGACTATAGCAGTGAAACGGCACAGACTCTGGAGACGACACCAAATAAACACAAGAAATGGACGATATTAACTATTTGAAAATCAGAACTGAATCTGCTGTCAAACATCTTTTAAGAGTAATTTATGGGACACTTTTTGCCTGTCATCTACAGGGCGCAGGAGTTTATTATCTTAAGACTGGTCTAATGTTTCATGACCCGTGACTGTAAAATACAACATTTCTTAATTAAAACAATGTTTACCTTCACTGTCTTGTTCCTTGAGAAAATGCAGGGGACCCAGCAGAAGAGATGACATCATCCTCTGTGTGGAGCTCTGGTCAAAGAAATCAAAAACACAATTAGTTAATGGAGCAGCTTCTGCTTGTTGACGGCTCCAAAGTTACAACAGTTTGTTACAGGGTCCCCTGTAACCCTGGTCACTACATCTGTTACTGTGAATAGTGAAGAACAAGATGAGCTGAAAACATTAAAGATGAAACATTCCTTTCCACAGTTTAAACATGATCAGAGTATTATTCACCCTAAACCCTAAAAATAACAAGTTCAAACATTCAGCCTTGTTATTATGACCTTTTTAACACAGACAGAGAAGAACAATAACAGTATCGACACTTACGTCATCATGAAGCCATGTTGTGCTCAGTCAGCTCCATGATGCCACTCCAGGAACCTCATCAGATCCTCATCCAGTCCAGTGAGGATGAACCTTTAAGGTCACATTCTTCTTCAGTCTTCTCGACAGGGGGTGGAGGGGAGACAGAAGTTAAAACCTAATCCTTTAAAATCACTCCTCTGACTGGATATGTTTTGAATGAGTAGAGCAAATAAACAACCACACACACTTTACCTCCTGTTCAGAGAACAAAGCTGATTTATCTTCAACAAGCTGTTCCTCCTGAAACACCTGGATGTTTCCAGCCCACGTCCCAGCTGTCAGTGGAAACTCTTCTAATGTCGTCTTCACTCAGGATGATGAAGAGCAGCGAGATGAAGCTGTGGCACAAACAAAAACAAAGAACACAAAGCAACTTTAACATTTATATACTTTCACAGTATAAACACCTCACAACAGTCACGGATAACAAACTAAACTCTGATCTTAATTCTGAGGCGTCTGTTAGAACAGACAGCAACATTTGTTTTATGTACTTCTTTGAGTGTTGATGTTTTTTCTCTTGTACATGTGACTGTGGAGCCAAGCGTCTGACCTGTGATAATGAAATGACTGAACTGACTCACATGATTCTGATGCTGTTTATCCTGTCACAGCCTCGCTAGTTAACTCACTGTGTGAACAGTAATAACACTAAAGGTTGACACTGTGTTATTATTGTTTGCAGCAGCAGTTGATCCAGTGGACTTAGATTGACTTTGCTGCTGTAGCTGAGACTGACTGCGGAGCAGAGAGACAGAGACTGGTGACAGCTCCACTGAACTGAAAACACTGTGGAAATGTTATTACGTAAATCTGATTAGTGAAGATGGAGATAGAAAATTACATCATTACATCCACTGAACCTCTTGTGATTTTCAAAATCAAATTCAAAATAACACTTCATAAGTTTTAAAAATTCATCAAATAACGTCTTAGTTAATGTGTTGTGTATGTCTCACCACTGGTGTTACTTCAGCCATTTTCTTTTTTCTTTTTCTTTTTTTTCAGAGAAAATGAGGATGGACTTTGTTTTCTAAATACTTGCCTTATGTATCAAAACCAGAGTGGAATGTTTCATCTGCAAGGGCCACTTAGAAACCATTTCACTGTTACAGAATTATATACACATATAGAAAAATCATTACCTTTATCATTAAAAGTGAGTTCTCTGGTTGAGTCAAACCAGTGTCTGCAGAGGAGTGGAGGTGCGATCAGGTGATCCAGGTCATGTGATGCTCCAAACCCAGACTGTAAACAATAAATATCACATTCAATAAACTGGAAGATCAACCTGTGCATCCATCTCATACTTCTCTTTCATCTCAACTTTATGGAGAGAGAAATATATACAGGGAAAACTTAAAACAGTCTAATGTACTAAATTTAGAAAAAAGTACATCATTACAGTAAATGTTTTTTCTGACAGAGCTCCAAATGTAGAAAGTCTGCAATGAAAGTCAGATCATTTGTTAAACAGTTTTCACTGTCAACACTTAAGTTTTCTATTCTCCCTTCGACACTTTATCATGAAACCCAGTTTGTACACAACAACTCTGAATACTGACATTTATCAACATCATATGAGTCCTGAAAACCAGTAAAGGACTGTGCTCTTAAATGATCAGATACCACATCAATCACTGAACTCTGTACCCTAACCTACTGATGAAACCCCCCTAGCTTTCACGGAGCTGGAGATCACTGGTTAGTGATCAGTGAGTGTCTAATGCTGACTGATAAAACATAATTTAACACCGGTCTGTAAACACAGACACATCTGTCTCACCCCTCAACCCGCTCTCACACCTCAGTAAACAACAACAAACACAGCAGCTCGGCCACAAAGTTCCTCTAAATCCGGTACAATGATTGTAAATATTACTGACTGTTTATTGACTGTTCACCGAAATCAAACAGCTGGTAAACTCAGACACATCCTAACACGGCTAACTCAAGTGGTAAATGTTTGTTAGCTGAGTTAGCTTGTTAGCCACAGTGGTCAGGACTCTGGATAATGCTAGCGAGGCGTTTGCAACTCTTAATCTACTTTGTTTTAATCTGTTTTATGTAAGGTCCACAACGTTAAGAGACGAAGATGACAGTTTATTGGTTTAAGTTTGGACATGACACAGAAGCCGGAGCACGTCCGCTAACGTCGCATTAGCAGCTAATGTAGCATTTGTAGCTAATGGTGAGCTAAAGACAAACATTTGGTCAAACGTTGCAGTCCGGAGAACAACACAAGTTTAAATTATTAAAACGAGTTCTGCCTTTTGTATCTGGTCTCTGTTTGTAACTAATTTTACTCACCTTAAAAACAGACTCCAAACGATGTGAACATTTCCTCAACCGCCATTTCTCCATGATGGCGGAGTTTAAATCCCCGCTCCCACAGACTCCTTCACTGTCAAGTTGACAAGTGATTTAGTCGGACACGAATTCTATTGTCAGCCATTAAGTCAGTATCATCAAAACAGCTTCAGTAATCTTCTTTCCCGCTGACATGGAGTAAAATGTCCAGGTAACAAACGTCATGGTGACTGAAGCTAAGCTAACCTAAGCTAGCTAATTAGCTAAAACTCCCGGTAAGGGACACACTAACATTGATCTTACAGCGGCTGTTAAAGCGGGAGGAAATCCCACCGCTGACACTAATGTAGCCGAGAGTTATTAGCTGCTCCTGTACTTAGTAAATCTATACCAACTAATGATGGAGATGTTTGTAGCCGAAGCCTCGAGGCAGGTGCCGCGTATGAAGAATGTGTGTCAGTTGAAGGCCGCTTCGAGGATTCTATAGGGCTGTAGAAAATCACGTGACCAATGACATGTCGCAGGTGTGTTCGAGAGCGACTTCACCTGACTTTAGGTCAAAATGTCACACGTGGAAAACCTGCTTGAGCAACACATTTAAATTTTCTTGCTGTCTAACGAATGTACTGTGAATATCTGCAAACATTTAAATTAAATAAATTTAAATAATGGTAATTAAACAAAATACATTTATGACTAGAAACAATGGGAGTTTTACCTGTAAGAATTCTACTGCAGATATTCATGATGTTGACTTTGAATAGGAAGAATTATGCTGTTGAGCTCTTTTAGACCCGGGAGAATTAAATTACTGATATCTGCAATAATATAATCCAGTGTGGTGATTAAATATTAAAATGGTCACTTAAACCTGTTCAGAATTTTTAGATCCTACATTAACTTTGACTGATGAGAGATGCTGGCGCACATCTAAAATGTGATCACAGAGAGGAATGGTTTGCCATATGAAGAGCTTTCACCAGATCCTCTCCTCCTCACCTCCTCCAAGTTTGGAACAAATCAGTTCAGAACTTTCTGTGTAAACCTGCTGACAAACAAACAAACAGACAGACAGAAAACAGAACTTCTGAAAACAGAAGCAACAATAAAACAAACAGACTCCATTTCAATCCCAACATGTACAACTTTATTTAAATAAGCAGTAGGAACTGTACATTTAAAATAGTGAATCTAAGAGTCTGAAAAGTAGAAAAAGACAAAAGTGAAAATATTGGAACATCATCAGTCTATGAAGGACTAAACGTGTTGATCACAACATGTGAACTAAGTGTTTGCGTTTTCATTTTTCAGACTGAAACATTTGTTCATTATGAACGATTAGAGATGTCAGTCAGAGGTCAGAGGTCATCACCGACAACCTGAGACCCTCCGTTTCAGCCAAGCTCAGGCACAGAACCAGGCCGCCCCCTCTTCCCTCCACATTAGAGTTAAAATCTGCGACTGTCTGAGGAGAGCAGCGACATTAAAGGAACAGTTCCACATTTTGGGAAATGTGCTTATTTGTTTCTTGCAGTGTCAGATGATGGTGAGGATTAATCCCACTCTCATGTCTGCACGCAATATATGAGGCTACAGCCAATTAGCTTAGCATAAAGACTGGAAACAGGTAGTATACAGGTGTCCTGACAGGTGGTTCAGCCAGCTGTGTCCTCATATTTCCAGTCTTTATGCTAAGCTAAGCTAACCACATCCTGTCTCCTACAGACATGACAGTGGTGATGAGAGGCATCAGAAATTTCCCACAGTATAGAACTCCTTTAATTTGAGCGTAGTGTGGCTAATGCTGCATAATATTTTGTGTTTGGTCACTTTACTCAGAGTCGGATCAGTTTTCATTCTGTCAGCTGACTGACAGACGAAAACACGTCTCTAAAGCTCTTCACACACTGGGGGGATTTCAATCATGCGATTAATTCACACATCAATATGTTTTAAACTGTTGTTTTCGTCATCAGTACTTACATTGGTACACTATTACATAGTGAAAAAATAACTTCTATTTTCAGAGAGAGGTCAAATTTTCTGAGTGAGGACTTACAGTGAATAAATAACGTGAAAATGCAAAATACTCTCTTGTGAATATACATAGCTTCTGCTCAAGAGTCTTAACACCACATCTGAGGAGGCAGAGACCAACTACCAGGATCCTTTGACCCAGAGCCTCTGACAGTCTGTGATTGGCTGATGATTTTATTCTCGGTGCGAAATCGACCTCTTTCCAAGAGTAATGTTGGATTTTCACCACATAGTATTCATGTTGTGTCAGAGTACTCGTGACAAAAACAATTTGAATACATGTGAATTAATCGCACAAAACAAACAAAAAACATCCCCAGTGTGTGAAGACCTTGAGTCCGATTTTTCTCTGAGGGAACAGGCCGCTGTCGTCTCATAATGACGTTTATCTTGGCAAAGTTTCCTTCTTTAATCTGATCGTGTGTAAAGAGTCATGTGGTTCTGACGTAAACCACAGCAGAGTCCGACCCATCTGTCGTCTCACAGTCTGATCGTCCAGCTCATGTCTCTTCTTCTCTGATTCTGAGAAAGGTGAAGGGATGAAGTGTCAGATTGAGGAAGACTAACAAGTTTAAATAACACTTGTATCAACACATTTATTTTTCTTCCCGCTCCCAGTGTGACCACAGCCTCTGCAGGATAAGTTTCTGTGAACAGGAGCCTCAGACGATCCTGTCGCCTTCATCCTGCTGCGGATCAGCTGATCCACTGACGGACTGGTCTGTGTGAAACCTTCAGTATAGTCCCGGTTCTGGTTCTCAGAGCGAGTCGTCGAGCGGAGCCATGAGCAGCTGCAGCTCTTTGAAGGCGCTGCCGTGACGACCGACCTGCGCCGCCTTGTTCTTCACGATGTTGCTCAGGTTCTTCAGCTGTTTACAGCACGCTCGGCACTTCTGGTGTCTGCAGCCAAACAAACATCTTCATCAGGTAACATCAGATCAATCATCTTCATCATTATGTAAAAACTTACAGAGCTGGAGAGGACAAAGATGTTAATGTTTGTTTTCATTAAATCTTGGTTAATTGCATTTTTTAATTCTTTAAACTGAGCCTTTAGCAGCGTCCTGAATTGTGTTATTGCAGAAACCAGGACATCACTGAAACTCTGAGCTTAAGGGAAAACTCTGGTATGTTTCAACCTGGACGTTATTTTCAATGTCTCTGGGTGTAAATGATCGATAGGGACTGATAGGAAGGATGGAACATCCCAGAGTTTGTTCTCAGTTTGACTGAAACTGCAGCCTCTTGATTTTCTATAAGAACCTAGACTTGGAAAAGTGAGTGATGTTGAAGGTGTTTGTTTTCTGTCACATGACATCAATCATTATGTTTTCTTCAAATACAATCTGTTATTAATGTTGTTTCTATGTCTGAGGTCTGTACCACTGTTGGACATGAAGATAATAAGAATAAAACCAGGCATAATAACATTTTTCTGTCATTTTTATAGGAACATAATGGTCTGTGTGGCAGCAGTAGGAACATGTGAATGTGGAAATAGTGTAATGTGTCATTTGCTGAACAAAGAGACAAAGTCCTTCATGTTTTCTTCATGGATAAATGCACAGAGTTAAAGGTATTGTTTTATATGGGAGCTCATTTCTGCTTCTGAAATGAAAAATAAAAAAAGATCCTGTAAAGTTATTATAAAGACATTTTGGGTAATTTCTACAAACTGTATCATATACAGGCACTGTCACAGTAAGAAGGTGCCGGGTTCAAGCCCCGGTTCGTCCGGGGCTTTTCTGTGTGGAGTTTGCATGTTCTCCCTGTGCCTGCGTGGGTTCTCTCCGGGTCCTCCAGTTTCCTCCCACAGTCCAAAGACATGCAGGTTAATCAGTGACTCTAAACTTAGTCTGTCTGGTGTTTTTAAACGTGTTCAGAAAAGAGAGCAAAGAGCGACTAACCTCTCCTCTCGTGTGATGTCGACTCCGACAGACGGCACTGCCTTCAGAGTGTCTGAGATCAATATCCAGAAATGTTTCATGATGAGCTTCAGAGACGTACAGCCGGTCTGCATGTAGCTGAGAAAAAACACAGAGATCAGACTTTAATGTTTCTGAACATTTCACACAGAAGCACGGAGATCAAACCATCTCTGTGCTTCATGTTCACTCTGAAGAGACAAAATTTCATCTCATACATTTACAGTAACACAGTGAAGTATTTATGGTGAGAAGAAAAAGTTGAGTAAAGCAATTGAACATCATCTAAAAACAATCGTCACTGTCACCCTGGGATCACTGAACAATGGCGCCCCCTCTCTTCTTTATTGTTCACTATAGACCAGGATCATGATTCAGATGTGTTTTAAATGAAATGGATTTTTCTTTACTTTTATTCCCAAAAAGACATAAAATAATTAGTTAGTTAAAGGCCAAACACTTCGAGGCTCCTGCTTTTATTTGCCATGTGGCTGTAAACTGAATATTTTACATGGATTATATCGATTAAATATAATATCTAACCAGATAAAACTCTAAATGAACTAACAGAGAGAATAATCTGCAGATGATGACAGAGATAATGACTTCAGCCATACAGTTCAATCAAACCTTTATAAACAAAACAAAGAGTCTCTCACCTCTCATATTTACTCTGCAGCAGTTTGTCAATCTGAGGGAGAATCGTCGTACAAAGATCCAATTTCCATAAAGACCTGAAACACAACAACAAACTCAGTTATTACTGTTAAACAGAATCATTCCAGCTGTTGTTTAAAGAAGGAACTGATATCAGAATCTTTATTCAAGAAATGATGTGAAGGTATTTATCCAGAATATTTGACAGTGGACAGGTTTTCTGACAGTTTGATGACATTTCAGTTCTGTCTGAGGACGTAATTTAAAATAGTTTTAGTAATAAAAACTTTTGACTGGAAAAGGAGAGAGACCCACACACATCTATCACTTTATTAACATGAGGTTTAGGTCCTCAGATCTTCGTCTGTTTCTGCCTGATGAAACATCACATTAATAAAGTGAAGGACGGTCTGTGGGTTTCCTGTTTTTATTAAAATAGAAAAATATAAAACACATTAAAAATAAGAGATTTTAGGAACAATATAATAAACAATTAAATGTGGATTTACCAATTAACTGATCAATATGTTGCGTACTGTGTGTTTGTGACTCACGGTTGGAGGTTGATGATGTTGAGGATGTCCACTACAATAGACAGGTCATTCATGGAGACGGCCGTGTCCAGAGCACTCTGCACAGAGACAGGAAGTGAAAAGGAAGTCCATGAGATGTGGTTGAAAGTTTTAGAATAAGATTAGTAAGTGGAGTAAGTCATATACTTAATGTGGAACAAATGATGAATGAGTCTTTTATTTCTTGTGCACAAGGAAAAGAAGAATCAGATTTTTTTCTCATGTGGCGTCGGTCAGAGGAGAGAAACTTTGAAAAACAATGACAGTCTCCCTAAATGTTTTACCTTTCATTCTTGTTCAACAGCTTAAAACGGAAATACTTTTACTGCAAAATGAGTAAAAATGTCACATTCTTCCATTTCGAACTCTACTCAGGCAGCTGTGGACGGTATGAAATAGAAAACGGTCTAAATTCTGTCTAACAAAACATGAAACTGATGAGAAGATCTGCACTGTGAGAGGACTGCTGTGATTAATAAAGACTTTGAAAAAAAAAAATGTCTTAGGCCAAAAGTCACTTTTCCAAGTGTATGAAACAGATCCCAGGTCTGTACCTGGCTGAGGAGTGGAGGCAGGAGTTGGTCTGAGTTGAAGGAAACACAGACTGAACCTGAGTCTCACCTTGATGTCCTCTCTGGCCCACACGGCTCGGACGGTCTCCAGGTTCTTGTGTCGGCTGCTCAGCATCACACACATGGTGTCGTGACCCTTCTTGATCTGAGACAGAGCCTCCTCGTCGCTCAGAGCTCCAGGTCTGTTGTTGGGCGAAGGCTGAGGTACAAACCAATGCACAGAAAAAGACTTTAGTTTGGTGAAGATCTTTTTTTTTTTTAAGCTCTGTAGAAAACTGTTAAGACTCACGGGCAGGAAGTCGGCCACGTTCAGTCCGATGGGTTCGTTCCTGGTGCTCAGTATGATTTTAGGTTGTGGTTTAGACTTGGCCGTGGTGACGGGAGGCTGAGCAGGAGGGGGGCGGGAGGCGGGGGGGTTGGAGGACGATGGTCCCACCTCTGAGGGGGCGGGACGCTTTGCACAGGAGACGACTGTAGGCTCCACCCTCTGGACAGGAGTAGAGGCAGCCAGCGGAGGAGCCTTCAACACAACAACACTTTATCTTCACACAACAAAGGAACAGACACTGGACATGTGTGTGTGTCAGACCACTGCTGCTGCCTTCACTGACCTGCGGCTTATCAGGAAACGGAGATACCATGTCCTTCAGCTGACGGCCGATTGCTAAGATGGTCTCTGAGAGGACAAAAGAACCGACATCTTTTATCACTCACTTGAAATTTATTTACACAAACAAAATAAAATCTGATAAACAGTGACATTGTTTGTGCTTTTTGAAAATAAAAACTACATTATTCTCTGTAAATCCACAGAGGCGGTAATGTACTGAACTACAAGTAAAGCATATCCAGTGTGTAGTGATGATGGTTAGGATTAGAGCCACTGTTAACTGATGTGGTTTCTGGTGTGTAAGTGATGAACTCACCGTCTTCAGGAGGAGCAGGGAAAGGCTCTGACATCCTGGGAGGAGTACGAGCTGGAAGAGACAGAGAGTCTGTGATGATCCTTTTCATTTATTAACTCAAAACTTAGACCAACAAACTTCATTTAACAGCCTCATAATGATCTGGAATTAAAAAATTATAATCAATAAATCACTTCAAAGAACTTAGTTTATCTTTAAAAACTCAAAATAAACTGGAAAACTGAACTACAAGAATAAAACCTGAATCCCAAACTAAACCAGGTTTATGCAGCACGTGTGAGCAGGTGTGATGGCAACAGTCGACCTACAGATGGCGTTCTTGGGCTGAAAAATCTCCTTGTAGTCCTCAGCGTTGTGGATCTCAGCTGACGACACTTTCTCATCCGCCTCGTCCTCGCTGGGGCTCCGCCTCTCACCTTCGGGGCTCCTCCTATCAGCGTCCGACCTCTGCTTCACCCTGATGACATCGCAACATGTGGAGTGACATCACACCACTTTTTTTTGGGCGCGTATTTTACCTGCAGGCGTTTGGATGTGTCGTACCTCTGTGAGCTGCAGGTGGTCGTTGGTCTCTCATAGTTCCTTCGCAGCGCGGCTCCTTTGGGATCTTTCGGCTCAGTGAGCGGCTGATTGTCCTGGATGATTCCCTGGATCACAGCGCCGCCGCTCTTCTTCACCCGCTTCAGATCCACGACGTAGGACGACACGCTGGAGAGCTGGTGAGACACGCCGATCTGACAGGCAGAGGAGAAGAAGAGGAGGTCAGAGTTTGGAGTTTGTGTTATTATGATGAACAGTGATGTCTTCTTCCTGTGGGTGGAGCCACACACCAGCTGCTGGTTGCAGATGGCCAGGTCAGAGACTTTCCCCCAGCCCACTGGCACCATGTCGAAGCAGCGGTCGGGCTCCCAGCCAAACACCCGCAGAGAGTCTGTAGCACCGCTGTACAGACAGCCGCCGTCCGGACTGAAGAAAATACACCTGAAGCCACAGGTCAGAGGTCAGAGGTCAGAGGTCAGGGGCCATACTCCAGCAGCGTGCTGTCCAACCTGCTACACTCACCTGACTGGAGTCGTGTCTCCCTCCAACGAACCGATCATTGTAAATTTCTCCAGATCCCACAGTTTGATGGTCCTGCAGAAAAGCACAGAAAAAACACAAACACATCAACACACTGTCGACAAAAACAAAGAGAAAAAGTCAAAATGATTCATGACAAAAGATCAACACGCTACCTTCTGTCAATTAAGCTAGTGTAGAGAAGATGGAGGCTGTGTCTGAAATCACTCATTCACTACTTCCTACTCACTGTCTAGGTAATTCAATGTAGAGGACTTTAAACTGAGCTTGTCTGCAAAATGTTCAAACACTTTCAGACTCTACTCAGGTTGTTTTCTCTGCTCCACTGATTACGTTGTTGCTGTCGCACAGTTAAAACATCTCAGATCAACGTCGGCTGGTCGACCACCCATAATAAATATTTTCAGTTTTCTGCTGCCTCCTATTAAATCACATTTGAGGCTCATGATAAATTTCTTGCTCTGCATTGTAAATTTTAGTCTTATATTCTATTTGTTTTACTGTATTTTAGTTTATTTTCATTTTCTAATCTCTTATCTCATTAATTACTATATTATATTAATTGTACTTGAATGTCTGTTTCTGTTTCACTTTGTCTTCATGCTTTTAAAGTTTTTTGATTTGTCTTGTTGAAATGTTCTGTACTGCAGCCGTTTGTGTCATGATTCTGCTCTGACTCTCTCTCCTCCCGTCTGCCATTTTTCACAGTGTGAAACAAGAAGCCAACAGATCAGCCATTACTCATCCATCAACAGAAGATTTATCAATTGATAACTGATTAATCATTTAAAAACTGTATCAGTATCGGTAGAGCTGTAAAAATAACCAATCAACTCTGTGGAAAAGCTGAGTCATCCCTACAGGATCCTGGCAGACTCAGTATGACTCATAACAAACAGGTTTTCGTTTCTGAGAAGACAGAAGTGTCACAACTGAAGTCAACAATACAGGTGTGTGAGCACCTGTCAGCACACGTCACACATCACTGGTGTCAGGTAGAGGCATAGATGCAGTACAGACTGTTAGAAACACATTAAAATATCTGATTCCAGTTGCTTCATATCCAATATAACCAGGTAATGTCTAACAGTTCAGCTGATAATGAGCTGATAACTGTATTTTATATTCAAGGAAACAACAGAATCGCTCATCTGTTGAATGTAGAAGATGTTTAAATTCTGTGACTTTACACAACACTTTCACTTATCTGATGTAACTGAATCAACAAGAATCAATCTTTGTGAAATAAACTGAATCAGGAGATCAGAGCTGATGTCCAGCCTCAGAGTTCAGGTGGTGGTGGTGTTGTACCTGTCGGAGCTGCCTGATGCCAGCAGGTACTCGTTGGGGTGGAACTGGACGATGTTGACGGCTGCAGTGTGAGATTTGAACTCTGTGATCGTCTTCCCCTGAGTCAGATCCCACAGCTGAGACAGGAGACACAGGTGAGGAAATCAAACAGCTCCAAGTTCCAGCTCCACACAATGACATCAAATTTAGAACAAAACAAAGCAAATCTCCAGCTCTGTTTCTTCAGTCAGCAGGATTATTACAGGATGCTTTTCTCACAGAATTCACAGAAGAGACCCCGATGTGACTGACTGAATAAAACCAACAGACGGGAACAACAGAAACTGGTTTTTAGATGCTGTCCTTATTTTTATGCTTCCACAGCTGTGTCAAAGGTCAATGTGACCTCACAAAACACAGCAGCTAGACTGGTTGGTGAAGGCATACAACTGTGAGGCAATAATTCTACTTCTCTAAAATAATTTAAGAGTTTCTGTCTCCCTGAGGTAAATTCCGCTTCCTCTAGTCTTGAAAGTAAATTTGGGACGATGTACAATAAATTTGCAATGCTATTAATCTTAATTAATGCTATTAATGAACCTTAACCTTAGGCATTCAGTATATTAACACACTGCTGATTTACTGCTGTACAGAAATCAGCTGTATATTTTCTCCCAGAGAGGAACATTTTGGACCCTCAGCTTGTCAAACCATTAAACTGTCTATGTCTACGTTAATAAGGATCACAGCAGCTGACAGGATAGTTACATTATTTTAACTAAATGACTTTGTTGCCTTTTTAAAATTCAGGTTATGATGGAAAAATTCTGAACTAATCCGTAAGCTGTTTTCTGCCACAAGAACCAAAGAAAACATGATGAAACAGTTTGATTTAAATCAGGAACTCTCTGATCAGACGGCCGATGCCACCGGTCACTACCTGACACGTTTAGATACTCCGAGCTCGGAGGTTTGATGCCTGATGCTGCAGCAGATGAATGTTAATGTGTCATGAATCAGTTTGTACCTTGACAGTGCAGTCGTCACTGGCTGAAGCCAGCCACTTCCCATCTGGACTGAAGGCCAGACTCCTCACAGCCTGAGTGTGACCCTGTAACACAAACACAGCTTTATCTGTCAGAGAACTTTTATTCTGAAATACTCATCCTGGTGACACCAAACACACACACACACACACCTCTTACCTTATACCTGAACACGTATCCTTTCCTCCGGACGTCCCACAGCTGACAGAGTGAGATCAAGTTCACCATGTTCACATCAGATCAAAAAAATAAAAACAAAACTTCCATTAATTCAGATCATGAATACAAACACTAACACATCATAACACATCACAACACACACACAGACACACACACAGCTACCTTGATGTTTGTGTCCATGGAGCTGGAGGCGAGGAAGTCTCCAAATGGATGGAAGCCCAGACTGGTGATGTTGGCTTTGTGTCCCATCAGAGTCCTTAAGACTGAAGCAGAGGTGTGTCAAAAAAACAAAACAAAAGGCACAAAAATATGTATAAAAACAGATAAAGAAAAGATGAAGAAGCCTTTTAGCCAAACACAGACACAAAAGGGACAAACTGGGTCTCACTCTTGGCAGCCTCCAGGTCCCAGACTCGTATTGATCCAGACTGAGATCCAGCAACGACCTGCTCCTCTGACATGTTGAACTGGACACACTCCACTGGGTTCTTGTGACCAGTCAGACTCTGAGAGACAACACACACACAGTGAGGATACAGCAGCACAATCTGAATTTAAAACAGCCGCTTTCACAACAACTTCAAAATCAGCAGATAAACAGACTCTCAGTGGATTAACGTGAATCTGATGCATCAGTTCAGAATCACAGCAGTAAACCAGGGACAGTCCAGAGCACCTAACACAGATCCATCACAGGTGTAGTTCAGATCAGAGACAGAGGTCTGTGGGTGGAGGTCTCACCATGATGCAGTTGGCCTTGCTCACAGCCCAGATGTTCACCCTGCAGTCCTCCCCTCCTGTGGCAAGCAGGCGGCCGGAGCTTTTCCCCAGAGCCAAACAGGAAACGCTGCTGGAGTGAGCCTCGAACTCCTCTGTACAACAACACAGGAGGGACATATTCAGCTCTGACCTGCATCTCTACAGAGCTGCACTGAATGACTCGTTCACATAGACGAGAAGCAGTGATGCTGGTGCCACTGTACCACATACTGTTCTCTGGACTCTGTGAGGACCTGCAGGATTAAGAGTAGATCCTGGAGGGGGGGGGGCAGATTAAGACCAAATCCTCCCTGATCGACAACAGAACATCTTAATAGAACTAAACATGTCGATACTCAGGGAGCATACTGTGTTGTTAATGCTGAGAGCACAAAGATAATAAACACTGTTGGTTTCTCCTCTAAACTTTTCTCCATATTTGTTCCACTTCACATCCTGAAACAGCGCCCCCACAGGTTATGGAGTTTATTACCACTACAGACCACATACAGGAAATTGAGTTTTCATTCCTTTTTTTTCTTGGGAGTAAATTATTTATCATTGTATCACATTTTTTTCAGTGCTTCCCAATAGAATATAACAATAATTTCTAACGATATAATCAACTAAATTCGTGTGACCTGCAACCAGATAAGCAACAGAAACAGATGGATTAACCAGTTAAAAATGATGAATTTGTTTAAGTTAATTTCAGTTTTTGACAGCATTCAGATGTGTTAATGATGGAAAGATCAGGTGAGTGTTAATGTGCAGTCACACCAGCAGCTTCAGGAGTTTTATCAGGGTTTTCAATCTGAACCAAAGAGGATGTTTAGCAGGAAAAATAAAGTTTCTACTCACGCAGTCGCCATGAGATCTTGGTGGTGCTGGCAGCAGCCATACTGGTCACACTGCTGCTTCGTATGAACTACTGGACACCGCCAAGGTTAATTCATGAATTCAGTCGGGATCAGAGCTTCTCATTTACCCTGTGGACTCACCTCCACCTGCAGTGACACAACAAACACGCGATAAACCTGTTAACGGAGCTGCGTACTGCCCACGTCAGGGAGTCAGTGATGTTCTGTGTAACATCTGTCTGACGACTCCTCAGAGTTTAAACAGGCTAAAAACACGATCCACAGCTGGTTCTGGTTCCTTTTGATGCTGCCTCTGTGTACCCTCCCGGATTCTGGTCCCAAACTCACAAAGAGTCCAAATCTTTAAAGGCTAGATTCACATTTTTTCATGTTGATCTTTTTAAAACATTGGCTGTGATTGTTCCTCCTCTTCATGCTGCTAATGTCAGCCTTTAATTTAACGTTATTATGTCTGTTGTTATTGAACTTTTTCTGTCGTTCTCCATCCAGCTCGTAACTTTTCTCTGTTAAATTACATTCTGGTGTCTGTATACACACAGATTTGATTTGATTCTTGATGTTATTATTATTATTACCTATATTTCATATTTTTCTTAAATCTCACATTGATCTAATGATCTTGTGATTTTCATGTTCATCTGAGTCTCTGACAACCTTTTAATTAATAGATATACCTGTCACTATAACACAATACAGTTCAACAGCAGCACAAACTACATCCTCCAGAATGACCATACAGGTACAAAACACAGACTGGTCATTATAAGCTGATTTATTACAGAACTGTTGGACGTAGTTTTAGCTAGGCGTTCCTAATAAACTGGACGCTGGATGAATGAATCAGCATCACACTTTACCATATGTCTAAATACTGTGAATTTCGCCCTAAATATTAAAGAAATAAAGTATGATAAAGATTTTGAATTCCCTCCTCAGGTCACAGAATGTGACGGGTCCCAATAAACAGTGTAACACCCCTTAATTAAGCAGCTAGCTTAATGCTAACGGTTTGAAAAGCTGATTAACAAACACCACGCAGCTAATTTATCACACGACACTTTACGCAAGAGGTCAGGGACAATTACATTAAATGACTGAACAGCAACTGGGACAGCACCGGTCAGTTTACTCGGTTATTTACCGTTAAACAGTCAGTTAGCAGTGAGAGCTAATTAAAGCTAACTGTTATCAGAGCGGTTACCGTCAGTTTACCTCCGTCTGTCCGCAGCCGTTCACCATCTGAACGGACACGTTAACGTTTAAACGTTAAACCAGCCGCTGATAATCCGTCTCAGCCGCTCACGACAACTTGTTGACAGTCCGGTTGCTCCTTGACTGCAGCTTAGCAACTGGGCAACCGAGCAACGGAACCTGTACTTCCGCCGCCGTCAAAAATAACTTTATTAACAACAACAACAATTGACAATAATTTCAATGTAAATTACTGTAAACAAATGATCAATTTACATCATTATACTGTTATGTTTCCTCATTAATTTCAATGTTTGGTTAAATTTTATTACCAGGACAACCAGCCGTTGTCAAGAATTTACTTTACGGAGCTCAGTTAACACTGCAACAATAAAAGCATAATTAGAAATAGTATATTTATATTTATTTCTGGTATGTGTAAAGTAAGCTAAGAAGCATGTACCTTGAGGGCAGGACGTCTGCAATGCAGATGCTAAATAACCTAAATATATTTAAAAATACAGACAACCATACCAATAAAAGACAGCCAATTAAAAATTAAATGTGGGGTTTAATATCAAAGAGACCCAAGTAATGTGCTTCTTGCTGAGAATCATTTACTTACAGTACAGGTAGAAATACCACTTTGAAACACCAGTCATGTAGATCCCTGCACGTATTAGTGTGGACAGAAATGAAGTGGCAGACAAATATGCAAAAGGGGCAATAAGAAAAAGAGAAATATATATTATGGTAATATATGGCACGGCAGAAATGAAAAAGAAAGAGAGGAAATAAGGGCAGACATAACTATAGTATTAGGTTTGGTCACTCTGGTCTGAATATCACATTAAAACTACATAATAAACACGGGTAGATGTGAACATTGCAGACTACGGGAGTTCAGGTGATTAAGGGTACAGGATTATTTTCAGATTTTTAGAAAACACGGGGATTATTTAATGAAATAATTCTGATCAATGACTGGCTGTTATCTACACACCAGGCCAGCAGGAGGCGGTAATGCACCTAAAGCTGTTTACAAACCGCCGGTGAACAACTAAAGAAGGAGAGCTGGTACCGGGTGTTGATGTTGGTTGTCCGCTGAATGAGTTTGTAGAACATCGTCATATTTTCTGCTGTAGTTTATCAGTAAATATTCACATAATAATCGGTTTTAACGTGTGTGTTTCGCTGACAAACCGCCGGCGGGAAGCTGTGTTTGGAACCTGCCCGTCCAACATGGCGGCGGTTGACGTGGAGGACGAGAGTATTCTGGCGTCGATCTTTAAGGACAGCTTCCCGGACAGCTGGAGGGACAACCCGGACTTTACCGCCTACCTGTCCGAGTTGAGCTCCTTCGGGGTGGACAAGCTGAGCCGGGAGCCGGAGCGGCTGGCGGAGGAGCGGGCTCAGATCCTGCAGCAGACCCGGGAGCTGGCCTTCTCCAACTACCAGACCTTCATCCGCACTGCCGACTGCACCGAGCACATCTACCGGGACTTCGGCCGGGTGGAGAGCAGCGTGTCCCGGCTGCTGGACAAGCTGCCCGGCTTCGGGGAGAAATGCAGGTCGGTACTAAAACGGGATTACCACCTCCGGCTCGGCAGGCACCTGCCCCGGGGGCCCAGAGGGTGGTAGTCGGTTTACATATCAGTTTGTAAATTACAGTTACCTGGAACAAATCTTAACGACCTTACCTGCAGTATTACCTGCTGCTGAAGCCCTGGTTTGGAGAGTTAAAGAAAGCAGAGCTGAAACTGACAGAAAACTACTCAAGCGAAGACACTAAATTGTGAGAATCTGGTGCTTTCTTCTCTATATGATTTTTAAAAAACTGAATATTTGGTTGGCAGATAATCAGCATTAAAAGAGGTCTGTGGATTTCCAACAAGAAATGTAAACACGCTTGTCATACAGAGACACTAATCCTGCAAGCACAGGGCCTCTCATCCAGATTGAGGTTTCTAATCAGGTCACAGAAAAAACGTAAAAACACTGGTGTCACTGTTCTCCTCAGAGTCAGTGTTGGTTTTTCTGTCTGTGCAGGGGGTTCATGAAGGAGGCGGAGGAGATCGGGGCCAGTCGTCGGATGAACAGCCTGACGCTGAACCGTCACACCGAGATCCTGGAGATCCTGGAGATCCCTCAGCTCATGGACACCTGCGTCCGGAACGGATACTACGAGGAGGCTCTGGAGCTGGCGGCGTACGTCAAGAGGCTGGAGAAGAAACACTCGTCGCTCATCGTCATCCAGGTGAGTCCAGGAGAGAGGTGGGGGGGGGGGTCTAGAGTAAGACTTGTAAAGACCAGAGGGTGACTCTGACTGTTCTGATCTGTCTTCAGGGTATCGTGCGTGAAGTGCGTCAGTCGACTCAGCTGATGCTCAACCAGCTGTTGCAGCAGCTGCGCAGCAACTCGCAGCTTCCCGTCTGCCTGCGTGTGATTGGCTACCTGCGGAGGATGGACGTGTTCACGGAGGCGGAGCTGCGGGTGAAGTTCCTGCAGGCTCGCGGCACCTGGCTGCACTCCATCCTCGCTGCCATCCCCGAAGACGACCCCTACTTCCACATCACCAAAACCATCGAGGCCTGCAGGGTCCACCTGTTCGACATCATCACCCAGTATCGGGCCATCTTCTCCGACGAGGACCCGCTGGTGCCCCCAGCCGGCGGGCAGGTGGCGGTGAACGAGGGCGCCATCTTCCACGGCTGGGTGGTGCAGAAGGTGGCGGAGTTCCTGGAGACTTTAGAGAGGGACCTGCAGCGGGGCGTGGGGGGCCGCCTGGACTCCCTGCTGGGTCAGTGCATGTACTTCGGCCTGTCCTTCAGCAGGGTGGGGGCGGACTTCCGTGGGCAGCTGGCGCCCATGTTTCAGCGGGTGGCAGCGGAGACGTTCAGCAGAGCCGTGCAGGAAGCTGTGGACAAGTTCCAGGAGGACATGAACCTGTACACACTGATCGCCCTGCCCTCTGTGCTGGGAGGGACCATCCCACCCGTGGCCCCCAGCACCCAGCCCGGCACCCTGCAGCCCCCCATGTCCCTGCTGGACTTCCAGCCGCTGGCCTGCTTCCTCAACAACATCCTGACCGCCTTCAACGACCTGCGGCTCTGCTGCCCTATTGGCCTCGCACAGGACGTCACCAGATGTCTGGAGGACGCTCTGAAGAAGGTGAGCAGCTGTTGTTGGTCTTATTTACCTATCAGGTGAGCCGGGCAGGTCTGGACTAGTGTGCTGAGCGTTGTTGGTCTTGTTTCCCGTCAGGTGACCCGGCAGATTCTGGTGTTCCACCGGGCGGAGGAGTCAGCCTTCAGCAGCAGAGAGAAGGAGCTGTTTGTTCAGTTCTGCTGTTCGTACGCTGAAGATCTGCTGCCGTTCCTCAACCGCTGCCTGCAGGTCCTGTTTCCTCCGGCTCAGGTCGCTCTCATCCTGGGTGAGGACAATCAAAAACCTGGAAACTCCTTTCTTTTCCAGTCACAGGACACCTCAGTCCTGTGAGACACAACAGACGTATCATTTCTCAGGGCTGAGGTCAGGGATCGAGGGTGGTCGTGGTTGTACCTGGAGTTTTGAATATGTTCTGTGTTTTTCTGCAGGTGTTCCTCCGACTCAGCTGCACAAGTACGACAGTCTGGGCTGCATCAATCTCGCCGCCGTCCTCGAGCCTCTGGACTTTGTACTTCCACAGAGGGAGACGTTAGCTCTGCCGCCAGCACCCGAGGTCAATATCGCTGCTGAACTAGGCAGCCTCACGTTTGAGACACAGCTTAAAGAACCAGTAACAGATCCAGACCCAACACTGACCCAGTCCAGTCCTAGAGACCCTGAGTCTGAGGCCAGAGCTGAACTGACGGTGCCAAAGTCTGAGGAGCAGGATGAGGAGACGATAGAGGACGAGGAGTTTTCTTTGGAGTAACAGACTCTGTTGATTCAGGACTTATATTTTTCTAATCTGAGTTTCTGATGGTGAACTGAGTCTCTGTGGGGGTTTGGATCTGACTGAATCATTGTGGACTCTGGGACCTGGTGACGGAAGTTTTATTTTGTCAGAATATTATGAACTAAATGATAAATTAAAAATATTTGTACATGAGAAACATGGCCACGCTTCTGGTTGTCTCCTTGACCCAAATCTAAAGTCTGTAAACCTCACAGTTTTAGCTCACTGACATGGTTTCTTTACAGTGACATTGGGACGGGGACGATGCAGCACAATTCATATTCACCTGTCGTCCGCTTGTGTTACCTGTTTTCTTCTGTGCAGGTAAACTCACATATTCAAATGCCTTCATGGATACAGCTGGGACTGTAAAGCAACCAGGATTATACACCAGTTTCATCTCTTTGTTTAGCATAGCTTAGCATAAACACTGGGACCAGGGGGAAACTGTTAGCCTAGCTCCATCAGAAGAGAGAAAATTGTTTCTGGAGTAAATGGTTAAAATGTGTGTCTATAAATTTAAATGACATTATTTAAGAGATAATGTGATTAAAAAGATTTAAATGAATCAGTGTGTGATTCTGCAACAGATGAAGTCAATCTTTAAATTTATTGGGTATTAATGTAGAAATATTATATTGATGAGTCTCATTACATTTGGGTGGGTTTAACATGAAATCCTGTACACAAATGCTGGTTTTATATTTAGAGTTGAGAACTGTTTCTGCACGCTTCACCCATCACCTGTAAATCACATGCACGTTTCTGCTGATTCCAAATCATACGACTGGTTTTAGGTTTATTTTCTTCCACAGAGCCACAATGTCAGTTCATGTCTATAAATATATCAACCTGCTGCAGAGAGAGACTGTCGGTGTGTTTACATGTTATCTCTGTGTTGAGATAATGTATAAACACTGTGAGAGGAACGATGTGAATTGTTAATAATTTTAATTTACTACAGCATCTGGTGGTTTTTCTGTCATTTCTTTACGTAAAAATCCAGGTTGTGATAACTAGAATTTGAAACTGAGAAAAAGTAACCATTCAATTTTTTGATTGTCTGCATCAACTCTCAAATTAATGTTACAGAAATGCTCTGAGCAGTGGCTGCTTGGAAGGAAACAAAGATGACTGTCATGTATGAAAGATCTGATGTTGAGACTCAGACATGAAGAACCACCTGTGTTAGTCCTTAAATCTCTCACAGATGTGATGACGCCGTGTCTTCACGTGTCCAAACGTCCATCAGCTCTTCACTTCTTCTTGACAAACTTCTTGCGGGCGGCGTTGGGATTGGCTCGTCTCCTGCCGCCTCCACACTGACCGTCTCTGATCTGCAGGTTGGCCGCTCGGCTGTAGATGTCATTCTCGCAGAAAGGCGACGCTCCGGCCACGTAGTCCGGGTCAAAGACGTTGGTCTTCTGACGGGCTTTTCTGGACAGTCTCTGCTGGGGGAAACGCTGGTCCTCCACCAGCTGGGGGTTGTTGGCGTGTTTCCCTCCTTGAGGCTGAGGCAGCGAGTGCTGAAACACACGACACAGGAGGATTAATGACTCTACACCTGAACTTTGATGTCTAGAAAACTGGCTGTGGTTAAGGCCGGAACATCCACAACTTAAATGTAGCTTTAAAAAAACATGTCAAAAACATGCCATAATGTTGGTTAAAACAACCAGATTTAATGTAAACAGAGTTGAATTTCTCCTCTGCACTGGTCATTCCTCCATCACATGCACAGATCATTTCTAGAGTCCTGCTCACTACAGCCACACTACTGCATCTGAGCTCACTGACTACATCCAGTCAAGTCAGTTTTGATCAGATTACTGGGCTCAATATATTTGATCTGTGCTACTAAAGTTTAACCAGCAACAAAATACATCTGTCTGTACAGTAGCTAGCTGATAAATCAGAGGTGCTAAATGTAAGCTAGCTAACACCAGTTCATTGATAGTTTAAGAGGCTAGTTATCATGGTGCTAGCCACAGGCATCGCCAGACCTTGCCCCAGTATAAATGCCATGATTAATTAGTTCATTCAACAACACTAAATGTTTATCACTGCATTAATTCAGATAATTACGGCATACTGACAGGAAAAGAATAGATGTAGTTCTACTCAAATGTGTAGCAAGAGTGTTAACTCCAAATAGAAGCCGTAGCCTACACACACATTCTGTACGTCAGTGCATGTCACTGTGCTCGAGCAGCAGGTGAACTACAACACGACCAGCTTCCCCATGTGCCTGTTTGCAGAGCTTTGTGCCAACACCCCTGTGATGCTGTTTCTTCTGCCAGTTTACTGTTCATAAAGACTGTAGGTTAGAGTTTGATTTAGCAGCTGATGGAAGAGAGTTCATCTGTTCATCTACTTTTACAGGTAATTCCCATTAATTCAGTTTAATTCCCATGGAATGTTTCCAACTTGCAATATTTCCAAAGTTCCCCAGCTTAACTTCCCATGGAAAATCCCCTGGTTTGTCTTGAAATAAAGAGTACTACAGAATCAAGAACCAGGGAAAAACAAAAACAACCCAGATGACCAAAGAGGACATTAAAACTGGAATATCTGGGGATCCTGTGGAGCGAGTCGTCAGGATTAAGATGGAAAACCAAGTGGGAGGATTTCATTCTGTGAGGTTTATGTCAGGTGTGTGTTTGTGTCTCACCCTCATTCCTCTCGGGTTCAGCACTTTGGGGTTTCTGGAGAAATGCATCTGCATGCTGCCGTCCTCGTTGAGCGTCACCGCCAGCTTCTTCAGAGTTTTGTTTCCACAGTGAGGACAGAACACTTTGTTCATGTTACTGGTCGTCCTGGATTAAAAAACACATTCAGATTAAAACACAAACCAGTGATCGGACAGTTTGTTTTTAATTCATTAACTGTCAGTTTTGTTTTTTACAGACTGTGACTGGACTCACTTGAAGCAGGCATGACACCTCAGGATGTAGTTCCTCGCCTGTTTGATCACCATTCCGTTAACAGACAGAACGTGAAGTCCGATCTGGACCAGGACATTCTGGAAAGATAAAATGATCTGTCGATTAACTGATCAAACTAATTGATTTATCATCATAAATCTGCTCTCAGGTGACGTCTCTAATAGGAGGCGTCTGTTACCTGCATGGCGAAGTCGGTGGTCAGACACCCAACTGTGACGTCAGCAGGAGTCGTCCAATCAGCTGAGTCCATCTTCACCTGTTTAATGTTACTGGGAGTGATCCAACCCCCTCCGTCATCATCATCATCATCATCATCACCATCATCATCATCCTCCTCCTCAGGCTCGTTCTCTTTGTCCTCGTCGTCTGATTGGTCCTCTGTCTGCGGCGACGTGTTCGACCTGCCATCTGACGCCGAGACACCATCCGCTTTCTGGAAACAGACACACACCATCACCATTCACAGTGACACACAATGGACTGGAGTTTGTGTTCACTGGATGAATCTGAGTGATGGAAACTCACCAGTAACTCCAGCAGACTGTCATCGATGGTCGGCACTGGTTCTCTCCAGAACTGGAAGCTATTAAACTCATCGGTGTCGGCCGTCGCAGGAGGAGGAGACATCTGTTTCTGTTTGTCGCTCGAATTAAGAACCTCCACTGGATCCTGAAGGAGCAATAACAGACATTTAACAACACTCAACATCTTGGCTATAGTGCCCTCTACAGACTGCAGTTTATTACAATCACAGTATGAAACAAAAAACATCCTGATGATTGACTGTAACATAAAGAAATGACAGAATATTAGAGAATATTAAAGAATATGAAATTAATTTAGTTGCACGACAGTTACATTTCATTAGTGTTTTTTTTGTTTCAACTAAGCAATTATTTCTGATTTGCAGCTAAAACATTTGTCTGGACAGAGACTGTTTTAGTTTCACAATGAAAACACATTAGCGTGGATGTAGCCCTGCTTTCCTAAACTTCAGTGACCAAGGCCAAATGTTGTGTCTCTGTGTTTACTGTCGGTGTGACTCACCAGTAACTCCAGCAGACTGTCGTCAATGGACGGCAGCGGCTCTCTCCAGAACTGGAAGCTGTTAAACTGGTCGCTGTCCGTCAGGTTTAAAGTCTCTGTCTCTGTTGGAGTCTGTCTGCTGCTCGAACTGTCCGCAGGTTTCTGAGGAGACATCAAAGAAAAGACTCAGTTTTGACTCGTGCACACATGAGGACAAAATTCCTGGAGGAGGTCATCTTCATCACAAAGCTAACAGGCCTGGATCAGTCTGTGTTTTACCTTGGAGGGGAAGTGAAATCCTGCAACATTGACAGGAGTCTCTGGGTGGCGCTGTGTGCTCTGCACATTAACCTGAAACAGAAAATATACAGAAGTCCCAAAATACCTTGTTTAGCTTAGCTTAACATAAAGGCTGGAGGCAGGTGGAAACTGTTAGCCTAGCTCCACCAGCCTCTGTGTGGTGGTGGTTTGTTGAGCAGGTACCTTGACCTCCGGTTCCCTCTTCAGGTGTTGGGAGCCAACGTGCTCCACCTCCAGCTGATAGGTCAGAGCCAGGACTTTGATGTCGGTGGCTGAAAGACTCGGGTAGTCTCCAGTCTTCTTAGAGAACTCTGTCACTGAACAACCACAACAAACACACAACATCAGGGTTTAACAAAACCCTCAGACCCATGTCTGATGTGTTCAGGTTTAGTCCAATTACCATGTCTGATGTGTTCTGGATGTGGTTCTTTGAAGTGGAGCTGGTACGGCAGGAAGGCCAGACTCCTCCTGGTGGGTTTGTCTCTGATCTCATCCACCACATCTCTCAGGGTGTAGATGTTCCTGCCGATTTCCTGCAACACAAACCAACACAACGATTTCAAAGATCAGGAACAAACCAGTGAATCAGTATCAGTAATTGAGAATATCCATAACCAAAATAACATAAAGTATTCCTTTATTTGGTGAATTGTTCCTTTAGTTGATGTACTAACGTTGCCTTAGCTCATCTTTATTTTTATTAGAAACCTGCTCAGAGCTGTCAAGTGGATATTTTTATAAAATAAAAGTGTGTTACCTTTAAATAAAATCAGTACTTAAATATCTAAATGTTATTTTGTTGTTTGTCAGTGGCTCCATATTTCTGTGGGCCTCCATCATTTCCAGCATGACTCTCTACAGCCTCATAAACCGACAGCTCTGACGGCTCCATGATCACCTGACAGGTGTTTATGATCAATAAATCTGATTTAAGGTCAAACAGAGAACAGAGTCTCACCTGTAGAGGAGCTTTCTTTAAAAACGCTCCTGCGTCTGCCACAACATGCTCCACCAGGGTCGGTGCCATCTTGGATTGATAACCTAGACCGACCAATCAGAAGAGACAACATAGTCACGTGATAGACGGAAGCCTCGAACGCATCATTCGTGTCGGAAATCTGGCACCTAAGTAACGTAGTTTACAATAAATTATAAGTGATTTTTAAAATAACATTTAAAAAAACACGACAGCAGTCTTTCATATGAATCTTGAACCCAAATATACATTTAGACCAACATTTGATGTTGTTGTCATAACGATTGATATCCAAATTCATGGTAATTTTGACTCATCTCCTAAATTTGACTTTTTGATTCATAATTAATGATTCTTATCTCATAACTGCAACTTTTTAACGGATAAGCTTATCTAAAAAAATTACTTACCTTCAGTCTTTATCATGACTATCTTTTCTTCTTTTCTCTTGTGCAGGTGGGTGTGACTTCTGTCAGTCAACGATTAGTGGGTCAAAAAGTCCCAGTAATTTTTTTCTACCATGTCTAACTTGTCTTCTTTACGTGTTTTTTTACTGAAAGAACTGAGTTTCCACACCGCAGCAAGACGCGTTATTCGCGTTAATTTTTTTATTTTTTATTTTCGTATTTTTATGACAATTATCTCGCTCATCTGGTTTCCCGTTTTGCCAACAGATCATGAACGCACCGTCAGCTGTCGTCAGGGTCACGTGACGTTTGTTGACGGTAGAAGACAGAGGAAGATGGCGGCTCGCTGGAGCAGCGAGAATGTTGTGGTGGAGTTTCGGGATGCCCAGGTATTTCTATCCGAAAACTCCGGAGGGACTAAAGGGACTGACAGCTCAGGTGGACAGGGTGACTGGTGTTCACGTGGAGGACGGTTTAATGGCGGGACACCCCAGAAAAAGTCCCGTTAAACACCGTTAAACACAGAACTACAACCCACAGTCCAAGTTTAAACTGTGACACGTTGTTCTCGATCAGCAGTTAATCGAGTTTAATCGAATAATGGATTAAGTTATTTATGAAGGATTAAACACGTTCTGGTTTCAGCTTCGCCCTGAAGAGAACAGCAGGACGGGAGAATAAATGATTACAGGCTAAATAATTTGATAATACAGGGGATAAAACAATATATGTGGAGTTAATTCAGAGTGAAAATATAAAATGATTGTGGCCCTTCACGCGTCATTAATCCATAAAATGCATCACAAACATTTAGAGCTAAAACAGAAAATAAACCAATTATACATTTCTTTGATTAATTGTAAATGTAATTTCTGTATTTTCATTTCCATTCAATCTGTTGATTGTTTCCTAGATTAATCGTATTTTCCTAAATCTGAACATTTAAAACACAAAGACATTCAGTTTAGTATAAAAACCAACAGTAAATATTTAATCTTTTACAGAAATAGTAAATTAAATAGTACATAAATTAGGCAGACTTCATAATGGGGAAAAAACCTACATGTATTGAAACTGATTTTTGTCTCTATTGTACTAGTTAATGATCAATAATATAATTTTACTGGTCACAAAATGAGTTCTATTTTATTCTGAATGAACTTTAGCGAGCGTTTCAAATGTAGATAACACACACTGTAAAATATGAAGAATTCAGTAAATGGTGAATAATTCATGTGTTTGTGGGTCGTTTTGTTTGATATCAGCCGTTTGCCTTTTGCCTTATCACCTCCTCCTCCTCCTTCTGTGTTTTCAGGCCACTGCTATGTCTGTGGACTGTCTGGGCTCTCACGCTGTGCTGTCTGGGTAAGTTCAGGCACCTAAACACACCACAGTTCTTCTTCACTGTGGGAAAAGAAAACAGACGAATGCATCTGAGGTGAAAACTGTGTGTTGACTGTGACACTGACCGATGAGAGGAAACATCAGTCAGACCAGTTAAAGGTTTAAAAGTAGTGATGCCACAGTGTAGAAATGCTGTCAGTGAACACATCGTCACATAAACTGCTTCTACAACCCTCTGCTCCTGTGGTTCTGGTTTCTCAGGCGGCGTTTCCTGTACATGGTGAATCTGGAGGCTCCATCTGAACCTCCTCGGAAAATCGGTCGACAGAGTAAGTGGGACGTGGGGACGGTCCAGTGGAACCCGCACAAATCAGAGTCCCACGTCTTCGCTGCCTCCGTGAGTCCTGCTCCTAAAAATGTTCAAGATGAGAGCCGACGTTAAAATCAGATCCAAGAATATTATAAATAAAAAGCATTTTGTCATTGTGTATTTCTGTGTGTGTGTGTTGTGTTTAGAGTAACCAGCGTGTGGATCTGTACTCGTGGAGGGAGGGCTGTGGAGAGGTTCACACCTCCCTGCAGGGACACACCCGGGTCATCAGGTAACAACAGTTAAATCAAAGCACCTCTCTGCAGGTTAACACACAGTCTGGACCCACTGTGATGTGTTCACTGACCGAGTGTGACGTGTTCACTGTCTCCCCATGATGTGCTAATGTCTCCAGTGATCTGGACTGGTCCTGGTTTGAGCCGGAGTTCCTGGTCACCAGCTCAGTGGACACCTACATCTACATCTGGGACACCAGGTCAGAGGAAGTCATGATCATTATAATTTAACAGATGGTTTAAACCTGGAAGGTGAAGAGTGAGGGAAATAAATCCCAAACTGTCATCACATGATATATAATATACTCACTCACTTCACCTGTAAATGCGGTCTTTGTGTCTGTTTGACTCTACAGAGACACTCGAAAACCCACAGTGGCTCTGTCTGCTGTCGGTGAGTATTTAAAGGATCAGACCGTGTTTATTCACATCTATGAAAATCAACCTGCAGAGAGAGAATCCACCACTGTCAGTGTTTAATCACCTGAACAGATTATTACTTTACATTTAACTTCTGAACCACAGCATCTTTAATGTGAGAAACAAACTTTTTTCCTGTCTTGTTTTATTTTGGTTCAGTGTCAGGTGTAACCAGACTGATTGAAGATGTCTGAGCGGATAGTTCCTGCTTTCACATGTGTTATCACCTGAAAATAATCCAACTAAAGGAACAATTGTGATGGATTAGCTTTTATTCATTTGTCCGAGTTTTATAGAAATGAACTGAAATGAACAGCTGCACAAAACGATGCTAAAGAAGAAGAAATAAGTCCAGTGTCATAAATAATTCAATGAACCCAAACAAGAGTTAGTGTATTTTTTTTCTAATGTATTTGTATTCTGTTCGTTCTCACCTGTTTTGTCATCTCTCTAGAGTTCACTCTCTTCTTCTCCGTCTCATGTTTGCAGCCGGAGCGTCTCAGGTGAAGTGGAACAAGAAGAACCAGTATCTGCTCGCATCCAGTCACGACGGAGACGTACGGATCTGGGACAAAAGAGTGAGCAAGCCAACACATCTGAACCACACACTGAGCTGTTGCTGTGAATGTATAAGTGATGATGTGTTTGTGTAATTTCATCTGAACAGAAGCCGAACACGGCGGCGGAGTACGTGGCAGCTCACCTGTCGAAGATCCACGGCCTCGACTGGCACCCGGACAATGAGTTCATCCTCGCCACGTCGAGCCAGGACAACTCAGTCAGGGTGAGACTCAGACAATGTTACTGTGATAAACCTTTAATATAAAGGCGCAACTGGAATTATTCATGTCTCCTGTGTGTTTAGTTTTGGGATTACCGACAGCCCAGGAAGTACCTGAACATCCTGTCCTGCCAGGTGCCGGTGTGGAAGGCCAGGTACACGGTGAGTATCGACACCTGAGCTCACACTGAACACTGTGATATGTCTGTAATAAAATAATAAATTAGGCAATAATAAGCTGGTGTATCAGAGACCAGATGTCATACTCTCTCTCTGTGTGTTTCCTGTGTCGTCTCAGCCGTTCTCTAACGGTCTGGTCACAGTGATGGTTCCTCAGCTGAGGAGAGAGAACAGTCTGTTACTGTGGAGCACACTCGACCTCAACAGTCCTGTCCACGCCTTCGTCGGACACGATGACGTGGTGCTTGAGTTCCGCTGGAGGCCGCAGAAAGAAGGTGACCGATCACAGTTTCGAGCCTTACACTCCCTGAAAGTGACACAAAGACTTCTATTGAAAGTGGATTTTTTTTTTTTTTTGGGATGGGGCTAGGCTAACAGTTTCCCCCTGTTTCCAGTCTTTGTGCTAAGCTAGGCTAAACATGTCCCGGACCTCTGTATGTGCTGGAAACACAGAGGTGAAAGTGAAACATCTGACTCTGCAGGAAATAGAGAATCAGAGAATAAATATCAGAGCGTCAGAAATGTTCCTCACACATCATGTGATTTAGAATATTTTAGTAAATATGTGGAGATGATTCTCTCCTTTACTGATAATAAATATATAATCACATCAGTCCCTTTTCCAGTGAGAATTTGCATTTTGCTTTAAACTACTGTCTAAAACTCTTTTTCTCTTTGCGCTTCACACTGAGCTTTCAGTCATATCACATGATCTTCCTCAGCTGTTTAAACGTTCATCTTTCTGAACATTTTGAGGACTCCTTGTCCTTCTTGTCTTACATCCTGACATATTGAATAAATCCAACTTTTAAGCCATGAATAATGAATACTTTAAGTCAGAAACAAAATTGAAATTTTAACATCTATAATTCTGTTACAACTGAGCAGTTTTATCTCCTGAGGAAGACCATGTGATGTGACTGAAAGCTCTGGAACAGCCTGGACTTTTTGGTGCGACTGTTTTGTCGTCTGCTCTTGTAACAAGTGAAGATTGAACTGACTGGTCAGACTGTAAATCAGATGTGTTGTTGTGTTGTTGACTACACAGGCTCTAAGGATTACCAGCTGGTCACCTGGTCCAGAGATCAGACTCTGAGGATATGGAGGGTGGATCCTCAGCTGCAGAAGGTCAGTGTGTGGTCAGCTTCAGAGAGATGATTCACACAGACCTGTTCTTCTGATCTGATTTATTCTGATGGCTGCTCCATGTTGTTGTTGTTGTTGTTGTGGTGCAGCTGTGTGTCAGTGATGTGGTGGAGGACCTGATGGAGGGGATGTCTCTGACCGTGGAGTCGGAGAAGTCTTTGTCCTCTCAGGAGCCAGAGAGTCAACACAGCGTCGGTCCTGCTGCCGACAACCTGCAGGGTGAGAAAATATCAGAGCCTTCGCATCGGTGTTTCCAAGCTTTTCTGGAGTAAAAACCTCAGGTCCTCGCTCACCACAGGTTGTCCAAAAAATATCACCATGAAACTGTGATCCAGAATCAAACAATGAGCGTCTCATCACCATCACGCCAGAGTTGACTTTGTGAAAAATAAACTTGACGAAAACTGAAAACTAAAAACCCAAACTGTGACTAATAACACAGTTTCTTTCCTCCATCGTATCTGATCTGTCGTCTTTCCATTACTCCACCTCCCTCTCAGACCAGGACGGCTCTCGTCAGGACTCTGCGGTGGGTTCAGGTCTCCCTCAGACCCTGCAGCAGGAGTTCTCTCTGGTCAACCTGCAGATCAGAAACGTTAACGTGGAGGTGAGACTGTAACATCCTAGGCTGCCTGTGACTATAAAAGAAATCACTAAATCGGTTATATGGTTGTCAGGGTCTTCATCTTTTTGTGTCTCCTCTCAGCTCACAGCTTTATTTTGAATTTTCCTTTCACTAATTTTGTTGTTTTTCCATATGATAACAGAGAAGGTGATATTATGAACTCTTTTTATGAACTTGTCTCGTCGTCGTTGTGCAGATGGACGCAGTGAACCGCAGCTGTGTGGTGTCGGCTCACTTCGGCAGCCATCAGGTTCATCTGGTGGTGAAATTTCCCGCCCAGTATCCAAACAACGCCGCACCAACCTTCCAGTTTGTCCCCCCGACCACCATCCCCTCAGCCATGAAGACCAAGATCCAGAAGGTACAGATGCTCCTGAATGCACCACAATACATTTTTTTTTTCAAAATCTTATTTTCTAATTTTAGATTTAGTTTTTGTTGTTGTGTGAGGATGATGTCCTGAGTTCAGATGTGTCTTTGTCTCTGCTCAGATCCTGACGGACACGTCTCTGCAGAAGGTGAAGAGGAACCAGAACTGTCTGGAGCCGTGTGTCCGACAGCTGGTGTCCTGTTTGGAGTCTGATATGGTGAGAACTCACACACAGCCCCTTACCCCAAACTAGACCTGATCCTAACCTGATCCTGAACCCCACAGTGTTGTTAGTTTACAGCAGAGTACCTGTAAATCAGCTCTCCTCTGTGTCTCTGTGTGTCCTCTCTCAGACTCAGGAGGACGGTCCGGCCTCTGGTCCCTTCGTCCTCTCAAACCCCGTCACTCCGGCTCTGCAGGCGTTTCCTCGAGTCACCAACACATACGGCTCCTATCAGGTAACAATTAAAACAACAATTAATAATTGTTGACTGAAAGCTGAAGTTTAGGTTTTTTATGGAGTGAGTTCCCCCAAAAATTACACTTTATTGCCAGGTAACTGCTGAAATGTTCAACATAACAGATGATATGAACAGAGAAGAATGACGTCCATAAAAGGAAAAGTTCCCTCTCCTCCTCGTGTTTTTAGGAAATTATCTTTTGTTTTTCCAGGACGCTAACATCCCGTTCCCTCGGACCTCTGGCGCTCGTTTCTGTGGCACTGGCTGTCTGGTTTACTTCACCCGACCAATCACCATGCACCGCTCTGTCCCGCCCACTGAGCCCACTCCCAGGTAAGAAAAAAAAGGATTAGTAAAGCAGGAGTAGATGTAGGTGCTCTTGTTTCTAGGGTTTCCTTTAATGGTGGACTGTTCCTTTAATGTGTGGTCAATGTGTGTGTGTTCAGGTCTCTGTCAGCTCTGTCAGCCTACCACAGCGGTGTGTTGACGCCGATGAAGATGCGTTCAGAGTCTCAGAGCACTCTGAGGCTGTACAGCGGCAGCCCGACACGCTCTGACAAAGACACCGTCTCCATCTCCTCCTTTTACTACAAAGAACGGGTGAGACACACACACACACTTCAGGTGAACATGTCTGCTGTATTTCTGTTTTCTGTACATTTGTGTACTTTGTTGTTCTGACTAAATTAACAGGCACATGAAATGTTGTCGTTGGTTTGCACAGACTCAGCTTTTGTCCCATTAACCCGTCGTCTGCTGTACAGAAGTTCAATAAAGACAAAACTGTGTGAGCACAAAACAAATTCAACAACTAATCAGTCTGTAAGTAATGATATGAGAGCACAGGGACATTTATGGTTATATTTTGTCAGTCTATCGATCGGTTTGTCAGTTAATTGATTAAGAAACCAGTTACTGCTAACATCACTGGAAAACTGCAACACAAACCAGTAACTTCACTGCAAAACATCCTGAAACAGCAAGTTCCCAAACACTGAGGTCTCTCCTGCCAATTATATATTTTTTTGAACATTTTAAAATAAAGTGATTCAGTTCAAAATGACTTCAAGCAACATAAAATTTTTTGACAAATTTTCTCAAAGCTTCTGGAGGAATCTGTCTTTTTCACAGCAGAATTTTGACCCTGGATTCAGTGTCAGGTTCAGGTGTTGTTGATGTTTGCACACCGTCACACCATCATGGTTTGGGTCATGGTTTTCTGGGGCACTTAAACAGAATGGAGTATCATTGGTGTTATACGTAACACCTGACTACTATGACACCTTAATGAATGGTTCAGATTAATTAGCCTATTAGTTTTTTATTATGACAACAACCCATTGTGTGTCTGCTTCAATAGCTGTCGACTGTGCACAAAATCCAGAGTTAACAGCTTATTTTTTCTAGATAGAGTCACAGACTGAATTTGTCTTGTTCTCACTCTATAATTTTGTTATAAATTAACTTCCGTACAAAAAGAGGAATGAGGCTGAAATAATGAGGTGAAATAACTCAAAACACCACTCATCACGCTCCGTGTCGTTCATGAGTCAGCGGGTAGTTCAGTGGGGCTGGGAAATTGGAGCGCTGCTCTATCTGATATCTTCTGTTGATGAGGTTGGTTGAACCCTCCTGGTGATTCTGTGCGAACGTCCCATCTCTGTCTCTCTGATGGGTTTTTGTTTACTTTTACTTTTACTTTTTTCCTTCTTTTTTCTGTGTTGTTTTTCTCTGGTCAATCACCTCTCCCCATGCTGCTGTGGGCCACTCCTCCTTCTCACTTTCCTCCAATCAGAAGCTCCCAGTCTCTGCCTCCCGCCGCTGGTCTGTCCAAACCCTCCATGACTGGCCGGTACTGAGCCCTTTTTCCCCTCCATCAATCCATCCATCCCTCTTTTCTCTCATCTTTCCCTCTGCCGTTCTTCTTCTCTGGGTTTTCTCTCATTACAGCGCTGGGATTTTAATGTGTTATTTGCATGTTGGGAAATTAACATCCATGTTACATCTATCACATCGATGTTAACCTCTTTAATGAATTGACCCCAGCAGCTCTGTGAAGCAGTCAACTCTGCAGCGATGCCCGGCTCTGACTCTCCATCCTGACTGTCACTGTTAGCTTAGTAAAAACTAGCCTGTTGAAGCAGCAGTGACGAGCATTGTTTGCAAAGTTCTGCTTCAGGGCACATTACTGAAGTTGATTTGACAACCAATAACTGCTGCCTGACTTCCTCTCTGCTCTGCAACAGTGTGTCTTAATGTTCACTAACCTTTAACATCTGCAGGTAAGTTTCTGTGATCGGAACAGAAATGGCTTTGACTTGTTTTAACTTTGTTTTTTAAGGTAATTTGGCTTTTCAGGCTACATGTTAGTTTAATAAACTGAAAACTAACCATGTGTTCACACTGTGAGCGCTCAGACACAAACTGTTGATCTATCCATAGCCACGACAGGCAGGTTGAGAGCCACAGATTGACCATTGGAGGGAAAACAGATTTCCTCTTGTAGACGTTTAATAGAGCAGAGCAGGGATGATGTATTTCTGTAGTCCAGCCCTGAAGTCAGCATCACCCTGGTTCCCTCCACAAAAAGCCAATGGGATTTTTTCATTGTGTTTTGGATTATTACAGAAAATAAACTGTGACCAACTTAAGTTTCTGATCCTCACAGGTTTAGTTCATCAGATAATCTTCACAGATGAACACCACTGTTCTGATGTTTGAAACCTAAATACAATCTCCAGAAGTAAAAAGCTAATGTTAGGCTATAAACCAACTACACCACGGTCACATGACATCAACGTCTCCACCACTAAGCTTCCAACTTGTCATTTAATTTAGCTCTGACCTCTTCTACAAAAGCCTTTCTTAGTCTTAGCCTTAGTTAGTGATAGTTTGAAAGAGTGTGAGTATAAACACAACAAAGCTGTAAAGGTGAACTGGTGAGTAGATCAGTTTTCATGTTAACGTCCCTGACAACCTCTGTAGTCTCATTTAGACACTTGTTAGCAACCACCTTTTTTAAGACACGTAAAAGCTTCAAACATCAGGAGTGGAGGATTTACTGATAGATTTTATGTTGTAGAATAAAACATGAAAATGTCTTGAGCTTGTGTTAAAACCACAGACTTTATTTCAGAAATTTAACCAAAAACCCATTGACTTTGGAACAAGGGAACAGGAAGTGCTAACATGCTAGCTTACTTCTGGCGTTTATGATCATTCCTGCAGCTGTTCCTGTTCTGCTGAGACATGATCAGGAAACTCATTAAGCTGCTTAAATAGTTTAAATAATTCAATAATAGTCCTCAAATCTTACAGGCCAGACTTTACTGAAGATATTCATGCTCCACAGAGTATGAACCCTGATGATCTCTGGGACCCACTGACTTACAGGATTTATGAAAACTACTGCATTAACTGTGTAAATTCCCTAAGAAATTTCAGATTTCAACTTGAAACTTAAAAAGGACATTTTCCTTCACGGTAGCATCTCACAGTGTGAACAGTCTCTGTCAGTAATTTGTCGTCCAGACCACTTTTAATCAGGTGGTGCTTTGTCTCCTCTGGACCTGCTGTCTCCCTCCTCCTCCTCCTCCTCCTCCCATCTGTCCGTCTGTCCGTCTGTCCATCAGAAATCCCGCCGGTTCAAGACGAAGCGAGAGGGGACAGACTACGGCAACCGTCCCATCAAACTGGCCGGGAAAGTCATCATCCAGGAGATCTCCTGTCTGCTGCCCGTCCACAAAGCTCTGGGAGAGAGCTATATGTGAGAGACTGGATCAAACAAGCACCTATTTTGATAATCAATTGATCATATTTTGTCCATGAGTGTTGAGTTTTAGTCATTTATGTTTAGTATGTTCTCTTACTTGTTCAGTCTGAACATGAATGACATTCAGGAAACGTGTCAGAAGAACGCAGCAGCAGCACTCGCAGTCGGACGCAGAGACGTAGCAAAGGTCAGGATTACATGTGTTTTTATTTGTCTTTTCTTTTGTTTCCTCCTTCTGAAGAAAAAATTCTCACGGGAATCTGGTCCCAAATGTAACTTAAATTCAAATATATGGACTCTTTTATAAGTCTGTCTGTCACAATTTTGTCTGCGTAGGTTTGGGCTTTGGCGTCTGCAGCGACTAGTCAGGACCTGAGTCCAGATTCAGACCCGGACACAGAGACTCCCTGGGCCAGACACCCATTTGGACGCCACCTGCTGGAGACTCTGTGAGCTTGTTTGTTTCTTCCACACTCGTCACAATAAGTTCTGGACCCAGACAGGACTGAGAGTTGGAGAATTCAGATGTTAAATCTAGACTCTCTGGGAGAGTTTCAGAACCTGGACTAAACTCTGTCTGTTTGTGTGTCAACCCTTCAGTTTGGATCACTACAGTCAGATGAGTGATGTGCAGACTCTGGCCATGCTGTGCAGTGTGTTCAGAGCTCAGGCTCCACCTCCAGACTGTTACTCTCTGTATGGACACCACCCGTCACGCTCCTCCATGTTCCCCCCACACCACTCACGATATGTAAGTCTGTTCTCCTCTTAGTTTGTTTGATCCGTGTCCTTCTCTGTCAGAGTGGAAGATGAGCTTCACCTCTGAGCATCCAGTGCAAAGACACCTTCCAGGACATGGTTAGCCTAGCGCCAAAAACAATGGAAACAGGGGGAAATTGTTAGCCTAGCTTTGCACTAAAACTGGAATCAGGGAGAAACTATTAGCCTAGCTTAGCGCAAAGATTGGAAGCTATAGGAAGTGATGAAAAGTGTCTGTCTTTAACTCAGCCCAGCTACACCTCCAGCTCAGTCACCTCAGGCTCCTGCTCCAGCACCTCTGACTCCATCACTACAACCACCTGGAACGCAGGTGAGTCTCCACAGCGCCACACACAGGCCGACTGCTGCCACACCACATTATACTCATTATATACGCTCATGACGTTCACATTTCTCTCCACCCAAACAATTTATATTTTTACCTTTTCAGGCCGAGACTCTGAGCACGCCAACCCCTGGGGCGAATCCTCTCCTGATGACTATCGCTATGGAAACCAGGGTTACACAGATCCCCGGGAACGAGAGCGAGAGCAGCATGACATGAACAAGAGGTGACGTAACTCCACTTCCTGCTCAGACAGATATTTATCCTTAAAAACGGTCGGTCTGTGTCTCACTGACAGAGCTGTGATGTAATTTCCTTTTCCTGTGCAGACTGCTGGACCCCGCAAACATGCTGCAGTTCGATGACTTTAAGAAGTGTTATGGTGAAATCCTGTACCGCTGGGGTCTGAGAGAGAAAAGAGCTGATGTGCTAAAGTTTGCCTCCTGTCCTCCTGAACCTCATAAAGGCATCGGTACGTTATTCTAATAATACTCTGACCTCTCTGCTGATGTGTTTAAACGCTCCGCTTAGGCATTGTAGGACAAATAACGACCACTGATTAGTTTGTGTTCTGTTTGATACAAACCCTCTGTCTGTTTCCTCTGCAGAGTTCGGTGTGTACTGCTGTCACTGTCGTAGTCAGGCTCGTGGTACTCAGTGCGCTGTTTGTAAACGTCTCACCTTCCAGTGCGCCATCTGTCACGTGGCCGTACGAGGCTCCTCCAACTTCTGCCTGAGCTGTGGTCACGGAGGACACACCAGCCACATGATGGACTGGTTTCGACGGCAGGACGAGTGTCCGGCCGGCTGTGGCTGCCACTGTCTGCTGCAGAGCACCTTCTGATACAACACAGACACTGCAAACAGAAAGCAACAGATCTGAGGTACATATGCTCTGACATCCATCAGTGCTGTGGCTGATCTGAGCCTCTGATGCAGAGGAGGGTTTTTGAGGAGCCAGATGTCCTCATACAGGCAGGACCTAAAGACAGTAGCAGCAGATGAGATTCACTCTGGTAATTCATGGTCCCAGAGGATTGCTGCTTATGTCCTCCTAACTTCTCCTCTGTTGTCATTATGAAGGAAAATTTTAACTTTCACATCAGACATGAAGTCTCACGGACCCCGGCAGCTATCAGAGAGAAAAAAAATCTATTTGTGAACAGAAATCAGTGCATTTTCTCTCAAATTAATTATTTAATTATTTCTGTGCACAGATTAATAGACCATAACAAACTATATCTAAGATATTAAATGAGATGTCAAAGATAACAACATTGTTTAACAGGCAACATGTAAACTTTATACATTTATCTGTGTTCAGAAAATTGATAAAATAACATCAGTTTGGCTGAAAATCCCAGTCTAAGAGATGGAAATTTGTTATTTTGGGTATAAGGCTTATTTTTTATTACTTTTGCTGCTTTAACGGTCTTAAAGTTTAAATACTTTAACTGTAAAACCTCAAAACAGCAAAACTTAAAGATGATGAGATGAAAGTTAGACACCAGCAGCATCATATATAACCTTCACTGACACAGTGAAATGTGGAATATTTCTAACATTAATAATGTGACACGTAAAATACTGAAGCCTGAAAAAAAAAAAAAAAACGCTGGTATTGAACATTTACCTTTTAATTTTGTTTTTTCCGTGACATCTGCCGGGCTCCATAAAATCTGATGCTCAGATTCTTTAGACTCTTTAATTACTTCTCTAACGCCATCCTCAGGATGAAACTGTCAACACACCTGCACACACAATCTCATGATCTCATACTGAGTCAGATGAGGAACTGAGATGTTAAAGTTACACATCATCACTGCACCTGAGCAGCCTGTTCACTAACCTGTGACCTGTCAGTCATCTTATCTTTGCTGACTTAGCATTTCTGCTTGTATTTCCCTTTAAGTCTCCACCGTTGTGTTGACTGTGCCGACAGTAAACAGTTAAACAAAACCAGAACTCAGTCCAAACAGGTGATAAATGCTCAGATTATGATGCAGTAATATGAGGGTGTTTCTCCTGTAGCTGTCACTTCATATTCACAGTGGCCTTACACGACTCACTACCGGACACAGACGTGGTCACGACTGTTTTTATGTGTTCAATACGTTAATGTAACAACACCAACAGAGACAGTAACTCTCTGAAGATGAGGACTGTGAATAGTTCACGACTGTACTGTAAAAATACGAATAATAAAACAAGTATGTTTGAATTAAATCAGATTGTCATTTATTCAAAAAAAAACAAAACAAGCTTTCAATGACCTAGTTTTCTCCTTTGACTACACTACTGGTAAGACAAACAGCACCTATTACACATTTACATGGACGAGCAGTGGCGATACAAGGACATACATTTACATAACAGCCTGTGTAGTTTGATAGTATTAAAAAGTATAAACTGCAGGGAGCTTAATCATCCCTGGATGACACCAGAATATCCTCACAATGTGAGTAGTTTATACTTTTGTTAATGTTTGTGATCACAACAGAATAGGCAGCAGCTGAGAGACACGTAGGTTACTGTAGAACTGCACCTAACAATTATTTACATTACTATTTAATCTGATTATTATTTTTTGACTAACCTATAGTGTAGTGTACAGTCTTTATAGTCTATAAAATGTTAGAAAATGATGAAAAATGGCTGTTATAATTCCCCACAGACCATGGTGACATCTTCAGGTATTTTGTCTGACCAAACCCAAAAATATCCACTTCACTTCAGTTATTCTGTGTCAGAACAGATCAGGTTGTTGCAGCATCGTCTCAGATTTTGTTCAAACCTTGTCTAAATCTATAACAGATTTTTTCAGCCCTTGATATTATTTCATTTTTACTCAAAAACATCTTATCAGTGAAGTCATGTTTAGACATTAACATGTTGAACAGTTTTATTCCTGTCCTCATCAAACTCTGTAGCCTGCTGATTTTCTATTAGGCCAAAGTATATTGCCCGAACGTGGCTTCACAGATAAGGTGTGAGTGTAACACTTAAAAAAAATAAGCAGGGCCAAAAACATATAAAAACATCTGAACTGAACTGAAATATTTTACAGGTCTTAGTTTTGGGACCCAAACATCATAAAGACAAACTTTGAGCAAAATCTGAGAGAGTACTTGATTCTCTAGGATTCTGTCTGATTCTGTCCGCTGAATCCCTACCATCTGTCGCTCTGTGGATGACCTCTGACCTCTTAAACAGGAAGTCACATGACAGGCGGAGGCTGTGGTCGGTATCTGGACGGAGATTTGAGTCGACAGAAGACGCACTGAGTAAGCAGCTCTGAGGTCTGTAGTCTGGACACTGGGAATGGCTTTCCACACTCTGCACACTGGAAATACACACACAAACACACTTTACACTCTACAACCAACCAACCAGTGTTACAGACGGTTCAAAAGAATGAAACAACACGAGAATTCAGGCGTAAAAAGGTAAAATGTTCAGTCACATATTTGGTTGAACTTAGTGACATAAATACATAAATAACTGGGGAGGTAAACAGGATCAATGACTCTGACCTTGAGGATGTGAATCCCTGATCCTTCAGTCCTCCTCTTCTCCATGACCTGTGGGATCTCCTCCATGTTCTCTATGTCCCATAACCTCACAGTCCCATCCTGCAAAGACAATCAATCAAACAACAGAGGACAGTTCATTCCTCAGAGTGAGTAATGCTGAAGCATGAATGACTGTTTGGGAAATCAGGTCTCAAACATCTGGTGAGAGAGGTCACTGCATTGAGGGAATACTGCTGCCATGAGGAGGTGTACGTGGTCTGTGACAGTGTTCAGGGAGGTGGTACGTGTCAAAGTAACATCCTCATGAATATCAAGTCTCAAGGTTTTCCAGCAGAACATTACCCAGAGCGTCACACTGCCTCATGCTTATGTGTCCACGGTAAGATCTTTCAGCAGTGGACAGGGGTCATCATCGACCCACTGGCCGGTCTGTGATGCTCTGTGGGTTCAGACCACACAGGTCAGCCTTTGGTCGGTGCTGACCGCTGCACACCAGGAACACCTCACAGCACCTGCTGTTCTGGAGATGCTCTGACTCAGTCGTCTAATCATCAAAATCTGATCCTCGTCAGAGTCGCTCAGATTCTCACACTTGTTTTTTCCTGCTTCCAACACGTCAACATCAAGAACTGACTGTTCACCTGCTGCCTAATATATCCCACCTCCAACAGGTGCTATTGTATTGAGACTGTTATTCACCTCACCTGTCAGTGGTTTTAATGCTGTGTTTTTTTGAGTTGAGAACAGTGGATATGACTTTCGATGTGGGGGTCTTATCCCTACAGGAAAACACTCTAAATCATGCACACATCTGAGCAGATCTACAGGGCTCAGACTGTCTGCACGGGAAACCTTTGGAAAAGATGCACAGACTTGACTAGGTGAAAATAAGGCTGGAGAACAAATGACTGAGATCCACATCCACAGGAAAGTCCCTGCATTCAGCACACATTTCAGAATGTCATATCTGTGCCTGTCAGTGACGCACGTGAAGCACGTTTAGACCCTGAGAATCATGGATCCCAAAATGTACAAGTCTGATAAGTTTTGTTTAACTGAAGAAGAAAACACACTTCACTAAATCCACAATGTTAGCCTAGTTAAAATGGATGTACATTTAACCTTAATTCTGGGACAGTTGAGGTTCAAATCAGTGCAGGTGATGAAATGTTGTGGACAGAGTGGAGCAGTACCTTGGAGGCAGAGGCAACCAACTTCCCGTCAGCGCTGATTGACACATCTGTCACCCAGTCACTGTGGCCCTGTGACAAAGAGATAAAATAATCTGTAAACACAATACACAACGTCTTTCACAGTGAGGGGTGAAAGAGTTCAACTACCTTCATGATGAGACTCAGACAGAGGGGAGACGTATCCCAGAGTGCAACAGTCCTGTCGTAGGAGCCGGACACCAGCAGGTTTGCTGAGGAATCATGACAGGAAGTGTTTCATTGGACATAAACGTTAGGTCCTGACTGTGTCGCTGCCTTGCTCAGAGGTAACTCACCGTCAGCAGAGAAGCTGCAGGAGCTCACGCTGCCTTCATGGGCTCTCTGCAGCGACGTCCCGCCGTGAGATCGAAACCCTCCCGCCTGAAGGTCCCACAGCTTTAACGTTTTATCCCATGATGCCGTGCACAGGAAGTGCCCGTTGCTGGTGAAGCAGCAGTCAGAGACAACATTGCCGTGGTTACTGAGAGAGAGAGAGACAGAAATAACAATAACACAGGGAGAGAAAAAAGGTTTATTTAACTAATTTTAAATGTATTTACCTGTGACACACTCAGATCCATGCAGTGTTTTCACTTCATTTCCTGAACTTTCAGATCTTCCTCAGAGCAAACATGACTCAACAAAGAGCAGACACACTCTAATCACTGGCAGTATGTGCTACACCTGTGACCACCCTGATGGTAGAGACTCCACCTCCTGGGAATTGTAGTTTTAAACAAACACATCAGAATAGAAACAGAACAAAGAGCTATGAAGGGAAATCAGGTGAAGTGAACCAAAGACCACAACTTCTACACTAGACACAAGGAACAAAGGCAAAATTCTGGGCTATGATACACCAAGGTCATGTATGGTGTTGTATTTTGGTAATATGACAGGAGATACTGTGTTGGGAGACAGACAGAAAGGTAGAAAGGCCATCACGAGGAGATGGGGTGAGGCAGAACCACTAAGACGAGAGGAACGGAAGAAAATTGTGAATGAAATATACATTACGGAGCAGCTGACTCATAGGATAAGGACACAACAGTATTGAGAGAAATTGAAGAAATGGATGATATCTACATGTCAATGACAGGATAATGACTGAAACACTGAATAAGTAACAGGGACAAATATGTTTTATAGAGACAAGGCAATCCAGATCCTTATTTTTTTGTTGTTTGATGATGATGTTTTGTGTGTTTGTATTCTTTCGTAATGTAAAAAACATTCAAAATAAAGTGTTTTTTTTTAATGAAAAAATATATATAAAATATCTTGGATTTGGTTTTAGCACGTGTAGTTGTACCTGTATATAACCAGGGTGTGCAGACGTAGTGCATCCTGCCAGTGATTAGAAAGTGACTGCGTGACTTTGCCTGTCTCTTTGTTGAGGCTAGTATCCTCTGAAGCAGGTCTGAGAGACTGAAAGTGAAACTACTGCATGGATGGAAGTGTGCAGAGATCTGTTTCTGTCATTCATTGATGCTTCCAGCACCTTAGCAGAGAACTGGTCAGGTGGAGTGGTGGTTATCCTGCATATGTTGTTACCTACAGTCACCAAAGAGCCAGCAATAAGCCATCATCATCATCAGTAGTAGTTTACAGTGTAATACATAATACGAGAGGAACGTTGTTCCTGATGTACAAAGAAAGTTGTTCTGTTTTTAAAGTGTTAAATAAATAAAAGAAAAAGAAGCTGAGATAAAAAGCTAATATGAAAAGTTTGTCTGCATCTTCGTCTGTCACCTGTTGATGGATACAATGGTTTTCTGAACCTTCAGGTCCCACAGTTTGATGCTTCGGTCTGCAGACACCGAGGCCACCTGCTGGCCCTGAGGGTTGAACCTGCACCGTGTGATGGTGGAGCAGTGATGATCTGGGGGAGAAAACAAACGCACCTTCATTAACACTCCCTATGAACATGAATCCTGACAGGCTGGCTGAGCTGCTGTCGTACCACTGACATGGTGCTGCGTCTGTCCGCTGGCAGCATCGTTGATGTAAACTCCGTTCTGTGGATCTGCGGCACAAACAATCAGCCGGCCATCAGAGGAGACGCTGCAGGAGGTCAGGAGGCCAACCTGCCTCGACTTCCACTGCACAACAAGAACCAGACAATATTCAATAGGAATGTTGCTGGTTTGAAACCTGAGAACTCCCAGAATAACAGAGCAGGCAAAGAGCAGAAGACTCACCACAATCTGTCCAGTCTCCAGGTCCCAGACCACCATCTTCTTATCCCAGGAGACTGTCACCATCCTGACAGACACAGTCCACTCAGCTCCAACTCTAATGCAACATAAACACTGAATCTGTAAAGGTGGTTTTCACCTGGGACTCACCTGTTGCTGTTTGGGATCAGAGCACACTCAGTGATGGTTTTTCCATGAACTCCATCAAACATCCTTAGAGGTCTGCAGCTCTCCACGTCCTGTACAGGTCACAGTGTTTTACAGACTGATGTGTTAAATGTGTGGTGCCTAAATAAATAAAGTAGTAGCAATAGTAGTAATAGTAGTAGTAGTAGTGGTACAGGAGAATGAGCAGATTACCCAGAGGACAGCGGTGCAGTCTGAGGAGCAGCTGAGGATGCAGCGGTCGTTGAAGCAGAGTCGAGCAGCGGTGACGCTGTCTCCGTGAGCTCGTAACACCTTCACTGGAACCTACAGACACATCAACACATCACAACGCTGTTATATGATAAACTACACGACACGACACACACCAAACTCACACACACTATCAGACAATTCATCTGTTGGTCTGCGGAGAGGAAATTATGTATGGCAGTTCTGACAGATGATTACTTTTGTCAGATGAAATACAAAATCTTGTGTATTTTTCAGTCCTTAATTCAATAATATTATACGTTCACATATTCATCAGAAAGAGGCTGGACTCTCCTATAATCATATCGTATCTGTACTCTCTACATGAGAGAGTTTTGTTTCTAACACGTATCTTAAATTTAGATTTTTACTAAAACAGAAAAGACATTAGAGCTTCTTGTATTAAAAGACCAAGTATCTCCTACCGTTATTGTTTGTTTCACTTTAAACACCGAACTCATTTATTTTGGTAGTTGCAACATATTTTGCTGAAAATGTGATAAAATCTTCACCCACTTTATATAGTTATTTTTAGTTGGTACATCAGAGACATGTACTCTATATTAACAAATTATAAAACCAATGTTGCTGTCAAATATTAAGTATATCAAACTGTTTAAAAACAAGCATTTTACTACACATTATCATCATTTCCCTTTTCTGTCAGTGAACGCACCAACATTTATGCTAGCTACCGTTAACCGTGAAGTTACCGAACATTTCACCTGAGTCTCCCGGCTCCACTCCCCGGCAGCTCCTCTCTGCTCCTCCTCTGTCCTCTTCTCCTCCTCTTCTCCTCCTGAAGCCTCCTCCACCGATAAAGGGTCAATGTTTCTAGACATTTTACAAACTTTCGAAAACATTTCACTTGTTTGAGTGTTAGCTAAAGGTGGCTACTGCGGCAGTTACCATAGCAACATCCCCCCTGGCAACTACCTGATGGCGCTGTCAGGAGCTGTGGGACGTAAGAGAATTTGACGTGTGACAAACGATTCCCAGGTGAATGTTAGTAAACGGATTTATAATACAGACAACAATGTAATATAGTCACACTGAACGTGAATCCTCTCCCTTTTCCATTCTTTAACTGCTCAGCTTTTCTTTCCCAAATCCTTCTTTACCTTTTTCTTTATCCTCTCGTCTCCCTACATTCTCCTTATTTTCACAACAAAATTGAATGGGTCGCAACAAATCAGGAAAAATCATCAATAAAAAAACAAAATGCATCAACTGTATATGTTAAACATTTTATTATTCAAAACAGGAATAACATGTGATCTATTGTGTAAAATGAAGTGAGTGCAGAGCAGACAGATTGTTGGTCGTCCTCACAGAGGACAAACACCCCGCTGGTTCACCAGGTCTGATGAGACCGGTTACTCTTCAGTCTGTGAGGATGGAGACACAGAGACAGAGCAAACACACATGAATATATATGGTTAGTTGTTTGGATACACAAGGACAATTTAAAGTGCTTTATGTAAGATTAGAGTTTTTTTATCTGATGCTGTTTTGTGCGGAGTCTGTGTGACCTCTGACCTTTTCAGCAGCTCCTCTGTCGACACCTCTGTGTCTTCACCGTCACTGTCCTCATCACTGTTGTCTGAGCTGCTGTCTGATGCCTCCTTCTTATTCTTCTTCTGCTGCTTCGCTTTGTGTTTGTGCTTCTTATGTTTCTTCTTCTGCAAAACAAAATGTAAAGTCAAGATCACAGCTGCAGTAAGAAGAATGAATGAACGCTGTTTCATTAAATAAGCTTTTTTCTTGTTTTCTGACCTTCTTGTCCTTCTTGTGTTTGTGCTGCTTCTTGTTTTTGTGTTTCTTCTCTTTGCTCCTCTTGCTGGGTTTCTCCTCTTCACTGGGGGAGCAGAAGGAGGTGGCACCTCCTCTGACTGAACAGGGGAACAAAAGTATTTGTTTTAATGATGAAGCTGCAATTTTCTATATTTTTTCTACATTATGCCATGAAACTAAATATTTGTTTATATATTAATATATATAATATATATGTATAAATATTTGTTTTTAAAGATTTACGTCTTCAGTGGGAAGTTACAAAATGTTCTTAACAACCTGATTTTTCTCTCTGTTGACACGAGAGCAAATTAAACAATTTTTATTTTAAACAATCTCAGCAGCAGGTCGTTTGTTTTCCTGTCTGGAGGTGTGTGGACTCACTGAGAGCAGCTGAAGGAGGCGGCAGCTTCGGACCAAACTCCTCCTGCGTTGAGGTCTGAGACAAAACCACTGCTTCTAATTAAAAAACACAAGAGCAGAAAACTGTTAAAGTCAGAATCAGAATCCTACATGTTTACAATAACATTACTTGTTAGTACAAATAAACAAACTTGATAAAACATCCCAAGTCACTGTCAACTTCCTTATTTACCTGTGATTTGGTCACACACACTGATCCCAAGGTCAAGAATGAACTTCCACGGTCAAAACCACTGTTCTCCCCCCATTCTGAACTTATTTATGACACAGAGGAAACAATTTCCTCTGACGGGTCTTTGTGCGGTTGTTTTGGTCCAAACCCAGATAAGACTGCTGTGTTCAGATCTGCCCAAATGAACTGTATGGATATGGGGGGTCAACCACAGTCCGATTCAACAGGACTCAAGATTTTATTGCAAATACAGCAGATAAAAATGACGTGATGTTCTGTTTTGTGAAACACAGTGGAAACACAAAAGAGAACCTTGAACCAAAGCCGGACATGTTCTTACAAGTTCAGCTCAGAAGGAGGTTGTTAAATTCTCATTGTGAGAGAAGCCTGAAACTTCTGCCCTGTGGAGGAAAGAGGAATCTGAGGGTGTGGTTGTGTTACCTGTCTGCTGGTTGGATTTAGTGGTGGTGGAGGAGGAGGTGCCAGAAGAGGAGGTGACGGAGGAGGTGGAGGTGATGTTTGAGGAGATGTTGAAGAGGTTCGGCACCTGTGGGTCGATTTTCCCCTCATCCTCCTTTGTGTCCTTTTCCCCCTCCTCATCCTCACTCTCTCCCTCCGATGAAGAGGACTTCTCGTCAGAGGAGCTGGCGAAGATGGCCTTAAACAGATCCATAGGAGGCCTGCTCTCCTCTTCTTCCTCCTCCTCCTCATCATCACCTTCTTTCTTCTTGTCTGAGCTTTGTTCTTCTGCTGACTTTGTCTGTACGAAGAGAAAACAGGAGGTCAGATTCCTGCTTCCCAGAGGATGAACCCTTCAGATTTTTACGACTCTTGACACCGTACCTCTGTTCTGTTGCCTGGAGCCTGATGGTTGGTGGGAGCAGGTAAAGCAGGTACAGAGGTTTGCTCCAGTTTGGTCTCAGTTCGTTCACTCAGCGGCTCGTTCTTCTTCTTCTCTTCCTTCTGGTCTGAAACATCCCACCTCGACTTCTTCCCCATCTCTGGAGGCTTTGGAGGAGCTGAGGAGGAGGAAGTCAAGTGACATTAACCAGAGAAAAAATGAAGAGACAAACAGAAACAACTATTTTTTCTGGACCATGAGGAATAATGACGCCATGCTTAAATATTAAAAAGAAGGAGGGAAGTTGATAACATTTTAACAACCTCATTACTACCACCCTCAGGTGCAGGGGTGTGATGAAAACTGCAGCTGCTCTGAGGTCAATTTAACAGATCCGAGTGCCCCCTGTCTGCTGAACCCTGGAGGTGAATGAACCTACCTGTCGTCTCTCTGCTCTCTGTCACAGTCAGGAAGTTGAAGACTGAAAACTTATCTCTCTTCACCTTTGGCAGACCAATCATACCTGACCTGCAGGAACAATCAGACACACAGTTAGATTTTTATATCTGTGCAGACAAACAGGAACTCAACAAACTCACAGACATTCAGTTAAATTTACAGCCTCTGATTAAATGACTGGGACGTTACAACATTCAGTCGAAGAAGTGTGATGTCGTACCCGGGGTAGGGGTCAGGGACGTTGAACCTCTTGCAGAGCAGTTTGTCAGGATGCCACTCGAATGTTTCTCTGGTCAGTTTTCCAAACATCTTCATCTTGACAGCAGCCTGTTTGTCGTCCACATCACCCTGACAACCAAAAAAAGCAACAAACATCAGACTGTCTGCAGTGAACAATAAACAAGAGCCTTCAGCGTTCTTGAAAGTTCAGGTTAGGGGAAAAGAGCTAACGTCATCCTACCTCCTGGTCCCTGGTGACCTCCACATTGTCATCGTCCTCCTGGTGTTTGGCTCTGGTGAAGCGGGAGGAGAGCGAGGAGGAGGTGGGTCTGTACAGGATGGAGGCTCGGACAAACTCCTCCCTCTCCCTGCTGCGCTCCCACTCTGTCATCCCCTGGTCCAGACTCTGGTCCAGGGCGTCTAAGACACAAATCAGGTTTATATTTGATTTCCAGGTTTAGGGATGCCTGCAGTGCATGATGGGACCTGTAGGACAGATCCTCATACCTTTGTCTCCCTGTTTGAGGCGGCTCAGGTAGAACTCGTAGCGCGCCTGTTTGCTCGGGTTATTCTCAAACGGTCTGAAGGTCTGTGAGGAGGTCTGGATGCCTTTCCACGACACCAGAGCCTCGTGCTGCTGCTGCTGGAGTCCGGAGGATGCTGCGGCGCTCAGAGCTGACGACCCTGCCGACGACCCAGCCGACAACCCAGCTGACGACCCAGCCGACCGCGGGGCATCGCAGGATTCTACGGTGGTGGTTTTGCTGGAGGGCAGGTTGGAGGAGTTGCGGAGGTTGAGGAGTCGCTCCCTATCTTCAGGCCTCAGCAGCTCCATGACTGAACTGGGACCTGATCGGGATTAAGGACAACGACAGGAGGAAGACTCTTTTACTCAAGAAAGCGACTTATCTAAGAACATCTGTGTCGCTAATTGAATCTTTTCATACCTTGCAGGGCGTCCTCTCCCAGCAGCGCCCTCCTCTGGCCGGAGTCCAGCTGGTGGCGTCCTCCTTGTTGGGGCTCCTCTTTGACCATGTGCCCCCTGGAGGTCCTCAGAGCCTCAGCCAGAGCAGGACTGACCCCGGAGAGATGTGAAACACTGACTGCAGGATTGAAATGATGGACCGGTCTGTAGTCACGGGGCAGCACGGGGGGAGGGAAGATCTACAGAGAAACACAGCAGTTTATTAGAGATTGTTTTTTTTGTTTTTTTACAGACAACACACAACGACAGATCATAACAAGTTTAAGCTGCTTACAGTCTTTTCCTCGGCTGGTTTCTGAGCCAGAGTGAATCCCTCCAGGATTTTACCGAGGTATGATGCATCTTTGTTTTTGTCTAAAAATGAGGAAAAAAAACTGTTTACAACATTTCTTAATACAGGTTTTACTAATAAAAAAATGTTTCTTACAAATCTATCTGTACATTCCATCTGTACAAGACACTTTATAGAAATATGTTTAAATACAAAAGACATGTAAGAATTCTACAAACTCTCCAGGACTCTTCATGATTCTCTCTTCCAGGCAGTGTTACCTCTTTTCTTGGTGTACTGCTGCGGTGCAGTCCAGCCGTACAGTCCATCTCCAGGCTCCTCTCCTCCCAGCACTGAGTCGTACCTGGACATGGAGTCTCTGTGGTACACATCGCCATCATCGTCATCCTCCAGGGCCCCAACCCCGAACGCCTGCAGGTCACCAAAGGTCACCAGAAGCATTTAGAGTTTGAGAACAGCAGACGTCTTTCTTTTAAAAACTTTAGAAATCCCACCTGTCCGGCCACGCCTCCTCTCCGTGAGCTCCTCTGAGTGTCTCCAAACAGACGACTCCTCGTCTCAGACTGAGGTTTAAACAAGTCGATGTGTTCAGGTGCTCCTTGGCCCAGCAGGGCCAGGCCCGGATCCAGACCACGGTACCCCAGACCCTGAACTCCCAGCCTGGGGCTGAAGTCCACTGGAGTCACGTCCTTCGGGGCAAAGGTCACGTTCTCTGGAGCAAAGTCGTCACTGTCGTCCTGTCGGGAAGAGACGGGGAGGAACAGGAAATATTCATGTTCACATTCTTATGAAGCAGGTTAAACACTTTCTTTTTATTTAAAAGTGTCTGTGATAAAGACGAAGCTGATGAGAACTGAGACCTGACTGACGAAAAAGTGTCACCACATTTTAACAAGTGGAGACGGTAGGATTTTCAACTCAACGTTTCAACTTCACATTTTCATCTTTAATCTCACGACCTGATAAAGTTGTACCTGTAAGCATTAAATTGCCTTTTGTGGGAGTATTTATTCAGTGTGTGGGTGTCGGCCGATGCACCTAAAAACATGCAATCAGCCACAGCTCATCAAAGATAACAGTGGTGCTGAAACAACTAGTCCACCGAACATGTTTTTGGATTTTTATAGACTAATCAGTTTATGGCTTAATTGTTAAAAACCTAAATCTTGGTTCAGGCCTCCGGTAGCAGCTGCAGCACAAACTGTGTTTCTGAGACAACAAACAAGAAAACCACTGAAAAAAAACATTTCTCTGATGGTGGAAACTAAACAGAGCTCCTGGAGCCTGGACTGAGGCTGGTCTGCAGCCCTGTACGTCTGACTATGGAGCACAGATACTGTGTGAAGTGACAGAGACAGCAGTTATAAAAACAACCGGATGTTAGCTGGTCAGTCAGAGCTGCAGCAGCTCATGGAGGTGATCATGGTTCTTAAAACACTTTTAGTGAGATCATGACCTCAACTAAATGTCCATAACTCCACTCAGAATTCAGAGAAAAAGAGGCTGCAGAACTTGGCTGAGACTCATCATGTTTTTAAGTTTCAATAGAGATGATTCAGTAAAATGTAAACTATGATGAGTTTACACGGACACTGTCAGACTTCTGTTCTGGACAAACATCAGACCGCTGTCAACTGTCTCACCCACCTCTGAGTCCTCTGAACCAGCAGGAGGCAGCGCACAACCGTACAATCTGGCTTCATCATCTGTCAGGAGTAGAAGACGACAAGGAGTTTTCATTTACTACCTACTGTCCTTTATCCCAAACATCCCTTTATTACAACTGATAAAACTAGATCACAGGACTCATGATACAAATAAAAAGACAGGATCTAATAATAATATATTTCAAATTGTTGAATAGAAAGAAGAAGAAAGTCTACAGGAGGAGAGAGATTTCAGGTGGAGTACGAACCAGTCTGCTGTCGACGCGCTTTCCTCTTCACACGAGGCCCGACACCCTGACCTTCCTTCCATCCCATCCTCCTCAGCAGCTCCACCCCAATGGACGACCTGGGAGACAAAACCTCAGACTCGAACACAGACTCACATCAGGAGAAAACTCCCACTGATTTTTACCAAACTGACTTCATGAGTTTTCAATTTTTATTTTAATTATTCAGGTTTCCTGAACATCGTATTCCCTCCTGCTGCAACTGGTGAAAAGGCCCCTGGTTTACAGTGAACGGTGCAGGTGTTGTCGGTTACCTGGCAGGTGCAATCAGCTCCTCCAGCAGAGTGTCTCCGGGGATCAGTGCAGTCTGAGCATTGATGGCTCTCGCCTTCTCTCTGGCCGCGTCTCTACGGCTGGACGAGAACTCCTGACTGGTGGTGATCTCTCTGGGAGCGATGCCGTGCTCGCTGAAGTCCTGACGTAACCAACAGCAACCAACAACATTTACTTATTAATTTACTTAAGAAATATCTACAATCCTCAAAAGCTTTTCCATCTCCCACCAATAAATATCCTGTTCTGAGCACATGAAGAAGAATCTGTTTATTAAAGGTGTGTTTCTGTTCCTGAAACCAGACAAAGATCTCAATGATTTCTGAGAACACCTTCAAAATAACTCAGAGTTTTTACAGTTTTCTCCCTCAGGACAGTCGTACCTCCTCATCCATGAAGTCCTCTGGCCTGGCATGATGTTGATCAGCTTTCTGTTGCCGTGACGACACAAAGGTTGATGGGGCCCAGCCTAAAAACACACACAAACAAAAAACTGACATGCTGAGTTTGAAAATAAATGTGGTTTGAACTGAAACTCCTCACAGATACAAACTGAAACATGAAAAAATTTAAGCTGTGTCACAGGCAGAGTACAACATGTGAGCGATTTCCCAGCGAATACATGTTAATACCTATGTAATCTAAACTATATTCAATTTGTCAGAGTGAGGGAAAAACTGAACACTGGTCTGACATGGATCCAGATCTTTAATTAACATACAGCTGAGTAGGAGATGTGATGCAGCAGCACTGACCTTCTTTAGAGCCGACAGTGTTGAAGTAACCGGCTGAAAATCCTCCAGTGAACGCTCCGTGGAACCTTTTGTATCGTCCTTTCTCATCTTTGACCGTCTGCTCGTGGAGTGGGATGGGTTTCTTCAACGGCTCATCTGCAACAAACACACAAAACACATGGAAACATAAACACAAAGACCCACACAACACACCGTATATCCAGTGATGGAGGAAGTATTCAGTTCCTTTAAATTAAACCTACACGTGTAACCAGGAGAGTGTGCTCATTAACAAAACTAAGATACTTAATATTAGAGTTGAAATGATTATTCAATTAGACAATCACCAGAAAATTAATCACAAGCATTTTTTTTTTATTAGACTATTTATTAGTTTTCCAATTTTCTGTATTCTAGGGGATATCATTTTAAGGATCTGTCCTACAGCATAGTAAAATGAATATATTAGACTGTTGGTAGACCAATAAAAAAAAGGGGGGGGGACACTTCGTCACCCTGGAAATGATAACATTATGGCATATTTCCCTATTTTCTGATGTTTCACAGCCCAAATAACTACTTGATATATCAAGAAAATGATCAGTAGATGAACTGCTAATGTAAATAAACACAGGCAGCAGATCTGCTCGATATTGTCTCAGAATTTTATCTCTAGTGGCGCTGAATGTGAATAATATATATCCGCTAATCATTTAGTAAATGTTTCGTAAAAATAGTTTAGTTTCCATCCGATACAGAGGAAGAGTCTTACAAAACTGAAATATTCAAGAGCACTGAAGTTAATTCAAAAGTGTGCTTAAGAATAACACCGGCGTAAATATACAAACTTTCATCCTCTGTGTAGCTGTCTCACTATACAACATGAACCTTACCTACCTACAAAAACCGACAGTAAAGCCTTTCATGTAGCAAATAAAAGTTATCTAACTTATCACATGATTAAGAATAATTTATGAGCCGAACACACAACTGGACAATGACGATTCGTAAAATAACTTCAATGAAAACCCAGCTGTATATACCTTATGCCGGTACATACGGGAATTTTAAATAGACTGATATTTAAATGGAGTCTGGTTTACAAACCAGTGGGCTATGCTAACAGCTCAGAGTCTGCTGTTAGCTAACTGCTGTTAGCATCCTGTAGTGACCGTTGGAGACGTCGCAGCTCATTTATCTCCTCATAAAACAATCAGAACCTGTTACCGTGCAGGCGGACGGATTAACGACGGATTAAATTGAACTCTACCGTCTTCCAGAGGCTCCAGGGGGATCCCGTAGGTCACAAAATCCTCGTCGCTGTCACTGTCGGACGCCATATTTGTACTACAACTACGGTAACCGCGGTAAAACAAATTTTGCGATGGGCGGCGAAGCGTTAATTCTAATATATCAGTAGTAAAATGGCGACGTCTTGTGGTGGTGACATGTACAACAGCGTTAAAGGATCAGTTCAAATAGAAAAACAAATTTTCTCATTTGCCTCCAGTTTTAGTTGTTGTAGCTGACTGAGCACATTCAGCTAAATATTCTTTATTTAGGACAAAGCCGCTTTTAAAATTATTACAAGAAGGTCAGAGAGGTCAGAGCGAGTGCAGCAAACTGAAACCTATTTATTCTATATGTTTATTGTAAGCCTGAGATGTGTAAGGTTTCCTTTCTTAACTTGATCTGTTTTTATAAAGATTTACCTCCTATTTTATTGATATTTCCATCTTTAACACATTTAACAAGTGTTGGTCTTTGATGCTAAGATCTTGTCTGCTTTTAAGATATTATCATTTGCATGTTCTGTAAGTCATTATAATGAGAAACTTTCACATTTGTATTGTCCTGCATCACTGGAATGACTTAAGTTTAAGATAAAGTCTATTGAAAGATATTCCTGAATTAATTAAATTATTGAATTGAATTAATTAAACTGTGAAGGCAACACAACCAGTGTTAATGTGATTGAATCTTGGTTTATGCAGATAGATAGATAGATAGATAGATAGAAAGGTAGATAGATAGATAGATAGATACGAACAGACAGACAGACAGACAGATAGATAGATAAATAGATAGATAGATAGATAGATAGATAGATAGATAGATAGATAGATAGATGTGATGTTTCTGATTGAACTGTATAATCTGGTTTGCTGCTTCAGAGGAGATGAAGTGTTGGCTATCGAATGTCTGTCCAAAGCTCACAACAGTTTGTCATTTGTTTTCATTGAGCCTGAAATCGCTCACACCCCCTCAGTGATCTATAAAACCTCACGCTGCTTGACACAAACCAAACGCCTGGCTCAGCAGAAAGTCGAGGCCCCGTAAAGATCCAAATCTGAGACCACCACCCCCCGGCCTCGGCTGCACAGAAAACACAGAGCACTCCCTGCTCTTTGTAACATGACCGAGCTGCTGAACTTCAGGGGGTTTAAACTAACTGAACCTGGAAAGAGCTGGACTGAGCTCAGGGTGGGGTGCACAGGGGTCAGTCTGGTGGGGGTGATATGTGATGTTTGAGCCAGGAAGATGGACTCAGGACAGAACCAGGGTAGAGTCAGGACAAAGCCTGGGCAGTTCTGCTTAAAGAAGGCTGCAGGACTCAGCTGTTAATGTTGGGGAGGGGGGGTAATACTGGATATTATCTCCTGATATAACTGGAGGAAATCATCATGACATCAACAGGGTGCGGTTTGATTCACACTGAGCAGCCTGAGGAGAGGAGATCAACACTGGGAGCCAAGCATGATAAAAAACACAGATAAAACTGCTGACAGTGTAAATATTAGGTCATGTGATCGTAGATTATGAAGGTAAAACCTGAGCAGTGTAACGTGAGAAAAGGAAATGAAAAGCTAGGGAAGAAGGTTGGGAGGAGAAGGAGAGTGCGGGGAGAACGATCTATCACCACAAGGCAGCTTAGATTTTAGAGGAACATTGATCAAACAGTAGAAAAAAAACACATGATGTGAAGTTTTTTAAGGAAAAACATGAGAAACTTCAGCAGAGATGAAGTTGTTCTGCCCACGGCCACTAGGTTTCACTGTCCACTCACAGTTGGAGTGACTCTGCGTTTATCTAACAGCTGGATTTACTGGTTTCTCTGCACATTCATACATGATATTCAACATGAAACAAGCTCAGTACAAAAGAAAACTGAGCAGACAACTGGTCCACATCTCTAAAACATTTAATAATTATAAATTCTTTTCCATTTAATACAGCTTCATTTGTCCAAGAAAAATGAAGCCAATCAGAAATGTTTTGTACATACTCCTTTATTTTTTGATCCTCCTGGACGTGGATGATACCAAAGATGTTCTGCTCTTCTTCACACATGATTCTTCACAGCTGAAGGTTCTCTATTGGATTAAAGTCCAGGGACAACCTTGGTCAGGTCACAGCTTTCACTGTTTTCTTGTGTGATTTTTTGCATTTGTGTTTGGGATCATTGTCCTGTTGGAAACTTTCCTCTCCTGCCAGACTGAGACTTATCTTTTCATTCAGTTGTGGGGTAAATAAACCTGCACCTTCTGCTCTCATGCAGCCTCATATCAGCTCTCTCCCACCTCCATGTTTCACTGTGGTTTCATCTGACCCAAGAATGTGCTGCCAACATTCACCAGGCCTCTTATCATGCTCTGAGCAAAGTTTAATCTGTAGTTTTGTGCAGTTTCTACTCGACTTCATGCAGCGTCCTTCTCATCAGTCACTGAAACACCAGGTTGCACAGATAGAAGCACTGACCAGCATGTTATTGGTTGCCTGGCTCTTCCTTCACCTCTTCACCACTGCTGCACCTGAGTTTCAGTTCATGTTCAGTCTCCTACTGATGCTTCTGCCTCTCCCTCTCTCCATCTCTATGAAGCCTCACAGTCTCACAGGTTACTTATTGTTCAAGTGAGTCATGTTGCATTAAGCGGCACAGTCACTCTTACTAGCCACCTTTTTAGCTTTTAAATATATTCAAAAGTTAACTGAAGTAATAGACACATTGCATCTGTGACACTACAACTCCGATGAGCACCTGCAAACAGTGTTTGTAACCTTGAAGGAGAGGACTAGCTTCCTGTTCATCAGCAGCAGAGCCACCATCACCTGACTGTGTGTGTTAGAAAAAAACTAAACAAAACAGTGATATTTTGATCTGACTTTCAGATGTTTGGGTGTGACGTCTGTCCATCTGTGATTTTAAAACAGACCTACAGCTTTCATTGTGCTTAACATAATGACTGGTCAACCTGTGTCCTCTGCTCCTCCACTCTGTATTTGTGTGTGAGGGAGCTAAGACACGCACATGAAACAGGAGGAGAGAGTGCACATAAATTAGGTAAACAACACATGGTAGGGGGAACACTGGTTACTAAATAACCTACTCTTCATCTCAATCGGTTGCATGTTTTCATGCTAAAGGAGCTTTACCTCATCATAGGTATTTACGTAGTCTTGTGTTTGGTTTTTACAGTGGTCATTTACATTAAAAAGGGTTGTAAATTTAGCTCTTCAACTCAATGGTAGCACACCACAGTCAGCTTTAATCAAATAAAACGCAACTTCCCAACCGTAAACGCATGGCTGGTGAAAATACTGAATGGCTAGTTACTTTGGAAAACCAGCAGCCGCAGTGGCTGCTGAGCAAAAAAGTCAATGTAAAGCCCTGAAAACAACCCAGGACAGAGGAGAGGATGCTGTGGGATTCACAAGTTCTTCAGGCTTCACTGGAAATCACTGGTGTGATCAACATGTTGTTTGAAGTTTGTGTTTTTGTTGCAGTCTGTCTCACCTGTTTGTATTTAATTAAACATCAGATCACATACTCTGCACTTAGAGTAAAAAAAACCAAACAAATATGGTAAGAACTCAGTCATTTAACAGTGACGTTGCACAGGTTTTATTGTCAACTGTAAATAACTGCATCTGCTGTCAGGTCTTGCATCTGTAAAACATCTGCCTTGTTTTAACTTTATACCTCAGAGTCTTTATGTTTGAATTCACCTAAACCTGCAGAGGAGAGTGTGATCTATTAACTGATCCGAGAACAGGGAAATCCACAAAGCTGTTTTCACCAGGCAGCACCAACAATTATAATGCAGCAGTGTGATGCAACCACTAACATGATGCTTGAAATCATTTTAATTTCTTTTTTCTTTCTTTCTTTCTTTCTTTTTTTTTTTTTTACAGTTGGTTCATGAATTCCTTTTATAGTGACTTCTTTTTTAAAATTCTTCAACCACAACATAATGAATAATTAATACATTTAACACATGTTTAATTTAACATGTCTCAGAGACACACAGTAGATTTCTGTCATGTGTCTTTCAGGGTCTCTGGAGAGTTTTGACTGTCAAACAATGCATGCTGGGAAATCTTTAAAACACACTGACCACGTTTCTTTAAAAACTGTATTTAACAAGTTCAGTGAATTCATCATTTCAAGTCAGAAGGACCCATGTTTCTGAAAATGAGAAAAGATTAGTTGCTTCCACTTAATTCCTGTATGATGTTTTAATGTACAGGGGTGGACAAAATAATAGAAACACCACACAACATAGTTCAACAGCAGCAGCACCTCTGAAACAGTCTGAAGACAAACTGAACATCAGAACCTTAATGAAAGAGGATTTACTGCAGGACTGTTTGTTAAGACTGAGTTAGCTTTAGTTAGGTGTTCCTAATAAACTGACAGTGTATACAGGACAGCTACAGATACACAGTGATAGTGATTCTCCTGTATTTGGTCTGTGGAGCTGAGGGATGGAGAGGAAGGTGGAGGGAAAAGTGACAGTGTGACTACATCTGGAGCTGGATTCAGCCTCACCTGCCTGCTCTCCTCACACAGGTCTTTCATAGAGGTCATCAAATAATGAAGTGAGCTGCTCAGTATTGGACCATCAAATAATATTACAGCACACGCTATGATGTCGGCACACCTCTGGCCCAGGACATCCACCTTCGCTCTGCTTGGCTTTGAAACTGGCCTCATCCACAGAGATGAATATTTGAGATGCTGTCCAGGCTTTGAGCTCCAAGATTCTAGAAAATAAATCCACAATGAAACATCAGAGTTACACCACTACACTAATTTACATTATGCCTAAACATATCCTGATTTGATGAGGCAGCAGACTTGATCAGTACTCTCACAGTAGTTGTAATGTCCTGAAGTTCTCTGAGCTTTATGTTAATAATAATAATAATTTTATTTATATAAACACCTTTCAAAACAACTGTCACAATGTGCACAAGGAAGAATAATTAAAAGAAAACAATCAGAATCAAAGATGATGGATAAAACAACATAAAATCAGTTTAAAATGACATATAAACAGAGACGATTTAAAGGCAGACAGTGAGGTTTCTAGTCTACTAGTTCCTCAGGGGGTTGTGGTCCGAACAGCAAAGATCCTGTCACCCCTGGTTTTCATTCATTCCTGGAGGGAAGCTAACAGGGTCTCATCAGAAGATCTCAAACCACGAGCTGGTGAGTACTGATTTAGCAGTTCAGTATGGTAGGTTGGTGCCAGACCATGCAGAGAAAAGTCAAGAGTAATACAGGCAGCCAGTGAAGCGAAGCTAAAACAGGGGAGATGTGATCATGCTTTCGTGCTCTGGTTAAAAGTCTGGCAGCTGTGCATCAACACCTTCCTCTCCAACCGGGAGGAGGAAACAGTTGGGTTCAAAAATCAAACCAATAATAAACATATATTCTATCTAAAGAGCTGAAGAACACAGCTCAGTCAGATGCTTGTGTAGAAAACACATCTCACCTGTTGGTTTGCCAGAAGTTTTGGGAACTAATTCCAGTGCAGGGTGTTGTAGGTTTGGCTGCTCTCAGACCAGCCTCTCCCACTGATAAACCAGAGTTGATGATCAATTACAGCCGCTATAATCACATCTGAGACTTCAGCTCTGGGCCTTCCTCCTCATACATACATACTCCTCTCCTCCGCCTCCTCCTCCTCTGCAGCCGTCTCTCCTTGGTTTTTATTTTGAAATAAGCTGTGTTCCTCTTTTAGTGTAAAAAAGCAACTTGTTATTTGCGCTGCTGCTGGTCTTAGCCAAGTCTCCTTTAGAAGAGAGATTCTTAATCTCAGTGGGAACTTCCTGGTTAAATAAAGGTTTAATAATTAAAATGAAAATCTGTGGCAGGGTCCATGTTTACAGAGAAAAACTCTCCTTTTAAACACCTCAGCTGTGGTTGATGTTTTCTGTTTGTTTTTTCCTTCTTTTGGACATAAACACAGCAGATTTTGGTCATTTTTTGTGTTGTTTTGAACATAAATGAAGTTTTTTTTTACAGTAAATGTGTAAAATGGGCTGTAAATACACAGAGGTTTGTTGGTGGTTTGGGTTTGAGTGATAGAAAAGAGTTGATGGGTTTTTAAAGATGCGGTGATTGAATGACTGTTGTGATCCACAGTCGCTCTGACTGTGTGAGGAGTTTTGTAAAAGTGAACTCAGTGTAGAAAGTGTGAGTAAAAACCTGCATGTGTGTATGTGTGTGTTTACTTTAACTGAACCTGAAATAACCTGAAACGAAGAAGAGCTGACATCCTCTGCTGAAGTAAAGAATGAGAGTTGTTCTTCTTTTTGCTGTCGGTGTCCTCGGGTCATGTTGGAGCAGCGTTACACCTCCTCGGCTCTAAATGTCATCATGGTGCGATAATGCCGAGCCGCCTGAAATATTAAAGAGACGAACGTTCAGGCTGCTGCACAGAAACTCATGACTAAAGCATTAAGAGCTGCTTCTGATCTGCCTCTGCAGGTCTGCTGCTGCATGAGGCAACACACTGCAACCCTCAGCCATAGTGTGTGTGTGTGTGTGTGTGTGGATCCTGACAAGAACATGAAGAAGAGAAGAAGAAGAGAGAGTGTGGAAAAGAGGACAAAAGGTTGCAGAAAAGAAGAATGACGATGAATTGAGCGAAGCAAAGAGCAAAGATGGAGAAGAGACGGCAGGAGGAAAGGTAGAGGAGGAAAGAAGGGAACAGGGATGTATGTTAGGAGGTAGGAAAGGAAGGGAGGAAGTAGGAAAGAGAAGGAGGAAGCATGGAGGAAAGAAAGAAAGGATGAGGTTGGGAGGTGAGGAAGAAAAGAAGCAACTAATAAGTAAAAAAGTGAAGGCTGGGAAGGGAGGAGCAGGTCCAGAACTAAGGAAGGAATGAAGAAGGGAAGGAAAGAAGGCGACAGAAAAGAGAGGGAGGTATGTATAGAAAGATGGAGTTATGGAGGGAATGTAGTAGGTGAAAGGTAAGAAGAGAAGGTGGGGAAGGGAGCAGGACATACAGAAGGAGGGAAGGAAGTATGAAGCAAAAAAGTGGGGTTGGTAGGGAAAAAAGAGAAGTAGAAAAGGGAAGATATATGTATTGAAGGAAAGCTGGGAAAGAGAGGCTGCAGGAAGGCCTGAGGTACAGGAAGAATGAAGAAGGGAAGGAACCAAGAAAATAAGGAGAGGGAGGAAAGAAGCGACTAATTAGTAAAAAAGGAAGGTTGGGAAGAGAGCATGAAGTCCAGAAGGGAGAGGTTGAGGAAAGAAGGTGGTAGGGAAAGAAGTTAGGAAGCAGAAAAGAGAGGGAGGTATGTATAGAAAGATGATGGTGTGGAGGAAAAAGAAAAGGATGAGGTGGGGGGGGGGAGTAGCAGAAAAGTATAAAGAGAAGGTGGAGAGGGGAGCGGGAGATACAGAGGGAGGAGAGGAAGTAGGAAGCAAATGAAGGAGGTAAGAAAGGAATTAAGATGGCTTGAAGAGAAAATAATTATGTTGGAAAGGAAAGAGGATAAATGAAGAAGGATAGGAACCAAGGAAATAAGGTGAGGAAGGGAAGGAAAGAAGGAGGTGAAGAAGGAAGGAAGTAGGAAAAGAGAGGAAGCACAGAAGGAAAAGAAAGAAGGTAGGAAGACATAATGTATATATACACTATATGTGTGTATTTGAATGTGTGTGTGTTAAGCTGTCAGAGCGCTGGCTGCTGCTGCTCTGTGTGGAGGTTCTGGTTGGTTCTCATTCCTCCTCTGCTCTCTGGCTTGAAGCTTATCACAGCGAATTCCCAGCAAATCAGATTAGGACTGACGGACTTTGTCCTGCAGAGAGAGAGAGAGAGAGAGAGAGAGAGAGAGAGAGAGAGAGAAGGAGAGAGAGAGAGAGAGAGAGAGAGAGGTAAATAATGGTGTGCAGACAGTTTTCAACTCAAGTGACTAAACAACATCACATTTCACTGAAAACTAATTGTGGACCCTGGATCCTCATCACTTCTTATTCTGCTTCAGTGTGGACATCATGTGACCCCCGCCCCCTCAAACCCCCAATCCCTTCCCCTCAACCCCCTCCGAAGAGGCAGGAGGAAGGTAGAGGGAGGAAAAGAGGGAACAGGGATGTATGTTGGGAGGTGGAAGGAAGGAGGAGTAGGAAAGAAGGAGGAGGAAGCATGGAGGAAGAAGAAGGATGAGGTTGGGGGTGGGAAAGAAGAAGCAACTAATAAGTAAAAGTAGAGGCTGGGAAGGAGGGCAGGTCAGAACTAAGGAAGAAGGGAATGAAGGGGGGAAGGAAGAGGCGACAGAAGGGGAGGGAGGTATGTATAGAAAGATGGGTATGGAGGGAATGTAGTAGGTGAAGGTAAGAAGAGAAGGTGGGAGGAGCAGGACATACAGAGGAGGAAGGAAGTACTGAAGCAAAAGGAGAGTGGGGTTAGTAGGAAGAAGTGAAAGGGAAGATATATGTATTGAAGGAAGCTGGGAAAGAAAGAGGCTGCAGGAGGCCTGAGGTGGGAAGAATGAAGAAGGGAAGGAACCAAGAAATAAGGAGAGGGAGGAAGGAAGGCGATAATTAGTAAAGGAAGGTTGGGAAGAGGCATGAAGTCCAGAGGAGGTTGAGGGAAAGAGGTGGTAGGGAAAGAAGTTGGGAAGCAGAAAGGGGAGGTATGTATAGAAAGATGATGGTGTGGAGGAAAAAAGAAAAGGATGAGGTGGGGGGGTAGCAGAAGAGTATAAAGAGAAGGTGGAGAGGGGAGGCGGGAGATACAGAGGGGGAGGAGAGGAGGCGGAAGCAAATGAAGGAGAGTGAAGAAAGGAATTAAGATGGCTTGAAAATAATTATGTTGGAAAGGAAGGATAAATGAAGAAGGATAGGAACCAAAAGGAAATAAAATTGAGAAGGGAAGGAAGGAGGTGAAGAAGGGAGGTAGGAAGGAGGCACAGAGGAAAGAAGAAGGTGGGAAGACATAATGTATATATACACTATATGTGTGTTTGGATAATGTGTGTGTTAAGCTGTCAGGCGCTGGCTGCTGCTGCTCTGTCATGGAGGTTCTGGTTGGTTCTCATTCCTCCTCTGCTCTCTGAGCAGCTTATCTGTGATTCCCCACAGCAAATCAGATTAGGACTGACGGACTGCAATCACTGCAGAGAGAGAGAGAGAGAGAGAGAGAGAGAGAGAGAGAGAGAGAGAAGGAGAGAGAGAGAGAGAGAGAGGTAAATAATGGTACAGACAGTTTCAACTCAAGTAACAAACAACTCATTTCACTAAACTAATTGGACTGGTCTCCTCATCACTTCTTATTCTGCTTCAGTGTGGACATCATGTGACCCCGCCCTCAAACTGATCGCCTCAGCCCCTCCCCTCCACTCCTCCCAGCAGGCAGATTAGGCGCTGTACGGCTGTTCATCATCAAAACTCCTTCAGGTAAGTAAAAATTCAACAGGAGGGGGGAGTGAATACAAAAAAAAAAAACCTGGAGCTGAGGCAGGACGTTCCCCGTGGCGCTGGGAGCTGCCAGCTCCGATCTGCAGGGGTGGAGGAGGGCTTTTGGAGGAGTTCAGAGGCGTTTTGGACAGTGAGAGAGAGAGAGAGGTGGGGGAGAGACTGGGAAAGCAGTGCAGAAAAGTGAAGAACATACAGATTCAGTTTTATGAGGTTCCATTTAAAAAACACTGAAGCAACCAGAGCAAGGAGACATCTGAGGTCTGAAACTCTCTGCTCAGTCCAGATACATGGGAGGGTGGTGCAGGGACACTTCTGACCATGAACGGCTGCCATCTTGGCTACGTAGCAGAGGGGGAGGGACCAGCAACATGTTTCAAACCTGTGAAATGGCGGCTGAGGAGGACATGTAGATCACTGTTGCAGATGGGCTAATTTACACTCCATGGAGGTGGGAGGAACACACAAGAAAGTAAAATGCTCACAGGTTGTGTTTGTCGTTTCAGGTAAGTGCACGGCGGCCATGTTGGATTTGAGACAACACCACTTGGTCGACATTCACACCCTATGCCAGTGAGTATACTGAGGTACACGGTGTACCACATGTCAGTGTACTAACTGAAGTATCTGATTTCAGACACAGGAGGTGATGTACAAACACCAGGATCTGTCAGACCAGAGTCCAGGTTCACATCCAGAGCGCAGGTTCACATCCTTGAGTCTCGTCTGTGGTTCAGACTAAAGCTCTGTGGTTCAGGTTCAGAGGAAGGTGGTTGTTCTGGTTCAGTGTAAATTAACAGGTTGTGTCTGAGTCACTGTGAACTTAAACCAGACCAGGATCTTTCCCTGACCCTGAACCAGGGGCTGAGAGTCTGAACAGAACCAGGAAGCTGGAGTCACAGGTGGAGACTGAGCCACAGGATCAGATAAATTTCCTTGTGGTGTTGACAGGAAACGTCATCACGTTTCTTACAAACCATAGTTGCAGTTGCAGTTTAGTTGGTCACAGAGACAGTCTGTCTCCATCTGTCACGTTTGAAGGCAGAGGACATTAGAGAATGGACCTGAGTGCAGACACAGACGGAAACTATTCAGAGATTTAATATGAACCAAAAGGACTACAAAAGACTTACTGGCAGTTCAGGCAGGTGAAAGAGTCTGAGACAAAGACAGGAAGTAAAAGAAGAGAGAGAAAGAAACCAAGGAAAGTAACTTCAAAATAAAACAGGAAGTACAAGGACACCAGAAACACAAAATCAAACATGAACCAGAAAACACAAGAAATACAACATGAAACAGAGAAATGAGAAGTCACTCCAGAGGCAGACCATGACATTTAATTCAGCTGATGTGAAATATTTTATTTTCTGTTAACGAAGGTTCGACCACAGCAGCATCTAAAATGACACCACTGTGCTGCAGAATCCTCGAGCTGAAAATTAAGATTTGTAGAGAAAAAGAGATCTTTCCTTCCTGAGCACTTCCATTCTCAATTTATGGGACACCTTTCTCCCCTCATTTCTTCCTTCACTCTTACCTTCATCCTTCTTTCCTTCCCCTCAGTCTCTTACCCGCTGACAGACCTGATCTGCAATGAGCTCTGTCCTGCAGTGAGACAAGCTGAGCTGTTCATGTGAAAGAGTTTGGCTCCAGTTTGAGGCTTCTTGTGTGGGTTGAGGAAACAATGAGGGGGTGTGTTTTTTCTTCTTTCTATTTGGTCCAGTTAATAAAACATGTGATATTGCAGTTGTTTGTCCTGCTGTCAGCAGCCGTCAGTCAGCCAAACTCTTCGACCACCTCACACTGTAAAAAAAATCTGCTGGCGAGTGTTTTTGTCAGGTCTCATTTCAGTCAGAAATAGTTGGACTCCTCTGCAGAGAAACATGTGGATGTCCTCTGTCTCTGCTGAAGCTAAAGAAACACCTGCTGATGTGTGTTTGCTCTGTTTTCCTCTTGTGTAGTTTTACATTCTCTACCTGCCAAGGACCTGAAAATTAATTTCCTCTTTGCTTTTCTTCTCGGAACACAAAAACACAAACAAGAAAAAGACAAAGACATAGTGATGAGGAAAACAAAGAACAACACAGACGAGGAAGAACATTTGTCAGCTGCTGTCCTCACTGTCACTGTAAAATGAAATAAAAAGTGATCTGCAGTTGGGATAAAAAGAGGTGGATGCTTCATGTCTCTGCAGGACTTAATACACGGGCACAGGAGGTTTGTTGTAAAGGTTTGTATATTTTAAAGTGGATCTCTGAGTTTTTTCCTTCTGGAGGAATTTTAAAATGTTTCTGCTGACCTGATGCAAACATGCTGACACCATCATACAGGCCTGAGTGTGAACCAACATGACAACAGAAAAAAATAGACCCTCATCAGATGGTCTGTCAACAGTGCTCCAGCTCTCTTTCAGCCTCTATCTGATTCCATTCAGTCAAACTGTCCCATTAAAAGAAGCCGAATCAGCTGTGATCAGCTCCTGTTTGCAGTGTATCCATTGATTTACAGACAACTATCACTGGATTACTGTGATACTGAAGGAAACTTAAAAACAGGAGGATTCTGAATGAAGCTCTGCAGCCTCTTCTTCTCTGATTTCTAAGTGGATTTCTGGAGGTTTATTCCAGAGGGATATCAGAGATAATGATATCCTCAGGAACTGGAAGTCACACTGAATCATATCAACACATCTGAGGTGTTCAGATCTGACTGAGGTAGGACTTGGGGTGCAGTTCATACTGTGACAGAGGAGCTTTAAGCCAGTTTTATACTTTCCACTACCACAAGTATATGAAAATGTGTGAAAACGCAGGAGCTCTCCTGTTGTGAATGAGCGGCCACACACACTCTTATTTTTATGTTTTTGTACTAAGCACAGCAGACAAAGCAACTCTTCTTCTTCTTCTTGCATGGATGTCGCCATTTTGATTTTATTCATAGTGTGCATGTGTGGAACAGCCACAGTGACCTCTTGTTCTCCAAGCTGACTATTAAATGAAAACAACTATGCATCCACAAGCAAGTGTAACTGAAGCTTTAGTAAAAACTGGATGGTGAGTTGCTCTGTCAGGACAATTTTGCAAAATCAAGTGTTGAACTAGATGCAAAAAATTAATGTTTTACTTTACTCCTGCAAGAGAATTCATTGAAACTGATTGAATTTATTGTGAAATTCTGCTGGTGTGACTGAACCTTCACACCCAAAATTGTCCAGTAGATGTATTTTCTCCACATTTGGCCTGGTTAGCTGTTTCCCCCTGTTTCCAGTCTTCATGCTAATCTAAGATAAGCTAACTAAACTCAGAACTGTGATCTTTTCTACACTACATGGGATTTTATTTAAGATATAATGTTACGAAATGATTGATGAGGGAAGATTCCTGAAAACACTTTAACATCAGACCACAGTTACATGTTGAACCCTCGCTGACCTGTGTTTGACCTGTGTTTGACCTCTGACCTCAGATTTTAGTGCAGTTTGTGACTCTTGATTCATTCTTGGTGAGAAAGCAGGTCAAGGTAAATCCAGCAGATTACTTCTTCATGACTTATCTCACACCATTTGCCTTCACACTGCTTGTTATCCGCTTGTATTAGCCAGCTAGCATGAATCAGCTTACACACTCAAAAGGTCCCAAACCAGTTGACCCCCGTGTGACCTCCCAGGGCCTCTGAGTCCAGGTTAAGGTAGGTTTTTCTTAGAAACCACTAACTGTGTATTACTTTTAAGCTGACTCCAGTAGTCATATGCTGAGACTGGATCTGTGAAAAACACCTACACAAACACACCACTGTTGATTTCCCATCAGCCCCCTGCAATCACATGCTCATTTCTCTCACTTTTACTGGAGATTAAGATGGTGGAGGGGATTATCACAGATCAGGCTGCTCTCTGTTAGAAAGGCTTCATATGGGAGAATGTACACAGCACAGGAGGAAAGTAAATCTGTTGAGGAATGGCAGTGCTCACACAGCCTGTACCCTGATGCCACAGAGCATCAACCATCCATTCATTTCTCTGGGAAGCTCCAGATGGACCATATGTGTTCCACAGGAAGTTAGCATATAAACAAGTTTGTTAACTTTTCAATGACATTTTTAGCTAACATTAGTAGCACGGTAACTGTGCAACTTTTTGCATTTTGTCTTGTTGTGAACTTTGTAGCTGGTCTTTGAAAGGCGCTATATAAAAAAAGTTTATTATACAAAGTGCATGAATAGTCAACAAGTCCTTTAGCTCATACAACCATATCAGTCATTTGTTCCTACACTTAAATATGACTAAGAAGACCGTCTCCTGAACAGTCTCTGTTTGGTTAGGTTTAGGTATAAAAACAAACCTGGTTTGGTTTAGGAAAAGATCGTGGTTTTGGCTAAAATTGCCAAAGAAACAACAATAACTGTAAATTTCTAAATGGGAATCAAATCCAGGTCTCCTGCAAGAAGGTCCCATGCCTGATCCATCTATCCACCCAAACAACCTCCTAGCACTGACCTTTTCACTATTTATGTGACATCTACTTAATAAATGTCGACACATGGTCATTTTTATAGGAAGTCAGTCTCTGCATAGTGGTTCAAATGTCTTTTCACAAAATATCACACAAAACTGTCTCCACACCTGCAGACCAGAGTCCTCACAGTAAATACAACTGGACAGCTGTGGTGGTGTTTTTATCCACCTGTAAATACATGCATTTCCTTGACAGATCATGTTCTTACCATGAATGTAAAACATGTTCCTCTCATTAACAGACATTATCGTGCTGTGTGATGGCCGTGTGGTAATATTCATCCAATGCACTCCACAGATACATTAATAAGGCAGGTTTGGGTTCATGGTTTCAAACACTCTCCCACATCATCATCACAGTTTCTGTTGGTTATTCACATAAGCAACATAACCACAGTCTATTTTACTTAGATTCTTGAAGCATTCTGTCTCTATTAGTTTTAATAAGTTTACTTGATTATTTCTTCTTTTGTCTTTGAGTTACAGTGTCTGCTGCAACAGTCCTTCCTGCTTCAGGCTGAAGAGGTGGTTGAGGGTGGAGCCCGCTTAAATACAGAAGCTCAAGTGGACCACACCATCAGCTGCAGCAGGATGGGGGGATTTTGTTTCTATGTATTGGGTTTTAGTTATTGTCTGTGTCATTTCTCCCCTTTTTGTTTCCAATGGCCTGATGAGCCACTATATACATCTCCTTCATGTCTCATTTTGTTAATGTCCTGTTCTGTTAATGGTAATTTTTTGAGTAGAGTTTTTCCTGTTTGACCTTAAAATAAAGACCATTTTTTGAAAAGGAAACCTGCGTCCACTTGTCCTTTAACTGCTTCGTCCCTAACATGCAGTGTAGGAGAAGATTAAATATAAAACAGTGGAGCTTGGTTACTGCCTCACTACAGGGATTTATCATCATGTCTCCACCAAACAGATATAAACAGCTGAGCCCAGGTTTTAATTAAAATCAGTGAGCATCATTGTCTGTGAAAATAAAATCTGTTTGACCCCATAAAATCTCATGATCGTCATTGATAAAAATCTAATTACACACACCGCACACGCTGCGACAGAGGAGTCCGAGCTGACATGATGAAGTGAGCTGTAACTCTGTGTTTACTGACCTCTGACCCTATAAACTTTATTAAACTAACCGGTCAGTGACAGAGGTTGGAGTGACCTGTTGATGGAGCAGTTCAGTCTTTACAGATATGTTTCAAACGCAGAAAACAGACAGACAGGTGGTGTGAAAACTCAGATAATATTTCCATAACTGGATTATCTTCTTACTTTTTGAAATGGACAAAAATAGTTCCATCTTTTTATTAAACTAAGGATGGGATAAAATGTTAGGACTGTTCGGTGCAGCAGTAAACACCTGACCTACCTAACTGTCCAGCCAATCACAGAGCAGCAGGACACACAGGTGAGAACCAATGGACACTCTGCAGACAAAATATGGAAATTGACATGTTTATACTCAAGTACAAAAGCTCACAGATCAGTCACAACGGGGCAAAGAATGATATAAGGAGGTAGTGAAGGAAAGGAGGATGTATAAGACAGTAAAACAGTACATGCTGAAGGATAGAGGGAGGTAAAGAAGGAAAGGAGGGTGTAAAAGAGGAAAAAGGACGGAAGAGGGGAAGGAAGGAATAGTGAAAGAAAGATCAGTGAGGGAAAGAAGGAGTTAGAGAAAGAAAAAATGTGGTGGTGAAAGAAAGGATATAGCAAAGGAAAGAAGGACATAGGGAAGGAAAGGAGTAAAAGAGGTAGTTAAAGAAGGAGGTGGTGATGATGTAGGAGAGAAGAAGATAGGGTGGGAAAGGAGGAGGTAGGTAATGTGACAAGGATGTAGAGAGAGAAAGAAGGACATAAGGAAGGAGATCAGATGATAGTGAAGGAAACGAGGGTGTAAAGAAGGATGGGTGGTAACATTAACCTCGGCTCCAGCAGCAGATATTTGTCTTTTGTTTTTGTTTAAATCTTAGGCACAAACAAGGCCGACGACCTTGAACTGATGGAGCAGAGACTCCTGACAGTCTGTCACCGCCGCCACACAACAGGAAGTCAACAAACACAGGACAAAAGGTTTTCTGTATGTACGAGTGAGACCTGAGAGTTTCATTCCTCTGTCTAATAAACTGTGTTAAACTGCAGGCTGTTGAACCCACAGTGTGTGTGTGTGTGTGTGTGTTTATTGTTGAGCATCAGGACACAAACCAGCTGGAACAACAGAAACATTAAGACAAAGAGAAAGTGTTTGATGAACCTTCTGATCAGATCAGGATGGAGATTTTTTGTTTGTTTTAAAGCGGCTAATTAATTATCAACGTCCCTGTCAGTTCTCTAAGACTCTGAGGTGATGATCAAAATGATCAAAAATACTAAAAGTACTGTACAAAGAAACAGGGAACACTATTAACAGTATGTTCAAAAAGCCTCAGAGCAGCTTCAGAGCAGATGTTGAAGACCTGGAAACTCGGCTTGGACTTGTACCTGCTCAGACCTGGGGGAGGCCTTGTGGGATAATGTGTTTTTGAGCTTTAAAGGTACTTCAAGTACTTTATTTAACTATAGTTTTGAGGTACCTGCACTCTACTTGGGTATTTTTTCATTTTATGTAACTTTATACTTCTACACCACCACATTGTCCTTTTTACTGCATTACAACTATTTTACAGCTTCAGGCACTTTTTAGATTCAGACTATTGATATGAAATGTATTATTTTCATTATATGTCAACCCACAGTAAATAAAGTAGTTAAAATCATCTCATCTGTATCACCTGCAGATTAAACTTATCAAAAACTGTATCAGTATTTATAATAATAAATATGTCACCTTGCATAGTGAGTACTTTTATTTTTAGTAGTTAAAGTACATTTTATACTTTATCATAACTCTGAATCAATCAAATTCTTCATCTTAGATATCTGATGAATTCTTTTGTCCTGATCAGGTGGAGTCGCCTCACCCCAGTTTAAGTTGTTAAACCAGGCTCAGTAACTAAGTGATATTTTTGGAGTGTAACTGTTTTGTGTTGGAAACTGTGGTGTCCAGAGCAGCAGTGAATCAGCACAAAAACTAAAACTGAAGAAGCAGGAAGTGGTTTCTCTGACTTCCTCTTTCAGGTTTACCAACAGAAGAGACGAGAGAGTGAGACACATGACGGATGGGCAGCGAGGACCGAGGACACTCCAGACCAAGGCCAGAAAATAAAACCTGCTGCAGAGTGGTTGGCAGAGACACAGACGCTGAATCCTCTTACGGACCATGTGCCTGCTCGTCATCGCCCACACAACAACACACAAAGACTGAGCTCAGATCAGTTATATAAGTGTTCATATAAGCAGCAGACGGAGTTGTAAAGAGCTTAAAAACCAAACAGTCAGCATGAAACTGTTAAAACACTGGTCACCAAACTGATTCAGAGGCCTGAAGGTCACAGTGTACAAAACACCCCCACACTGCCCCAACAACAAACTGACCCCACAGACCTGACAACCTGATGTAACCTCAGTCCAGCTGAAAATAAAATAAGAAACTTCCCATAGTCTCAGACAAAGTTAAACATCAGTTTTCATCTTGTTAAAGTAACAGAGTTAACTTTGACAAGATGGATCCTCTGGGTCCACTGCCACACTGTATATGGGCCAGATCCATGGGGGTTCTCCAGATCATCCCACCAATCCTGGATCAGATTGGAGGCCATGTCAACACCTTGGGCTCTTTGTCGTGTTCCTTGAGACATTTCTGAGCAGGACTGGTGGAGTAGTAGGTTTGTCCTGCTGGGGGAGGCAGCATCTAACTGTGTTACACTAGTGCAAAAAAAATAAATACATTCATTTAAAAAATCAAACAAAACACACGACAGCTCCTGTGAAAGCTTATGTCACTACAACTTCCTTTTTCAATTTCCATGTTATCCACTGATGCTCTCTTCTTTTTTTAAATTTCTTTTTTTTTTATTTCACTCAGTGTTTTGCAAAAATGTTTTTACAAATGAAATGAGACAAAAACAAACAACAAATAATAAATAAATAAATAAATAAATAAGTAATCACATTACTGTAATAGGTTACGAGGAACTAAGTTACAGCCCAACACTGGTTAGTTAGTAGTTGTAGTTAAAACTATAACAGCTCCACCTGGAGCAGCTCCAACAGTAAAATGATCCGATAATGTCAGATATGATCAGAGAACAGTCACAGTACAATGAGTACTTTTGTTAGTAATACTTTTACCATATTTTGCTGATAATATTTCTGTGTTTTTACTCAAGTATTGCTGTATTGTATTGATACTTCCTCCTCCCCTGCTCCTTCAAACGTCTCCAGATAAAGAGTCAATTTTTAACTTGTTGCTAAACAAAAACAAAACAGGGAAGTAAACAGTAACTTGTTGTGTTTTTGATCTGTCTGACCTTTTGTTTTGGTCAATGAGCTCCAGACCGCGCGCCCACTCTTCTGTTTCTGTTGTCATGACTACGAGCTGTCCATCATCAGTGGGCGTGGGCGGGGAGCAACGGATGGATGGATGGATGGATGGATGTGCTGTGGGCCGAAGTTTTACAACCCACTGATCACAGTGACCTCTGACCTTTGATGAGAAGGCAGACAGGCATCACATGACCTTTAAACAGTCACATAAATGATTCCTTGTTTTCCTCGGGCTGGAAGAAGTTCTCATATCTTTACCCCAATGTTCTTGTTTTAAAACCTAAGTGAGAATCTGCAATAGCAGAATTTAAACCAGTTTATAATTCATTTGAACTGATCTACTGACTGAAAAAATAAAGTATAAAGCATGTTCCTGCACTTGAATTGTTAAAAATGAAACTTGATTTTTTTTGTTTGTTTTCTGTCTTTTTATTTTTTGTTCCTTCTTCCTTCAGTTTTGTTTCCTTCTATGTGCATTAATGACTCCTTTATTTAGCTCTTCTTCATTTTTGTGTAGACAACAGAGATTTCAGAGGCTGGAGTTGAACTCTGAGGTTTGACATTTCTTGCTAAATGTTGAGAATCACCTCCACTAAATCTACAGCTCAGATAAGGAGCACACACTTAATGCAGTTTTCACAATAATCTGTTATTGTGACCTGTGACCTCTGAACTTCTCTGTACGGGTGCGTCAACGCCTGGAAGAGGAGGTTAACTCTAATGCAGTCACATAAATCGTGGCGATAGCAGACGACTTCCACTGTGAGAAATACGAGGTGTGTTCCTGTGTGAGGGAGCTGAAGGATTAGGGCTGAGTTTCCTCCCTGCAGACGCACAATTTTAACATTTCAGCAGCTTCTTCTGCTGAAGACTGATGTGGGACAGAAACAGAGACAGAACTGGAGTCAGGGCTTCGTCCTCTGCATCATCTCACTGTCTTTTCTGTTGTCTAGTCTTGTCATCCTCCATTTTGTGTCCTCTTTTCTGTCTTCTTGACCCATAACCCTATGTTGTCTCACCCTCTCATCGTGCTGTCTTCCTGTGACCTCCTGTCTCTAAGGTAAATCTGTCCATCGTGTCTCTTTTCGTGTCTTCTCATTTGTCTTTCTTCCATCATGTCTTCACATTCAATTATTTCTCTTTGTCTTTTTCCAGTTCCCTGGATCAACTTTTCTGTTTGATCATTCTGTCTTTTTATTGACCTGTCATCCTCTCTGCAGTCTAATAATACTGTCCTCTCTACCATCTCATCCTGTCGTCTCATTGTGTCCTCATGTCCCGTCATCCTTTCTGTTGGTCCCCTTATACTGTTTTCTCATTCTGTTGTCCTGTCTCGTCTCTTCTTGTGTCCTCCCATCCCGCCATCTTGTCCTAATGTCCTCTCATGTCCTCGTGCCCACTTGTGTTGTGTCACTGCGTCGTCCTCTCTGGTCTTATTTTCCATGTTGTGTCGTCCTCCCTGATGTCTTATCTTATCTCGCCATTTTCTTTGTCATGTTGTGAACTCAGCTTCTGTCCAGCACAGAGCAAATCTGAGTATTCACAAAATAAACTGTAAACTTTTTTGAAATTTTCTGCCTGATGTTGTTGGGTAAAAACACAAAAAGCCTCGGAGGTGAGAGGAGTCAGTGTCACTTTAGTTTCCTCATGTTTTTAAGGCTTTTCATGAATTTCTATTTCATTTTCAATTTGGTTTTTGTTTGTCTTCATTGTGGTTTTTATTAGTTTCAGTTTAAGTCTTTACTCTGTCCCAGTTCTGCTTCTGCTGTTTCTGGCCTCAGTGATGAGAAGGTGGATCACGTATATGATGATCCAGCTTTTCTTTGAAGGTCTGGACAGAGATGTCTGGTGTCAATCGCCCTAAATGTTTTCAACATGAAATAAAAACACCACATTTTATACTCAGATTTTGCAGCCTTGCTTTAAAATGTTGTCACTAAATAAACCTGTACAGGGGAATGAAACTATATAACGGTACTGAGGAAGATGTGATGTATTTATAATGAGGATAAGATTTGAACAGAGACCATCACCACAGACACGTAACCGTCTGTCAAAAATCAAATAAAACTAGAAAAGTGAAATAGCAACTTAATAGGTCAGTTTCCCCAGATGGAGGAAAGATATTTTAAAGGTTTAGACACATTGTGAGGAATCTACTTACAGAGACCAGAGACGGAAATTAAATCTGATCCCAGAGCAGCTGAATATAAACAGAAACCTGCACAGTTCTCCTGATTCCCACTGGCATCAGTCAGTTTCTGCATTAATCTGGTTTCTTTGTGCCTGTAAACAAAGTGTGAACTGAATCTGCTGTGCAAATGTCTTGCTTTCGGGGGCACTTCAACATGTGGCTGTTTCATTTGGCTACATACGTCATGCTCCCTCAGTAGAGAAGTAGCGACAGAGCCAGTTGCCCCGGAAACCTCCACATTATGTTTGTCACGAGTTCACAGTTTTGTATCTGGCTCAAAGTCAAGTGTCTGGCTTTTACAACCTGAAGTTACAGTGTGGGAGAAAGCAGAGGTGAATTTAAAAAACTTTATGGTGACTTCGGTGAAAACTCTCCAGACTGGGAAAAAGAAGTTCTGCCTCACGCTCTCCTCTTAGTGACAGAGTTGAACCTGTGAAGAACTCAGATCTCATCTCTGCTGAGCAGCGCTGCACTCTCAGCTCAGATGATGACAGCGGCTGAAATCAAAAGCAACTCCCAGGTTCCCTAGAAGCATTTTAGGCACGTTCCACCTCCAGGCACAGCAGAGGAGGTGTTTTCAAGGCTTCTGGGAAACGCAGCCTTAAGATTGGATTTCAAGATATGTATAAAATTCCGTCACGTGGGGCGTATGTATTCATGACTGTGCAGTCCCAGAGCACTGGAGCAAGAAAAGCTCAGAGCTGGACCCGTGCCCATGCTCTGATTATTGTTTGGTGCAGAAAAACAAAACTAAATAATGTGAAGGAAGTTAATTGAATTATTTTGTACAGCTGCGTGACAGGAAGAGAAGAAGGAGAACAGTCTGTAAAGTCACTGACATATCACATCAGACTGTAATGAATGCATCGCTGTATGAACAACCACACACACACACTTTCTTACTGTTTAAGTGATCAGGGTGAACAAACTCAAACGTTTAACATCACGGTGTGGATCATAAAAAAGAGGAAGGACACGTAGTAGATGGCGGCGTCATTAACATGTCATATGAAACAGAAGAGCACAAGAAAGTAAAACATTCATTTAAGTCAAGTTGTCAGTTGCTTGGTTTTAGTTCAGAACAGGACTGGGCTGAGTGGCTAGGTTATGTGACCTTGGTAAAGTTTTAATGGACGAGGTGATGGAATAAGGAAATGATGAGAATTGTGAAGAGAAAGCCAGGACAGGAGGAGGAATGATGGCTGGTGGTTGTGGGTGAACAGAGGTCAGCTGCTGATGGTCTGGCTGGGGTTGTGCTGGGCAACCCAGGGTTTTTGTGCTGGAGCTGATTGGCAGATGAGGTGCAGGTGTGGAGATGGAGTCAGATACAGTGGGCTGGCCACGCCTCAACACGAACACACCACAGAGAAGGGGCGGGCAGGAAAATGAGGGCTGTGGTCAAACAGACGAAAAATATCTTTCTAGCCACCTAAACCCTGGAAAGCATCGCCGGGTCAAGGAAGGAGAATTTCTGGGACGGAGAAAGGAGGAAAGAGAGCATCTGACTGCACTTACACTTTTAAACCAACTGCTTTTATAAGCCACCTGGAGACATGTGGGCTGTGGGCTGGCTCAATGAGTTTGGTGTCTGAGCCACATATCTGTAGAGTATTTAGTTGTGTTGATGATGATAGTATAAATTAAATCCAGTGCTATGATGACTTCACAGCTGGATCTAGAAATCTCTTAAGATTTGGGCTCACAGCCAATCGGAAAAGTTTCCATAAGTTTCTGGTTATTGTCACAAACATAAACAGGAGCTGTTGTCTACTACGCATGCATTGGACTTTCTACCCAGTGAAACTACGATGGTACATCAATTTAAACATGCTGCTGCAAGGACTTATGCGATGTCCTCTCTCCTTTCCTTTGAGTAGGAAGGTCTGGTGCCTCCTCATATGATGGTGGAGCACTGACTCTTTTCCTTCAACTTCATTTAGAACAGTTTTGATCAGTGATAAAACATTCTCATTTGGCTGGTAGCAGTGCAAGTCACGTTGATACTGGTGGATCAGTCACATGTTCACAGACAACGTGTTTGTTTTCCTGATCTTGCAGTCAGCGTCAGTTGCAGTAAATCCAGCGACATTGTCGCTTTTAATGGTTCTTTCGTATCTAAGTCAGACATACCTTATTTGTAATCAAAGCCTGGAACTGGGACACCTAAATGGATATGGGACATCATTTAATCTAATCAGACCTGTGCTTGCACTCCTGCAATGTGAAAAAAACCTCAGTGAAAAACATGATCCTTAACAGACCTGAATGAGCCTCAGTATTATCGAATGGCTCTGAGAACCGCTGGCTTCAGTTCAAACCACATCTGGGGTGTCAAATGACTGCTTTGACAGCTTGGAACATGTTGTGTTGATGCTCTAACGACGGTGTACCATCAGCATCAGCTGTGAAGTCAAGCGACAGGTTTTAAACCTCCAGGCTGCCATAAACCTTGAGGCCTCCAAAGAAACAGAAACAAGACTTCACTCGTGTTTTATTTTCATTTCTGTATAGATGTACACTTCGTTCTAAATACCACAGGCCTCATGTCTGCTGTGAGTTTAAAGTTAGATTATATGTGTTTAATCATTGTCTATTGCTCTTTTCATGTTTCATTTGTGCAGCTGTTGTAGTTTGTTCTGTTTGTGTTTACAGCTGCATTCATGAGCAGAGCTGTTTTTGGAAAAATGGAAATGAATCAAATCATCAATCAATGAATCAAACCATGGACAGAATGTGAGATTAAATCTTCGCTGAACCAAATTAAAAAATAATTTGTCTTCACAGCAGATGTTTCCAGCTGTTTTACTCTGCCGCTGATATGCTCTTGAGCCAGACGCATCTCTGCATGTGGAGCTGCATCAAGTGTAAACAGGCCCAGTCTGTTTGTCTCAGTCAGAGGACACGGACCAATGAGAGCTGAGCGTCTGCTTTCAATTATCCACACACACACACACACACACACACCTCTCAACATAATGACTTCAAGAGAATTAGGCTGCAGAGTGTGTGAATTTGTTTGTGTGTGTGCGAACGTGTGTGTAGGTGTGACCTCAGTTACTGGCAGTGTGTTCTTTGATTCAGCGGTTTTCCAAGGAAAGTAACCTGCATATGTGTGCCTGGACGGGAAAGAGAGAGAGTGGGTGATAAATCTTTTAAAACTGACTTTGACTGTTGTTAACGTCACAGCTGTGTTAGAAATTAATTTATTAAACCCTCTATTTAATTGAATACTTTCAGCCTCAGTCTCTTCATGTCGCATATTTTCAGAGTAAGTTGTGTTCCTCAGAGAAGCCATTGATTTGTCATTGAGTTGTACTGTAAATGCCTCCACCCCACAACCCCCAGACGTCCTGAGGTTAGTATTAATGGATTCTGACATTCTTTGTTTTACTTATATCTGGGGTATAATCACACTCTAAGCTACATTTCCCATAATGTAAACAGCTCCTGTTTGCAGTGAACTCATAGACATAGACAGTTCTCACTGGATTACTGTGATATTGAAGAAAAGTTAAAAACAGGAGGATTCTGAATGAAGTTCTGCAGCCACAGATTTCTTAGCAGGATGTATGTTCATGACGGACATCAGAGATAAATATATCCTGAAAACATGATGGTTTTTTAGGCTAACTGCAGCGAGCAGGTGCAATAGGTTAAAGGGATAGTTCAGAGTAAAAAATAAACTCAGCCATCTTGGCTCTGTCCGTCTGCACATGGTGAAATAATAATAATTAGACTGATATATTAGCTCCTAAATCTTTTCTCTCTCTTGAAACATAAATGATTTCATCAAGAACAGAGCTGTTATGGCTAACATGTGCATCTCTCATCACAGCTGAGTTCTTCAGTTATTATCCGCTCTGATGTGAGCATTGTATATAAACACAGAGATGTTTGAATCATGAGCCAGACAGTGTCATCTGGACCAAAGTGGAGCTTTCTGAGAATAAAACATTCATGTAGGGATCAGAGCTGTAAAACTACAACGACAAATCAAACCCAAACCTGATACACTACATATTTTTTACACTGGTAAAAAGTTTCTGACCTGTTCTCATTCACCAGGTTTTATCAGAGAAGTGTTGTGTTACTGTAGCATCATCAGTAGCTTTACACGATAATATCATCTTATTCACTTACCCAGCCACCACATAGTTTTCTTTTTCCGACACTATATAATCAGCTGACAAGATAGGGAGCCTTATTGATGCATGATGTAAATAGAGCAGACCCACTCAGTTTGGAGGTGTGTGAAGCTGTGCTGGGCTTTAGAAATCATATTTTTTAAATCCCAGCATTCCTAGACACGGCAAAATTTTAACTGAGGTCCAGAAGCATAAGTAGGGTGGGTTTAATTTATAGCTGCACATTTATAGTTAGTTAGAAAATTTGAGTTTCAGATGTAATTTCCTGCATTCTGGAGAATTTTCAATGCATGTGAATCACAGTATAACCTACGAACAGCGAATCGTCTTTTGGTTGAACAAATGGTTGAAAATATTCTGGAAAAAATGGTAATCTTGACAATTCATTCATGCACATGCATTCATGCACTTTGCTCAACTATTACTAATAGCTAGTTAGATATCAAACAAATACAGCCTCATCACATCACTTCTGACAAAATAGTTAATTTTACCACAGATAGTGAAAGCAACCTGTTGTGACAAGTTTAGTACTGCTAGCCAGCTAGCCTGACCCACTGGAACAGCACCCTCTCTGTGATCCAGGACCTCCTGATTTACAAATTAAGCACTGCTAGCAAGCCTAGCTAACATTAGACTGCATTAGCTAATGCTAGTAGACACTAAGATGTTCCTCACTGCTGGTAGGTTCTCATTCTTGTTCTAATCCCTCCGACTATCAGATGTGACAGAAACACAGTCGCTTATCACTGAGAAAAAGTTCAGACACAACCTGTATATTTACACTGAGCCACCATCTTTGCCTGAACCAAAGAACTTTAGTCTGAACCACAGATGGAACTCTGGACGTGAACCTGGACTCTAGTCTGACAGTCCTGATCTTTGTACATCCTCCAACCACCACAACAACCTCCTGGAGACTTTGCTGCTGTTAATAAATGCTACGTAATTCTTTAAAAAGAACATGATCCAGCCAGAGATTAAGTTTCCTATAAAACATGTCTACTGTTGCAGTTTAGTTGCATGGAAAAGTAATTTCTAGGACACTGTGTTGGCTCTGTGTGCAGTAGTGAATGTTAAAGTATTTACCGAGAACTCAAGTTAATTGTTCTCATCTGAATCATCTTCCGCAGGTGACGGTAATGATGATTCTCTGAGAACTCTTCATGCTGAATTCTGACAGGTCCGCCTACATCAGCAGTAAAAGGATTAATATAAAGAGAGGATGGCCACGCCCCCTCTTCTACTGTACACATACTTGCAGGTTTACTGGTGGTCTGACGTGGGTGTGTTGGGATGATGCATCAGTCCTTGCAATCAGATCACTCACAGGCTGCAGTGAAGATACATGCAGGTCAGGGCGAGGTCTAAACTGAGAGAAAAGCAAATGTCAATCAACAGCTCATCATCAAACATGACTCATGAGCAGAAACATTGTCTTTATTGTTTTCATGTGAAACTCCAGAGTTACGACTCCACACCAGAAGACACGTTATAATCTGTTGCATTTATTCTTCTTCTTGTTATTATTCCTCTTCCATACAAATTTCGGTGCATTACTAGTCCTACAGCTTTGTGTGTGGGTTACAGTGTGGTTTGTCTTTGTCGTTTCAGTTGGTAATGACTCAGCAGTTTCTGGGCTGAAGTGGACCAAGGTGACTCTGATTTGCTGATTATGCTGGATTCCATTTACATCAGAGGTCGAAAGTTGGAACTGGGAGTGACGTCACCTCCAAGTTAAAACATGCAGGATGTATGTTCATGACGGACATCAGAGATAAATAAAACATGAATGCTCACAGAGCCCTTATAGTTGCTCTTTCTTAGTGTAAGCAATATCAAAACAAATCTGCACTCCACCTGAAGATCACCTCAGTTGTTAATATTAGGTTTTAATACATACACTTCAGAGCGTTCTTAAAAAACAGTTCAAATTTAACTGTTCGAAGAAAAAAAATTTAATGTTAAGCCATGACTGTGAACTGATTCAAACATATCTCAAACCAGCCATTGCCACTGCTAGCCACTGTTAGTGATAACAGTTGATAACAACACTCAGTATTTCGCGTATACAAACAGTGTAGCAACATGTCCATGGATAAAAACTGAACTGTCCTATGTATTCACTACTACTGATGCGAGTAGCAGCCATCTTCAATTCTTATGTCAGGGTTGGTGGTGTTTCTCTGACTTTCCAAGTTGGAAATTTGACTTCCAGTTGAAAATTCAGACTAGGAACTCCGAAATTCTGACTCCCGAGTACAGCTGGAACGCACCATTAGACTGATTAACTCTTAGTATCATTGGGGCCATTTTTACTGCTGACAGCTGATTATCCTGGATACATCAAGCAGCAGGCACATTCAAATTTTCTACCTTAGTATTTTGTTTCAACATTGTGGTCTTTATTTGTATTTTAATAAACTGGTCTACAAAGGTAAATGGTATGTGCCAAAGTAACATCCAGATGAATGAACGACTCAAGGTTTCCATGCAGGACATCGATTGTATCAATGTCATTCACTTTACCTGTCAGAGGTTTTTGTTGTCAAAGCAAATGAGGCAAATGACATGAGCTGTGGATGATGAAACTGAAGGGGTGTTGACAGACTGAAAACAAGTGAGATGAAGTGATAGAGAAAAGAAAAGAACAGGTGCAAGACAACAAAAGAGTGAAATATGAGAAAGGAAATGACATGCAGTCATTAGTTGTTGTAAAATAATATTTGTACAATTATTAATTTTGAGTAGTATAATCAAAATGAATGGGACTTTTACCTGCACAACAAAGGCCTGAAATAACCCCAGACAAGCTTCAGTGAAAAGCAGAGGAGTCCAGGTTTGTTTCTTCATGTAAGGCTTGCAGCTTTTTAAACCGATAAAACCAGTTTCAGAGCGATTCACTGCCTCCTCCTGACATATTTATCTGCAGATCTGCCATTTCTCCTCTGACTCTGTGCTCAAACAAGAGCACATTCATCCCCCAGCAGCTGTAAATCATCTCTCTGATCCAAGAATCCACCACAGCATATGAGAACTTAGGAGGATATATGAGAATACGTCGTATTCCAACCATGTAACGGGAAAAATGTAATAAAAGTCAGAGCATGTGGTGGCAGAACCAACATAAAGCTGTTGATATGATGTTGTTGTTGGCTGAACGGAGAGATGGAGAGATAAACGGAGAGAATGAAAGATGGAGAAAGTTTCCTTTTGTTTGTTCTCTGCTGATCAGCTCAGGTGAGAGAGCTGAGTCTTGTTGGTTGGACCGTGAGGCAGGTTTTTATCTCCTGTGAACCAAAACTGGTCCAAGTCCAGACAGTTTGTTAACTGATCTGTAAAGTGTAGCTCAGGTTTATGTCACCAGTGAACATCAAGTAGCAGGGAAAGCCCTGGGAAATTTAAAAGCCAAAACAAGGAGCCTGAGTTCTTGGTAACACTTTATGATTCAGTGATTTACAGTCTAATGTCACTGTACGAACCAGGTCCCAGTAAAACACTGACTGGTTTCTGCTGGTTCTTAAATGTAGGTACAGTGGAGGAGAACAAGAATCTTGGGAAGAAATAAGTTTCTGTAAATACTGGGTGCTCACATGGAACTGAACATGGAGAAGCAGTGATTAGTTTTAACTGCGGATCTGCTAGAAAACTCTCAGCTCTTTTAAATCAAGACTGTTCACCACTGCCTTTATTAATACTAATAAATAATCACAAATTTCTTACACTACACTGCAACTTTTACTCTTGTATTAAATTGTATTTAATTTTTATCTAAATATCTTTAAAATATTGTCATCCCATTTCTACGTTTTATTTTCTCAATTGCTTTTTCAATTTAATGTTTGGAATTAGGATAATTTTTAAAAATCTGCCTTTGAGTTTTAGGAAACATCTTTGTACATGTATTAAATTACTGAAATTGCTTTGTTTTCTAATGTACATCACAATTTAAATAAATAAATAAAAGGTATATCAGTCAACTACAACTATGTATGCCAGAGTTATGGTGTTGAATAATGGCCAAAAAGTGTTTTTACACAGTGAAGTAAAGACCTTTTGGATATAAAATGCCATCACTTGGGACGGACAACCTGAAAACATATTGCCTCTGTGGAAGCATAAAAACTGATGATTGATCCGTGAGGATGTGTCAGAGGGTTCTGGAGGTCCCTGAACCTTACTTTGAGAATCACCTCAACACTCAGCTGAGGCAGCTGCTGATTGGTCCAAACTCAACACAAACTGATGACGTGTTAATCGCCGCTCTGATTCCCTTCATCCAGGTGAACCTGAACAATGCCCATTGTTACTGTGGATGTAAATCTGAATGTAAATCTGCCATCAATCATCCCTCTCACCAGCTGGTTCCCACAGCAATGCCAAATGACCTTTTGCAGAGGTGTAAGCTGCTGGCGGAGGCAGACGGATGCCAGCGCAGATGAAGAAAAGGCCTTTGTGTTTGTGAGTCTAATCACAGCTTCTATAGATCCAACATCACAATGAGCTTACTACAGCTAAACCAGGCCAGCAGCTAACAGAAGCTAACAACGCCTAACGCAAGCTACACACGGACACACACACACACACATAGAGAGAGTGAGGTTGTACAAGGTGAAGATGAAGTTACTCACCTCACAATCAGAGTGCATTCAATTGCTTTTAAAAAAGTTCACAGGAAGTTCAGAGAAGCCATGTGTTTATTATTAGAAGAGGGAGGATTGTGGGGAAACTGCATCTTGAAATGCCCTGAAAGCAGTTTACATTTTTTGGCACCATTAACCTATAATAACATTAAATGAAAAAGCTGCATTTACAAAATCTTTACTTATTTTTGTGGGAGCTCAAAATTAGCTGTCAATGCTAACATGCTGATGTTTAGCAGATGTAATGTTCACCATGTTTGCCATCTTAGCTTAGCATGTTAGCATGCTAACATTACCCAATTAACAGTAAACACAAAGTGCAGCTGAGGCTGATGGGACAGTCAGTATTCCTGCAGGTAAAGAATAGAGAGCTGCAGGAATTAGTCCTAACACCAGGAAGTAAGTTAGCATTTTAGCACTCCCTGTTCCCTCGTCCCAAAGTCAATGGGTTTTTGGTTAAATATCTGAAATAAGGTCTGTGGTTTTAGCTCAAACTCAAGACATTTTCATGTTTTATTCTACGACATAAAATCTGTCAGTAAATCCTCCACTCCTGATGTTTGAAGCTTTTACGTGTCTTAAAAAAGGCGGTTGCTAACAAGTGTCTAAATGAGACTACAGAGGTTGTCAGGGACGTTAACATGAAAACTGATCTACTCACCAGTCCACCTTTACAGCCTCGTTGTGTTTATACTCACACTCTTTCAAACATCACTAACTTTCTACGAAGAAAGGCTTTTGCAGAAGAGGTCAGAGCTAAATTAAACTGTGATGCAAAGGAAAAGGTCAGAGGATCGTCATAGTCATTAGGATTCATTGTCTGGAAACCATGAAGGTCTGTACCGAATGTTGTTCCAATCCAACCAGGGGATGTCGAGATATTTTGGACCAAGGTGTTGGACAGTAGACATATCGCTGTATTTATTTTAGTGCATGGTGGTAGTGTTAGCGTCCAGTTAGCACCCAGTTTTTGTACTTTACTTTTATGCTGCACTGTATGATATTTGGGACATTATTACTGTAACTTATCTTCCCTCTGGCTGCGCCCTCAGGACAAACTAGATTTTTTAGCTCCACTGCTTGTCAGACTCTTATTTGTTCATATTGTATGTGTAATGAAGCTTGCAGCCTCTGAGGGCCTGCAAACTGTTGGTGTTGTTAACCAGACGCCTGTGTTCAGCCTGTTTTACTGAGCACTGTTGGAACTCTGACAGTTTGGTTTGTACTGTGTGGTTTGTAAACTGGTTTCATGTTTCTGCCCAGAGTCCTGCAGAGAAGCTGGACGAGTTTCAGAGGAAGCAGATTTCCAGTGAAGACCTGGGAGGAGCAGCTGTAGATGATTCAACCAATAAAAAGCCTTGGGGTGACGAATAACATGAGCTTAAAGTTAGTTACACTCACGGATCACTGAGAGGTATGAGGGTGCTGTATATCGAGTTACACGAGTGTTTGCAAGTGTATATCCAAGCATAACATTTAATAACAGTGTGCAAGACTGAACAGGATGAAAGGTTTAGATAGAGGATGATCTGAATCCAACAATCATGATAACATTTAATTTAATGCAAGTAAGTGCAATATGAAACAAATAATGCACAAAATAGAAAAAGATAAAGACGTAAATGTAGGAAAATTAAACCGGTGACAGTGGATATTAGAAAGCAGTATGAAATTGTAAAAGGTGTATCTGATAGTGAGGAATCTACAGAGAATAAATTGCTGAATCTGCAGCTCCTCTCAGTTTTCTAGTGAGTTTCAGCTCCTTGTTTATCTATCTGGACCAAAACTTTACCGTTCTGGTTCAGTCTCACTCATTATCGTTTTTCTGCTTCTGTTTTCAGAGAAACAGCTGTAAAAAAAACAAACAAAAAAAACCCACTGTCCTCTACCTGCTGAGCAGCAAACAGCAGACAGACTCAGTCAGAGAGCTGCTGGTGAACATAGTGGAGCATTAAGCAGCCAAGAGCCAGAGATTTCCCTCAGGAGGTGGTGGAGACCAAAACGGAGCTAAAAGAGAGGGAATACTAGACAAACACCACTCCACATGGATCATCATGTTGCTCTGTAGCTGCTGGATGTGGACGTAAACAGCTGTTAGAGAACAGGATCAACTTATCAGCTTAAAAGCTGTCTTGTTTCTGTTGAAACCAAAAACATCAGTTTAGCAGGTTTAAAAACAACAGACAAATTAGTTGAAATTAGGGATGTAACGATATCAAAATCTCATGTTATGATAATACCTCGATAACAAGTCCATGAGACAATATTTATGGCAATAGTTTAAAACAGGCAAATGAAGACTTGGGAAAAAAATCTGTTTATTGCACAAAGAACAAGGCATTAAAGCACAAAAAACAGTCAGTTATATTTCCCAACATGTAGGTAACCTCAGTCTGGCAGTGTCTGCATATAGTTTTTATCTGTCACCTTTTCCCCTCTCTCATTTCGTAACACAGGGAAACTGAAATGCTTCCACACGTCAGATTTAAAAGACACAGGAGCATCCACAGTTTCAAAGGCTTCGTCTCTCTCTCCCCTGCTCTCTTCTTCCTCGCCTCCAACACGGGTGCCCACCACCTTCACTGTAGATTTGAAGACGGAGTGAGTGGAGTGCAAAGGATGATGGTCTCTGTAGTTCTCATATCTCTTCGCTCTACTACACCACAAAACTGTGACAAAGCTACAGTTTTGCCCAGAAAACCTATTGTTTGTTACCGTCCAGGTCCATGACGGTATCGAGAAACTTTTGTTCTCACAGTATAATGAAATTGATGACACCGTTACATCCCTAGTTGAAATCTAAAAGTAGTAGTACTATAAAGTAGCATATAACTTAAATACTTAAGTAAAACAGAAGTATCTCAGAACTGTACTTAAATACATCACGTGTGTAAATGGAGGAATTTCTGATGACTTAAAATGAACAGTAGTTACTGCTCAGTTAGTTAGTTGATACTGAGTGGGTTGTGTTCAATAAGACGAACAGCAGCTTCATGAATTCAGAATAAAATAAGGTCAAACTTCCTGTGAAACTGTTGTGTTGTTGTGTAGAGCAGTCGACTGCAGTTTAAACTTTGACCAGAGGGCTGGACCAAAGCTGATCTCCGTCCAAAGGAGAGTTTAACCATTGAAATAGCTGACCTTTGACCTCTGCAGGTGCACTGACCCGGTCAGAGGTCAGGGTGGATTTTTATTTTCTCTTCTCAGGGTTAATAATAACCAGTCTGTCAGACTGGAAACTGCAGCAGTCTTAGTCACAACTCTGACTATCAGCATTTCATCAGGTTTATGTACGGTGGCCCTGAAAGATCAAGTTAGGAACACACAAACAAGTGAAGGAAATATCGCCACCGGTTTGACAACATGTGTGGCATTTAGAAAAAATGCTGCAAAGTTAGAAAACACAACCAAATACTAGAATGCTGGAGGTGACACAGACTGTAACAGAAATGTTTCCAGGTACACGCCATGTTGTTGCCATTGTGACTCACATAGTTACTGAGGTCAACGCTGTAGTTTTACCTTTACTCACATACAGTTGTTCAGCTTTAACACAGATAGTGTGACCAAACAGTGAGATAGAAGAAGTCATGGAAACAGTCTGACGGACTGTCTGACCTTTACAACTGAATGATATCAACACATACACACACACACACACACATTTGTACGAGCCCCATGACTGAGCAGTGGGGTCAGTGTGACAGGAAATGACAGAGGAACACAGACCTGAGTTTGATCCCTGTTGATCTGATGCTGATGTTCACTCCTTGTGTTGAGCAGAAGGACAGTAACTCATAGTAAGACCATCTCAAGTCTTCTGACTCAGACGTCATCACTTCTTCCAGTGAAACTGATTTAAGTGGGGATATCTCTGAGCTCAGTAGCAACAGAGGAAAAAATTACACTGACGTCTATTCCTATTAATTGGACCTTAAATACGAACCTCTCCTTTAAATGTAAAAACACAGAGACATGAAATAATTTTCTTAAAGGTGAAGGACAAGAGAAAAGCAGCACTAATTCTACACTGAGCTCTTATGGGTGTTTCTTTCATAGTTTTTTAAATTCCCCTTTTACCCCTTTTCTTGCATATAACGTAATACCCAAGTGTTCATTTCAACATCTTCAGAACAATCTCAGCTTTATCTGTACTGAGGCTCCTGTTTGTCCTAGAGTTGTGTGTAAAATATTTTAAATCTTTTATGAAAACACACCTTTACTCATGTGGATGATGTGTTTTGGTGCTTGAAATGATGCCAAAGTCCTAGCCTCACAAAAGTAGTGGAATATATGAATAAAATAGTAGGTAAGTGTATAAAACATGTCTAAAATTAACTGTTTTAATATGTTTTTTTGAGCAGAGGAGTTGTGTGTTACTGTACTTTCATGAAATGTCAGAGGGACTGAGATAAACAGACACTGACTTCATATGACACTTCATGGGATGTGTGCAAATGAAAAATCAAATCAAATCAAATCCTTCAGGCTCTGAACCGGTGTCTTCATCACTGCTTCCTTGCCACTCTTCAATGAGTACCTGATTGGTCAGTCTCACACAAAAGGAGACGGACAAACAAATCCACCAATGACACACGGAAAGGGGCAAAGCTCATCTTTATGCTCACTCATCGGCCTTCAGTGAGTGATGTACGATTTTGTGAGACTATAGACCGGAAAGAGTTTTCAGATTCTGGCGATATTTAAACCATGCTTCTAGACCATATTATTACAGATTTATGAATAAAAACATTGCAAATATTATGCACAGACATGCCAGCTAGTCAAAAAACGTTAAAAACCTGTTTTCACAGTCTAATAATGAGCATCATGTAATTGTATCTGACATGTGTTCATGTTGTTTTTGATGAACGACTCTGACTTAAAAACACTCAGAGTTTCATTAAAGCCTTCATCTGTAAATCTAATTTGTGTCACTCTCATTGTTTGTGGTTTTCATTTATTGCTCCATTATGTGTCACTGTGAAATCCTCAGAGACAAATAAACTTTATTTTAATGATGATAAAACTTTGGATGAGTTAAAGTGGTGAGATGAAATTAAAACAATCTAGCCAAGAACAAAGAGAGCGGAGACAAAGGACAGAAACAAACAGAGCAGTGATCAGCAGCGGTCTGACAGAATGACAAGCAGCTCTCTTTTCTCCACTCTTTTATTAATTCTCATCATTTCTCATCACGTCTTTCTCCTCCACAAACCACAAATATGGCTGCCATGCTCACTGCCTCTCCCTCAGCAGCTGACAGATTCAAACCTCCTTATTAAACCTGATTGGTTTTGTGTCAGTGGAAACAGGAGGGAGGCTGGGAAATCTGCTGTGCTGAGGTCACGTGGGTGGAAATAAAATCCAGGCTCCTCACTGACTAACAATCTGTGGGATCCTGTGGTCTCTCTCTGATGACCAGAAACCACCAGTTTAATGTGAGTGCCTCTTTTCCCATCAGGCCTTTCTGTTCCCGGTTGACTGCAGGACGATGACGTGGGATTCAGAGGCGAAGAGTCAGATTAGAGAGGAGATGATGCTGGACCTTAGATCACATCACTCTGTGTGTAGTACCACTTTTAGTTTAACGTGTCAGTCTGAATAAACACATGAGACATTTTGATGTAAAAGTATCTGAACTGAATGGTGTTGGATTAGACACACAATATTAAGACAGAGTTTGGTGACGTTGTGAAGTAGTGTGGGATCATGGGAGTTGTTGTCTTCACCACCACTATCGTCATTGCAGTCAACTTCTCTCTTAAAGTTAAGCGGGGTACACACTACAAGATAATCCCCCCTCCTGATCAAAGTCAGCAAAGGCCTGATTTTCTGATGGTTGTAAAGATTATCTTGTCAGATTTTCCTGTGGTGTGAGGTGCGTTCAGAGTGATTTTACCCTTCCCGATCTGCTCTGAAGACGGTCAGAGTCGCACCAATAAATATTAAACATGTTCAATATTTACGTTCATAAATCCTGTTGTGTGGGGGGAACATAGAGGAAAGCTGAGCACACACTCTTTTTTTCATAAAACAGGAAACAGAATTTGCTCTCTATTAATATTAAATGTTGAAATTGATGGCAAAGTAAGTTTTACCATCCATCAGTGATGCGGCCTGAGAGAAAACAGAGAACTCCTCTTCCTCACAGTCATAACATTTTTAACCCACTGCTGCCAATCGTTGAGAGATTATGTATACATTCTGTAACAACAGTAGGAGTGTGATACAGAAAGTGTGTGACAGTATGTTTTCCTGTTTTCATTGTTTTCAGTTTTCATTACTGTGTGTGTGCAATGTAGAGTCAGACAAAGACAAACAGAGGGACGAACATGTTTGGCTGGTTATATGTTTGCATAAATCAAACTCAAACAGGAATGTAAACACAGAAATACACATAAACATGATTCTAAACAAAAGCTTCCTTATTAAAAACCCTGATGACAAACGCTGGTTACCGTGGAAATGGGGGTTAGTCTGGGAACTGTGAGTATACAGATGGTAAGTTGAATCACAAACTGCACATTATCACCCTTAAGATGAGGATTTATTACAGTTTGATTAGACTGCATTAGTTTTAGCTTGGTGGACCTAATAAAATAGTCCGTTTCTAAAATTCTTGACTCAGCTGTAATTTACTTTTATGATAATATATAATTTTTTGTGCAGAGCAGCCTTGGCCTAAGATCGACAATTGACTTTGTGGTCATAGCTGCAGATCTGCGGCCATATATCTTCGAATTGATCACCATGTGATGGTGAGTTGGGTCAGATGGTGGGAGAGGCTACTGGACAGACCTGGTAAACCCAAACGTGTAGTAAATGTGGCCTGGTGAAAGCCTGAGGCCCCTGTCGACAAGGTCTCCAACTTCTGTAAGAACTTCTCACGCATCCTGGGAGAGCCTGAGGACATGGGATGTTCAGAGCCTCCATTGTGGAGGCGGCTGCTCAAAGTTATGGTTAAAAGATTGTAGGTGCCTGAGTCCTCCTGAAGCATCTGATGGGTACTGGAGAGCCAGAAGGGCCTTGGCTATGTGGGAGGAATTTGGGGAGGCTATGGAGAAGGACTGGCCCAGAGGAAGAGGGCAGACAATCAGCTGACTCAGGAAAGTAAAGTAGGGCTTGGCCTAGACTGTGTTTAATGTGGGGAGGAGAACTGCTGACTCTAACTGGGGATATTGTCAGGTGGTCGAAAGAGCACTGTGAGGAACTCCTGAACCCAACCAACATATCCTCTGAGGAGGAGGCAGAGTTCGAAGACTTAAGCGTAGCCTCCCTCATATCTCTGGCAGATTCACTCTGAGATGCAGAAGGCTCTGGACATTGTTGGGCTGTCTTGGCTGACATACCTCTTCAAAGCCACATGGAGGTTGGGGACAGTGCCTGTGTACTGGCAGACCAGGGTGGTTGTTATGTTTTCATAGTATCACACTGCTCTGCATCCCTGGAAAACTTATGCCAAAGTGCTGGAAAGGAGGCACCAACTGATTGTCGAACCTCAGATCCTGAAGGAGTGATGCTGAATCTGACCTGAGTGGACCTGCTCTTTACCCTTGCAAGGCTCCTGGAGGGGTCATGGGAGCTCATCCAGTCTACATGTGTTTTGTGGAGTGAACTTGGAGAAGGCTAACAACTGTGTACTTGGTACATCATCATCACATGGCCTTCATCAGGCTGCGATGTTGCAATGACATTTCTTTGCAGATGACACTGTTTTATTCACGCCAGGCTCCACTCAGGCTCTGGCTCTGACTCAGCCTCAGTTTGCCTTTCATGACTTCCAACTAAATGGTGTTGTCCATCTCCACCAGTGACTCTGATTATCTCTCATTAAGACTTCAAATGGGCCCCATATCATTGTGGCTTAGTCACGTAAATACTGAGGAACTGCTCTGGACACCAAGTGTAGACACTGTTGCAGTTTCTTACAGGTGCCACTAGATGCTTTTAAATAGCCATATTTTACTGACTGTACCTTTTAAATTTCAGTTGTCTGTTTCAGTTATGTGAGAAATCTGCTGTTCTAAACCACACTGTGGTCAGATAGAGAGTAATCAGCTCTGATCAATACAGCTGATGTCTGATCGTCTGTCACATATCTCTGTCACTGGGAGGAACGTTATCTGCCTTCAAAGCTCACTTATCTCTCTGTTAGTGACTCTTATACCCAAACAACCTGAAATATGTGAAAGTCGACGTGTGGTGTGAGCAGGTTGTCCTCATCATGCAGCAGGTAAATAAGATGCTCGTGTTCACTGTCTGCTCAGTCAGTCTGCTTGTGTCAGTTGTTTGAAGTCTCTCAGTTTGTCAGATAGTGATTCAGAGGAATCGATGATGAATTTCTGACACTGGATGTTTCAGATGTGACTTCTCTCTGACCCTCAGATATCGGTGTGACCTGATGCTGAATCTGTGAACAAAGTCTGTCTGGTTTTATCAGGTGTGACTGCTGCTCAGACTGCAACACGCTAACTGACATAAAACCACCACTGTGTCTTTGTGTACATTTGATTGTGTATTCAGTTTTGTTTTACATTATTTGCATTGACCACCTGTAACATGCAGGTCCTACATCCTGCATCTAAACTGATTACTGTGCCAAACACAGGGCGTCTCCAACCCCCTGTGGTTGAAATATTGAAAGTGTGTGGAAGGAATGACTGAAAATGTGACTGGCACTGAACAGACAAATGTTGTTGTTGTTGGTGCCAGAGCTGCACAGATCTAACACCTGCACAATTACAAATTTAAACTAATTAACACCTTTAAGCATCTATGTACCTGTTCCACTGTAAAGCCACAAAACTGAGAAAATGTGTACAAAAAGTAGTAAAAGGTTATCAGACAAGTCAAAGATAAAACTGAATACATTGTTAAATAACAGCTTTAGTTAAATAATTAAAATGAGATAAATACAAGTATTAAAATTGAGCGCAGAAAGAAATTGCTGTTGTTTTGGGAGAAGAGATAAATGATTAGTGTGCAAAAACCAAAACAGTAGGAAAATGAAGGAGCTGAAAATTAAATGAGCTGTTAAAAAATAAATATTATTTTATGGACGGACTGTAGATTAAAGGAAATTCATAAATCTTTAAATTTCTTATTACAAGCAGGATACACTCATGTATTTTTGTGGCACCACAGTGACCAACAGACGCCGCAGAGCTCTGACCTTGTGCAGAGCACATGGTGCAAAGGCAACTGACAACCAGACTGAGTACTTGCAAGAAATGTGCAGCAGTAATGGAATAATATTTAAAATGTGGATAAACAATTTAATTAAACACCATGCAACTAAAAGACATATTTAAATCTGCATCAAAAGTTAACATTTCATGTGGTTGAAGCAGGCAAATCAGTGAGAATCAGTTCAGGGATCAGAGAATCAGCTGCTTTATACTGAAAGCAGGACACATGTGATGGTAAATAAAAACCCTGGTGGGTTGTCCAATGACAAGACTGCTTGTGAGTCATTCACATGGGAATTTTTCCCCAGTCCATACCGTCCATCCCACATGATATGAACATAACATGAGCCTCAGGTGGTCTGTGCACTGTGACTTTTGACCTTCTTGCTCTGAGTGGTCTGTAACGTAAGAATCCAAAATCAAAATCGCGCTGAGAGCAAAACGTCAACGTAAACATCAGGAGAGCAAATCTATGTTTTATTATTATAACAGGTGGCACATGGTCCAACACATGATACTGTGTGTGTCTGTGATGTTTTTTCTGAGTTTTGTCCCAAAATGACACAAACAGGAAGAAGAGGAGAAGCCTGCTTTTCTCTGTCAGCCCTTTTCGCTTCCCCTTTCTCCAGGAGGCCTCCTCCTCCTCAGCGGGGGAGAGGAGTGAGGAGCAACCGTTAGACTGTGACTCATCCATCCTCCTCCTCCCTGCTCCTCCCTGGTCCTGTGGTTTTATATTCTGGACACAAACTGGACTCACTGGTCTTTAGTTCCTTCTTTATTATTCATATGGTCTGATGCACGGTGGGAGCCGCTCCTCAACTGGGTCCGACACATGATGAAGAAATGACCACAGTCATTCTGCAGTATAATGCTATTGTAAGCTATTTTAGGGCCCCCCTTCAGCTACCCACTGGCTCTGTGTATTTGCTGGAAACATGACCCATTTATCAGCTCTATATGGTGGCCTCAGACCCCCTCAGTGAAGACTGATTGGCAAATGCAGTTAAGTCTACAATGCAATGAAGTGTGCAAAAAGCTAAGGGGTCTGGCTACTTCCTGAAGCCACTGTATGTTGCCCCCTTAAGTACGAATCTTCATCTATTTACTGTAACATTTCTGCATATTTGTCTGAAACACTTCCCCTGTGCACTACCCAACTGCTGTGTCTATGTAATACCTATTGTTCATTCTCCCAGGCCATCTGAAACACTCTCCAGCTCTGTGTATTTGCTGGAAAGGCAACACTTACAAAAGGCCCCTGAACTAAGCCCAGCTGTAATAAGAACTCAACCAACCCACCTCGTAACTCCCACTAATAATGTCCCAAGGTCTATCTTCCAGGGATGCCCTACTCTCTGATTGCTCTTCTGAAACAGTCACTGACTCTCTGTATGTACTGGGCACACTCAACAATCCCAGGACTATCCACCAGCTCTTCACTGTCTGAAGTGCAGTTTTACTGTCTTTGTCTACTTGCTGAAAACTCTCCACTCACCCCACTGGCTCTGTGTATTTACTGGTGTGTCCATTCAGCAGATGAACAAACAGCCTGCAGGTAACTTGAATAAAGAGATTTCTCAGGATGATGTAACACCTCCCATCAGCACTCTCACTGACCTGCAGGACTGATGATGTGAAAGCGATGCACATGTGGCTGCAACTTCCCACATTCATGTCGTCACACTCACTCACACACACTCCGCTTGTCTGTATAAACTGCATGAATGATGTATAATGATGGTGTAAATATCCTGACCCTGCATATTTCATACTGCAGGCTGTATTGTGTATTGGGTATTTAAGTCCATAAGAGCTAATATATGTGTTTGGTGGCTTCTTGAGTCTCACACAACAAACTGTTTGTGTTTCATTGACCCTTTTTTTCTTCCTCTTGAATTTCATTGCAGGCCCTGTAAACCCACACGGGTGTTTTCACTTCAAGCTAATCAGACCTCTCCTCAGGTTGATGTTAAGCAGAGTAACACATGGAATTACCTGGTGTCACTTTAGTCTGTACAAATAAAAAGAGCAGAGTTTGCTCACTCAGATCTGTCAGAATTAATTGATCAGTTTCTCTGTTCAGCAGAGTGAATATACACAGATGTGTTAGCTGCAACAGACACACTCACACAATCCTGAGGAGAGTCTAATCTCAACTGAAAACACCTGTGTAGAGCTTCACAGTAAATTCCTCAGGTACTGGTATCTGTGCTGATCTGAGTTTGCACCTGATTGTCAATATAAGCAATCAACCCTTTGTTTTTCTGCATATTTGTTCAGACAATGTGAGAATAAATACAGAAACTCTGCTCCTAAACAGGGCCAATGATGCAATATTACATCATCAAACTTCACTACTACTACAACACTAACTCAGGTGAATATGAACTGTAGGTCTGATCCTGTATTAAAATGTACTGCATAGCTGTATGCAAGGTGTGATCTTGGAGACTGTTCCTATTGTAAATGAATGAAACGAACAGAATGCAGGGCAGTAATGAGCATGCAGCAGATACAAGCAAACGTTGCCAATTACCCGATCAAAGTCAGAAGAGGCCTGATTGTCTGATGGTTGTCAAGATTATCTTGTCAGATTTTCCTGTGGTGTGAGGTGTGTTCAGAGTGATTTTACCCCCACCCTAAAGACGATCGGAGCCTCCCCAATAAATATTAAACGTTCAATATTCATGTAATCAGAAATCCTGTTGTGTGGGGGGAACACAGAGGAAAGTCGAGCATGCACTCTGTGGACTGTCACCTGGAACGGAACAATAGCCAATCAGGACAACAAACAGAGACATGTCGTCCGCCATGTTTGTTCACTTTGAAGTCATGTTTGACCACGTGAGATTTGGGGTTTTGAGAGTCCAGACTCTGGTTGCTGGTGGTGAATCTGTGAATCTGCTGTGTTGGTCTTCTCTCTGCACATCACACACTATAAGAACAAAACTGTGAAATCTGTCAGTATTTGTCATCATGTGTGTGGTCTCTAATACTTTCTAATACTTAAAATACTTTCAATTAAGATTTTTAAAATCTTTTACTGTGTGCCAGGCTTTACTTGCATTTTTGTAACCACTTGCAGGTGTGTGTTTGTGATTTCACCATGGAACAGAAGCAGCACAACAGGCCCAGGATGACCAAAACTGTGTGTTGGGTCTACAACACAAACCCAGAGACCAGCAGTTGAGGTGCTCTCCCCAAAATGAAACTCAAGCTGAAGGGTCATCATTTGGACACAGTGGAGGAGATCCAGCGTGAGTCGTAGATGATGCTTGACAAGATGACTACATAAAAGGGGATGGCAAGCTACTGCTTCAAATTTATCAGTTAATTTCTCAGCTCTCCTTCTGTTGGTCATAAAGGATTACTGGGGATCCCACAGCAAGTATAACCAGGTCCACGTTAATCCAGACCTGCCTGTGGAAACCTTGTGTTACTGATATCTTTTTCCTGCAGCCACCACCCAGCCTGACTCTGACGGATGTTGTTTCTGTTCATCACACTTTTGTCACAGGCCGATTCAGTATTCTGGTGTATTTCCATTCTGAGATGAGTAAGTTCCATCCCTCCCTTCCTTCCTTCCAACTCTCCTCCTGCAGCCTCCTCTTCCTTCATCCCTCCCTCTGCAGTCACACCTCTCTCCTTTTTCTCTGGTATTTTACTGTTTTTCCTCCTTATTCTTATTGTTTTCTTGTCACAGCTTATCTCCTTCTTTCACTTAATATCTGAGCTGCCAAGACAAACGTGCATACATCATTACAGAGAATAATTACTGCAGTGTGAGAATTCATGAGCTGCAGAACAGTACCAGAGTTAAATGTTCTTGATAAGTTCCACTTCTGATAAAACTCGCACAAAGATCCTGTCGCTAAAAAAAACAGCCATTGTTTTTGGCATCCATCTTTGTTTGGTTGAAGGAACAGAAACACAGTGAGAGTTTGAAAAGTTATCTTTTTTCTACTTGAGGGAAACTGTTTCTTAAATGCACCGTGTGGAGTTTCTGACCACCGGTGGCGCTGTGTGGAGCAATGTTCTGATGAACAGCCGCTTTTTGTTCAACAAAAGAATTTGTACACGAATTTGTGCTTGATGTACAACAATGTTTAGGTGGGTGGTACGTGTTAAAGTAACATCCACATGAATGATGGACCCAAGGTTTCCCAACAGAACACTGAATCCGCTTTTTCACGACGATGGAGAAATACTGTTTCCTCGTCCAACTTCTCTGCACAGCTGCAGCTGATAAGTTACAATTCTTAAATGAGTCTTAAGCGCTACAGTTGAAGGCAGCTGGACTTCTTTTGGGTTTCTTTAGTTGCCTTCAACGTCAGCGGGTACTAACGTTAGGTAGCTAACCTAGCTAACATTAGCTAGTGAAATCAGGTACCGATATAAGCTATGGGCTTTACAGGGTGTTTCTTGCTATGAGCCCACATCTTCATGTTTCGGTTGTCAGTCCTTTTTCGCGCACCACAAAAGTAGCTAAAATAGCTAAATATGGCCACCTGTTTTCACCTCAACTGGGTGAAGACAGCCAGCTAAGGCCAGTTTTATTCACCTTAGCTGGGCAGCACATAAAAGGACTGACAACCGAAACACAAAGATGTGGGCTCATAGCAAGAAACATCCTGTAAAACCCATAGCTTATATCAGGGGTACGCACCTTTATCACTGGGTGTTAACATTAGCTAAGTTATCTGGCTAATGTTAGCAGACTCAGATCTGTTAAAACAGCAGGAGACACAGCACTGCAGCATCTTGAAAACAGGAGAGACTGTTGGACCAGGAAACAGGATTTTCATCAGTCATGACGTTATGACTTAACGAGCAGATTGTAATGAGATGATCGCTGTTATTCACTTCACCTGTCGGTGGTTTGATGTTGTGCTGATCAGTGTATGTAGAGTATTATCAAACAGTTTATAGTAATATATATAAATAGCCTCAGAAGTTACTCTTCAGCTGGGATATTTCTGTGAGTAGGATATGATCATTATGCAAAAGTCTCACATGTAAAACCTCAGATTACATCAGAGGAACAAACTGGGGTTTTCCCTCCCTGAGCTTCACACAGTGTCTCCTCCAGTACACTGTCTTCTTCTTTGTTTCTTTCCGTCCTCTTCTCTCTGTGCTGATGAACCAACATCCTCTACAGGTCTTACTCCTTACTCCACCCTGTGTTCTCTGACTCACTGTGGTGTTTTCATTGCTTCAATCTTGACATTTACACACTTGTGAAAGTCTCCAGACTGAATGTCCTTTACCTTAAACCGCAGTAAAGACACTCATGTAGCTGCACCGCACTGTTACTACACCAGACTGTGGAAAAAAATAGTTTTAGCAGAGCGCTGGTGCAAGTTAATGTTAGACATTAACAGCTAGACATTAATGATATTTTAAAGAAGTCGGCCTATATTCATTTAACAGATTTACCCAGAAATCTGCAAAATTAAAGGATTCATGTATTGAGTTCTTTTGTTTAATTAAAAGTACCAATATTACTCCTGCATTCAAAACAAACACAAAATATACTTGAAATGTCTGTAAATAACAGAATAAAAGTATTCTGATTCAGGTATGTTTATTGTATTATATCTGTATTAGTTTATGTACTCCAGTTGTCCAATAAAAATAAAAAAGTTCTTCTAACGAGCAGATAATTCCACATAATCCTCCCAATTTACTTCAATAAACCATGTATTTATCTATTAATCTCAATCAGATTCCATTAGAAAAACCTTAATCATATTATTATTATTGTAAATAAACAGATTTCTGTGATTAAGTCGTTATCTCAGCATAACAGTGGAGGATAAATGTGTTTTATCACGGGGGAATAGGATCATTAAGTTGTCATATAGATAATGGACCTAAAAATAATCAACATCCCTCAGATTTGGATTAATATTAATCACTGACATAATTGTATGTAATTATAGCTGACTGGATTATTTCCATTCAAATCAAACATATAATGGCAGTAACGATTATAATGTCATCAAAACCCACGATTATATCAAACCACAGAGCTACAGTTCCACAACAGTTTTTTAAATATTATATAATTCTAATGCTATGAGACTGTATTCTTGTTGTCATATTAATTATATATGTGCAAAATCCACTCATTTTAATATTATATAAAATGATTTTAATGTGTTGATCTGGCCTCTAAACTCCCCAGATCCCAATCTGATCTAGCATCCAGAGATTTACATTAAACATAAAACCAGGTTTTAATCCTAAAATCTAATGTTTGACCTTGTGGGGACCTGCTTTTTGTCCCCATGCACATTCAGATACTTGCATTAGAATTAATAATTGCTACAAAAAGACAGAAGACACATCCTTAAAGTCGGACAGCCTGACAGTATCATGTATATATTGTGTATCATGTTGTTGCAGTTCTTCATTGAAACTCTGATGTTTTCACAGTGAAACATTCAAACCACAGACTCCATGTTTTTATGGCTGCATTAGTCCATCAGATGGAAATACTCTCTGTCTGTTGCTTCATTTTAAACATATTTTAGCCAAAATTCATCCTGACAGATTAGGGATCTTTGGAAACTCTGAGGTCTTGGCTGGAATGTAAAATAAAGACAAAAAAAGAAGAGTGGAGGCTAAAACAGGAGGAGAAAGAAACTGACAGACTGATATCACTGCAGAAAAACTGAGGATGTGGGAAGATTCTGAGGTGTGTGTGTGTGCGTGTGTGTGTGAGGTAACTGTCCTGCTGTGGTTCGTTCTATTCTTTCGTCCTTCGTCATCTTTTGGTACCAGCTGCCTGTCTTTCCCGTCACTCACACTTCCTCCCCTTCTTCCTCCTTCCTTCCCGTAAGTTTCCCCTTTTTTACACCCCTCCGCCCCCCATCCACACCCACCCATCCACACCCACACAGACACACACCACATAAAGAAGTTACCCATGTGTCCCTGCTCACTCCAGGAACTTCATGTTCCTGGAAATAACAATCACAAATAAATTCAATTCTTGTATTACAGTTATTTACATTTTATACTTTAATCTTTTTATACTTTAGCTTTTTTTGGCATTGAAAAATAACATATATCCACATAAAGATGGAGATTCACTGTTATAATGAGTCTCTGAGATGTTCAGTTCTTAAGGTGTTTTCTGTGATTGATTTGGGTCAATGGTGGAGTGTTGTGCACCCCATAGGGCCACCCAAAGGTGGGACGTAACACCAATATGAGAGGATGATGAGGTTTGTATTCTAACCTCTGCTCTTAGCTGGTATTGCTAATGTTGGCTGTGTAGCAACAGCAAAAACTTGCAAACAGCACCTTTAAGCATTAAATGGAGGGCCCAGAGCTGCTGCTGTACACAGGGGTTAATGTGGACACTTGGAGTCTATTAATTATTAATGAACACACTGGAATTGAAAATATCCCTGAATATCAGATGACACATATTATTCAGCTTAGTGGTGAAATAGAGGATCTAAATCAGGAAGTGTGTGTGTGTGTGTGTGTGTGTGTTATGATGTAAAGCAGTGAGTGAGTCAACCCTGGTCGGCTCTGTGTGTTCCCGCGGCATGCTGGGATACACCCATCCCTGTTAAAAGGGTCAGCGCTCAGTATCCACTTCTGCCGTCGTTACTGAAAATTTGTTGCTCAACATCAAACTGCACACGACCAATGGGCAACATCCCCGTGAGAAAATAAGAAAACATCCCTTGAAAGAGGGACCACAACATCTGTCGCAACTCCACACCACCGCTTCCAGCTGCAACGAGAAAAATCCATACAAAGACTCAAAGACCAGATCCTGATTCACTGGAGTTTTTCTCTCAGTCGGCCTCAACTTCTACCTCTGCTCGTTATTTAACAGGAGACTCTTTTCTTTGCCACCATCACTGAAAACATGATTCATCACAGCTGACAGGTTCATACATCATCCTGTGTCAGAAACCCTTAAACTCCTCTATGCTGCTGAATCATTTCATGACTTTGTCCTTCTTCAAAAAAAAAATTCAATGTTAAACAAGTTGTCATCACCTCCGGATTCGAAAACGCATAACTCATTTTAACCATGAAACTCTTTGACCTGTGGCCTACACAGCTGATTAAAAACTGTCAAACAACAGACTGTCTTAGGTTTGATTCGTGACCAGTGGTTTTTACTTTAAACATTTTTTAACTTTACTTTTTGACTTTATGTTGGATTATCAGCTCAAAACAACCTTGTCTCTGGTGGTTTTCTACCCACAACACTGAACCCAGTACGGACTCCTGCAGGAATGATCCTAGCACTTCCTGTTCTCTCGTCCCAAAGTCGATGGGTTTTTGGTTTTAAATGTCTGAAATAAGGTCTGTGGTTTTAACACAAGCTCAAGACATTTTCATGTTTTATTCTGCAACGTAAAATCTGTCAGTAAATCCCCCACTCCTGATGTTTGAAGCTTTTACGTGTCTTAAAAAAGCCGGTTGCTAACGAGTGTCTAAATGAGACTACAGAGATTGTCGGGGACGTTAACATGAAAACCGATCTACTCACCAGTCCACCTTTACAGCCTCGTGTTTATACTCACACTCTTTCAAACTATCACTAACTTTCTAAGAAGAAAGGCTTTTGTAGAAGAGGTCAGAGCTAAATTAAATGACAAGTTGGAAGCTTAGTGGTGGAGACGTTGACGTCATGTGACCGTGGTGAAGTTGGTTAATAGGGCAACATTAGCTTTTTACTTCTGGAGATTGTATTTAGGCTTCAAACATCATTAGGGTTAGTTCAAAAATCAGAAAAGAGACAAAAAAAATTAAGTATCAGTAGTATTAAGTATAGAAAAAATCCCATTGGCTTTTTGTGGAGAGAACCAGGGTGATGCTGACTTCAGGGCTGGACTATAAAAATACGCTGGCTAACAAAAAAAAAAAAAAATACTTCTCTTCCTCACATGTATTTCTATTTTCTCCTCCTCCTTCCTCCCTCTCAGCCTTTCTCCTCCTCCCAGGTGGGAGTTAGTGATTTATAATAATTACACCAATTAAACTGTGAGGACTGACAGAAACAGAGCATATGTTTTCTCAGCAGTGTGTGTGTGTGTGTGCGTGCGTGTGCACGACATAAATCCTCCTCTCTGGTTTGACCTCCATGTCAGCTCCACATGTTGGACCTAAACCAACAATAATGGATCATTTCTTCTGCTCACCATCAGCCTGGTTCTCATTTTCATATTTACACATTAATAAATGGAGCTGAAATGAGACTGAGATCGGCCTGTTCCTCACACTCAACATCTACAATCTGCTCTGTGTCTCTGTTTTTTACTTCTCCATGGTTTATACACTTTTAACCTTTTAAACACTGTAAAGAGTTTTACTTGTAGAAGTACTGAACAACATCCTGATGATTTATCTCTTTTTAGAGTTTGAACAGAAATGGAGCTAAATCGTCACATATAGACGCTTGGTCAGGACCCATTGGTGTCACGGTTTGGAGCACTTACTTTTTTCAGCATCCAGGGTCTGATAGAGCTGAAGAGCTGTCTCCTAAAAACTACACTTCAGTACAACTCAACTGCACCAGCAAAAATGTTTTGTATGAAACCACTATGTTTTATGATGTTTTATAATGAGGATTGTAGTATATTGACACTGAATGTCTCAGTGAAATGTTCACCGAGAAATGTGTTTAAAATATGAAAAAAGATAATATCCACTTGTAGTGACTTGTAGTAGTTGACTTGTAGTTTCCATTTACAAGGGCCTCCATGTTTACATTTTTTGAGTTTGTCAGATAGTCATGACATTTGTACTGATTTATTTCAACTACATACACAGGAAGTGTACATTTTTTTTGTGACAGTAAAACATCCACCTGTGTTGACTCCAGCTTTATGAAACAGTTCTGGTTCTGTTCAGACTCTCACAGCTCCTGGTTCAGGTTCAGGGAAAGATCCTGGTCTGGTTTACTACAGATAAAGTTCAGACACAGCCTGTTTATTTACACTGAACCAAAACCACCATCTTTCCCTGATTCTTAACCAAAGAACTTTAATCTGAACCACAGACAGGACTCTAGATGTGAACCTGGTTTCTGGATGTGACAGTCGTGCACTTTGTATGCCTGACATCCACATGTAGTGTTTCACTCATTCACAAAACACATTACCTCTGCACTTTGAAAAATGACGCTAAAGGGGTCCTGACCAATCGCCTATATGTGACGAAATAACAAATATAAGGTTTGTCCTGAGAGTGGCACTAGAAGAAAGTCTACAGGGTTCATTCTCTGGAGAGCAGGAGTCAGGACATTTTACATAATCAAAATATATATACATTTATTTTGTCTCCTGAATGTTTTCACTTTTTCAATTAAATCTCAACAACTACAGGTTACATATTTGGGTGGTTGAGTTGCAGTATAATGAAATATAATATAAATGAGATAATTTTAGCGTTTGTTGTATATCAGTTGAGGAAAGGATCATAGGAGTTCATCCTCTGGGAAGTGTTCTGGACAACATGCTTCTAATGGGACAGAAATATGTGAAAACAGTTTGGGGTCAGTGTTTCTCCAACTGTTTCCCCTCATTCTGCTGCTGCTGCTGTGGATAAATGACAGTCATTAGCTTCATGTCAGGGTCTGTACAGAGTCGGGGGGGGGGGGGGGCTGTGCGGACAGTGCTCCCCCACATCACATTCCTCACAGAGGGAGCCGTTTGTCTTCAGCAGCCCAGTGAGCATCGTCCTGATACTGCTGCTCCGACCTGATTATTCTCCTCCGTCAGCCTTTAAATCTGCCTCTTGGACGGAGGATGTGGGAGAAGATCTGTCCTCAGAGTTATTCTACTTTAAGATTAAATTTTGAAGAGAGGCTGTGGTGAAATCAACAAGTTCTAGGACATCTTCGTGGACGAACAGTCAAAGGTTTTCTTCAGTTTCACATCACAGCTAGTAAATATAAATATTATATAAATATTGTTGCAACACATGAGAAAACGTGAGAAAGAAATCCTGCATTATGTCTGATTTTAACATTGACTGTGTGAAATCTGTTCCCAGATCAGCCAGTTACTGCTCTGCATCACAGACACTTTGCAGTTCATTTTCAGCAGCAAACTGAGATCATTGTTTTACCTCATTACAGTTGTGCAGTCACACAACACTGTTTTTCACAACTATGAGGCAGCGTCAACAGGAAGTCATTTACATACATGGACGCTGGATGTGGTTTCAGACACAGACAGGGTTTGTAAATGAAGAGGCCTTTCTCAATGGGAGTAAATCCTGATGATCATTAGTAATAGTTCTGTTATGCTGCTGCTGTTCATACAGAGAAAAGCCTCCACTCAGCATCCACCTGTAGGCTCTGTTATCATTACTTATTATCATCACTTCCCTGTCTCTGCTGGCCTGAGCTCGGTGTATCGTCATGTAAGTAACCACCCCTGTAGCCAATGACTTTTCCCCTCTCAGATACGGTCTACATACCTCAGCCAATCATAACTTATTTGGGACCTGTGGGACAGCAGCGCCTCCCAATTTTGTATTGGCTAAACATTATCAAGCTAGCTAACTAGCTAATTATCTACCCCCTTTAAAAATCACCAGTATGCAGTATTACATCTGAAACTGCTTCTGGACCTCAGTTAAAATTTTGCCCTGGCTACAGTGCTGGAAATAAGTATTTTTAATATTAATTCTGTACAGAAACAAGAGGAAAGTGACTGGAAATGGGGTCTTTAAATTTAGGCCCCTGTTAATGAACGTGCTCTTTAAAACTACAGAATGCGCCTTTAACATTTGCCGGTTGGTGAGTGTTGGTGTGTGTGTCTCTGTGGTCTTTGTGGACATTGTTGTGAAACTGGACCAAAGTTGAGTGAATCTCTGCAGAGAGAAACTACAATGAATATATTCAGGAAATGCCAGCTCTCCTCGTGGGGTGCCAGCGCCAAGCATCGCTGCCCAGATGCTGACACCGGACTCTGAGAAGCACAGGAGACAGAAATATTCACTACACCGCAATTACCCGACGTCTCCGAGCCAAACGCTGCTGCTGCTGCACTTCTTTCTTTCTATAGGGATGTGATGACACTGTACTGCACTGATGATTATTTATTTATCTACCAAGTCACAGAAAACACACATGCACCTGGAAACAGCGTTCACACAATCTTCATGGTCTGATTCAAACCAGTCGCTTATTTAACTGAGAGATTTGTTTCATGTTTCAGGTAAAATTCAGATAAATGGAAGAACTGCAACTGAACAGAGGAGGATAAAATCGACAAACCAAATCAAAGTGCCAGAAGATTCAACAGAGGAAATCTGGGAAATTAAATGCAGAAACACCACAAACAAAATATGCCAACAGTAATAAAAATACAAATAATAAAACCATAAATAAGACTGACATACTTGCCTGATATACCCTGCCACTGTGCCACCAATGGACAGCTCCACTTCCAGTACTGCTACAGAAAAATTGTAAAAAAAAAAATCCGGGAGGGTTGTAATTTAAAACAATGAAAAGTTTAGACAGAAGTGTGGAGGCAGTGAAGAAGAGAAGAGGAGGAAGAAGACCCTTGAGAAGAAGAGGCTGGAATCTCAAGTGGTTTCTGAGAGTTGATCCTGTTATACAATTTATACTGAGGGAGGAAAGAGGGGGAGAAATGATCAAGGAGATGGATGAAGAGGGTGAAAAGAGAGAGAGCGAACAGAAGCAGACTTAATAACTCTCATGAATGCTATATTTTCTGCGTGGGAGCTGACGTAGCTCTGAATCCTGTTCTCCTGTCTGGTCACAAGCACAATAATCTGCAGAAAACAAGAAACGATTGTGTTTTTTATGAGTGGAGACGCAGCATTTTTAGCCACGTTGGCTCTAAGGACGACAGTCTGACTGAAATGTCTCTGTAACTGTTGAATGGACTGTGATGAAATGTGGTTCATGTTCTCCTCAGAATGAACCGTAATAACTAATCATCTGTATTTTCATCTAGAGCCACGTTAATTATTAACATCGATATGTTACTTCATTAATTTCTTTAAATCAGCTGTGAGGGATGAGACAGATCAGGACAGATCAGGATGTCATGTGGTATCTTCAGTCTCAGTCTCAGACTTAAATTACATCTTTGCATGAAAGAAACAAACATGACCTTTAACTATAATAACTCTGGTTTACAGTAACATTAACCATCCATACTGATCTCCATCTTTTTATAAACTCAGCAGGTTCAGGACTCTTCAGGACTCTCCGGTCTGCTGCGGGGAACAAAACCTGCGGCCAGAGGCTCGGCGCCACGCTGCAGCTGGGTTTACACGCAGCAGAGGAGTGATGTTGTTTTGATGTGAAAGAGGAGAGAGTGACGGAGGAGGGACAGATGGAGACAGCTGGGAAAAACCTCCTCTCTGCTCCCAACGAGGAGCTGACGGCTCGGCTCGCCACAAATCACCAACTATTTACAAGGGCCTCCAAAACAAACCAGAAAATAACTTCCCCGAAGTCCAACTGCAGGACAAAACCTCCTCTTAAGTGTCCGCAGCAGGAAAACAAAGGCCTGTGTTTACTGGACGGACAAACACAGACGGACGCGGTCTCCTCGTTAAACAAAGACTTAAAGACGGAGACGAACGAGGCCGTGAGACTGATGATGCAGCTCTCATCGCCGTCTGGAAACTTTCTCCTCAAGACAAAACTGAAATTAAAAACCTTAAACTTTCTGTGTTTGTCTCTGTTTGAACGTGTCTGACATCCAGGCTCAGTCAGACTGAGGTCACCTCTCAGCCTTTTCTTTACATTCACTGGGGAACACAAACTTTTTAAGCATGTTACACTTTTCATTTAGAATTAAAGGCCCTAAATGTTGCTTAATAAAACCAACATATGTCCCCTACTCTTGCACATCGAGAGACATTTGAGATGTAAAACTCATACACATGGAGGCCTCATTTCCACTTCCAGATAAAGTCCAGATGACTGATCAGATCACAAACCTGATGTCAGTCTGTCTTTGTTTTCTCGGCTCCATGTGAATCAGGGTCCCTCCTCCTCTGGTCCGGTAGGAGGTAGTGAAGCAACTGAAGCTGTTTGGTAACTGACAAAAAGAAGAAGAACTCCTGTCCTTTAGCAGTTTAGTTACGACAATAAGAGCTAACAAGCTAACACAAACACATGAATGAATGAAAGTCGATATGACAGATGTGGACACGTCTACACCTTTTTAACATCTGGCTAAAACAAGTGTCCGTCCTCCTGCAGAGGTCAGGTTTCAGTCCACAGTGCTTCTTAGATGCAGACAGACAGACAGACCTGAGATCTGCTCATGAAGTGACTGTAAACAGTTAAACACACAGAGCTGAACCTCCTACACATCAGTCATCCACAGTTACAGGCACAACTCCTGTTTGGAGCTAAAGAGGAGAATGTAAAATATACATGTTATATACATGATACATGATTTTTTAAATATGCAGAAGCTGCCTGCTCATTAATCTCTCACAGTATTTTAAAATAGAGGCATTAAATTCAGTGTTGTTAATGAGGGGTGTATATATACACACTGTGATCTGTTAGTGACTTAATTTACCACACAAAAACGTTTCCAGCAAGAGTTCAGTTCAAATTCTTTTTATTAATGTCACTTTTATTCTAATGTTTGTTTTATTTTATCTTAACTTACTTTTAACTTTCATTTCACTATTTATTACAAAATCATATCGTACAACTCCTTGAATTTCACCTTGATGTTAAAATACACTTGCCTCTGCAGACACGCTGCTGAACAGAGTGAAAGTTTGGTCTGTTTAGTTCCCATTCCTTTTCTTTTCTCCTTTTTCTTTTCTGTCAAACAAGAAATGTAACTAATAAATAATATAAATAATACTTTTTTAAAGTATGCTTTTAAATATCTGTGTGCTTTATTTCTGTATTTTCTTTGTAGTGTTTTCTGTGTGGAGTTTGCATGTTGCTGGGTTTCCTCCCACAGTCCAAACACTTGCAGGTGAGGTTAAGTGGAGACGCTGCAGGTGTGACTGGTTGTCTGTTAATGAGTCAGTAACCTCTGGTGCACCTCAGGATAAACAGATTTAATGAATGAATGGATGATTTTATGTGTTTATAGGAGACATTTTTATACACAGATTCAATTTTGAGTAACAATTAAAGACTCCAGCTCTGTTTGCGACCTGAGATAACATTTAAAGGCACTGAAATCACCATAAGCAGTGGATTCTTATATAAACACAAACTCTTCTGATTAAAAGAAAACACATAAGTTTTAATGATTTGTGTTTTCGTCTTGCACTTTTTTTTTGGATAAAGGTAAAGTCAGTCAGTTTACATCTGAAAATCTGTTTTCTGGTTTTGTCCTGTTGCACTAATAAAGGCAAAAAAAAATGCTTTGCTTGTTGCTTATTTAGTTATTCAGATTTTTAAAGCTAGGGTCTGAAACAGACTTCTCAGGGTCTTTAAGAGTCCAGAATCTGCATTTGTTGCAGGTTTTGTTCTCCTTTCTTCTCCATAATGAGTCACTGAGAAAACGATGACTTTCAGTCAGTTTTAAACACACGTCAGAGAAATGATGAGTTCAGCAGAAAACACATCAGACCACCAAAAAACAGAGAGAAGTCGTCGAAGGTCAGAGGTCACAGCACCAAGAAAACCCACAGAACCAGGTTATTTTTTATGATGAGTGAATGAGTCACAATTAAAATTTGGTGTAAGTAATAAGCTGCTGTTTTCGTGGTAACCTCTTGACCTTGAGACGGTTTTTCACTTCTTGAAATAAAAAGGCTCATTACAGACTCACTTCCTGTCTCAGTCAGACTGGACTTTTACTGTGTTCACAACAGGTGAGGCTGCTCAGAGTACTTCACGTTTACTCTCAGGTAACACAGTAAAGTTCCCCTGTCACCTTACCTTTCAAACTACGAGAAAACAGAAGAAAGTGAGTGAATCAGGGTCCAGTATCGAACTGACGCAGTGTGATGAGGAAACACAAAGACTTCAGGTCACAAACACTGAGATTTTATAGTAAAGCAGGAAACATCTGTTGTCCAGCTGTGAACCTTTAGAAATCAACAATATTTACAGAGAATCTGGATTTTTACACGAAGGAGGAGAAGATGAATCTTTCCACTTGTGTTTGTTTGTCTTCACATGGTCATATTTAAAATGTATTTTTTTTTATACAGCACAGTGATGGGATCCATATTGAGATTTTATTTTCATTTGACCTTTAAAATTCAACTGAGTTGCATGAGTTTTCTGTTTAGACGTTTGTCCTCAGGCCTCCCTCAGACTGATTGGCTGACTGAGGGGCGTGTCTGTGGTGGCACGGTGAATTCGTCGCTTTGCAGTGAACCCCGAAGTTGACGTAACTCAAACATACAATGTCCAATCTGCCCTGAATTTGCACAGGCATCAGCCCTGGTGAAAATGTACGCATTTTAGGGGTCTTGTGCACAGGCAGTGCAAAGTGCTTCTAGCTCTGAGGTGAGCTAAGTATGGTAGGCATATGTAACATGCCCAGATGTACAAAAAAGTCTCAGGGCCTTAAACCTACAGGGAGTCAGCCGTTTTCATTTTAATCTGAGAATTTTGCAAATTTTTTGCAATTTTACCCGACACCTCTAATATACTGATGATCACAGGAGACGTTTTGAAGAAGCTGAGTATTTTTACTTTTGATACTTTACGTACATTTTCTATGAGAGTGAATGCAGGATGTATTTCTACTGGAGTATTTCTACTCTGTTGTATTTGGACTTCTGATACTTCTTCCACCATTGGTTAAAAGTAAAAAATCGCTCATTGCGGCTGCAGTTTGTTATGAAGTGTCGCTTATGTAAGATGGTGTGAAGACGATACACGGTGTGTGTGTGTCACCAATGAAAAGAGGAAGTGTGTTGTGCTGTTGTTCAGCTCCTGCAGGGCCCACATGCTTCCTGTGGCCATCCACGCCGCGGGGGAGGAGGGTTTTTGGGGTGTGGGGGTATGTGGTTCCCATCATCCTTGGCTACTCTGAGCTCCTGCAGTTACCACCCCCCACCCCTGACCCCTCCGCCCCTCCAGCAGGTCTGGCTGTCACACCAGCGTGCAGCCACGGCCCACCGCAACAAGTGGCAGTGAGAGTCAGATAATCTCTGAGCCACATCTGCCTGCTGCTCGGCACAACACAGTTTACTCTTCACACCGCTGCTCTTTATTTCTTCTGAATCTCTGTCCGGCTGCAAGTTATAAATACTCCTCTGGTGTGTGTGTGTGTGTGTATGTGTGTGTGTGTGCGGCAGCAGTTGGCCGTTACTCGTTGGGAAAGTGTTTTACAGCTTGCAGCATCTTCCTCTGGGTGGAGAAGAAGAAGAAGAAGAAAACAGCGAGTGTTGGCCAACAGCTACTCTCTTCAGTTGTGACAGAGGTGAACGGACACATGATCCTGCCTGGCAGTGTGGCCCTGCTCTAGCGTCACTGCGAAGGTGAAGGCACAGGGTGGGCGTGGCCTCAGGGAAACATGGAGTTCTTTCCATCCAGCTAAAATGCGCTCCATCCTTAGGCCTGTGACCTGGACGTTGACCTCAGTAAACCACCTTGGGGAGATGTGGGCGGCTGCAGCTCAGGTGCTAAAATGGATTTGTCCTGATTGCTGGGTTGGCAGTTTGGTCCCAGTGTCCTTGGGAAGACACTGGAAACTCAAACTGCCTCGTAGTAATAGATCACACTGGTGCCACACTTAGATAAATTTATATAATTGTCCTCATGAGCCAAATGACTTTCCCCGCTCTTTTTCTGTTCATCTGGTCATCTTCAACAACAGCAGTCAGGTGTCATTATTAGACCTGTAACATCATCCTACAAACTTAAGGAACATCACCTGGATGTGGTCTCACAAACACAGGATAATCGGGGCTGATATTAACACACAGTCATAGTTAGCAAAGGTCTGATTATCTGACGGTTTGGAGTTTTGAGAATTGTAGATTGTTGGTGATGAATCTATTAGTGTGTGGTGTGCTGTGTTGGCCACAAGGTTTTATTCAGAAAGATTCAGTTTCGATCTGCCTTATGTTGCTTCATCAGAAAAAGAAAAATCTGATCGAGGAAGAGATGAGATTGTGAGGAGGGCAAAAAGTAATTTTTTTTTTTGTGTTGAGCTTCTCTTTTCAGAAAATCAGAAAGAAATCACTTTCAGGAGATCAGTGTGTAACTCTCTAAATGAATCCAAGTGTTCGTTTATTTTCGATATACATCTATGTTATTATTTTTTCTGTCTCTGCAGGTTTTTGTTGAATCTGTTGTTGTTCAGTTCAGATTTGATGCCAACATTAATGTAAACAGGTTGGAGGTCTGACAGGGGATGTATACACACACAAACTACAGACTGTGATATAACACAGCAGAGTTATGATAATGAATATACATAAATACATAAGGTGACATGCACTAAACAAACCACTGACACACACACACACACACACACACACACACACACCACTAAAAGAGTCTAATGAGTGCTGAAGATGTCCTGCAGGACAATCTGAGGAAATAAATAAATCGTAAACTGAAATGATAAGGGAAGTGTGGAGAGAGAGAGAGAGAGAGAGAGAGACATTACAAATGATGAGGTGATGGCGGATGGGGACTGGAGTTGGACCAGGTCTGTTTCAGTCTGGGTCAGAACTCCAAGGCTCAGTGGTAATGGGGCTTCTGCTCCAGTCTTTATGTGCTTTGTCCGGTGTCTGGATGTTTCCAGTCTTTTGGGTTTGTCAGTACGAAACAGGAGTGGACTGAGCATAGACCCGAAGAGCAACACCCTGGCTCTCCTGCTGTAATGTGAACATATGTTATATATATTAACATTTCGAGAAACACTCCAACCTGAACCAAGACTCTGTGGGCACTAATCACCCTCCATACCTACATGTTACCTGTGTGGAGGTGTTGATGGACACAACAAATTTAAAACACACCTGCTGAACCGTCCACACACAACAGCAACACACATATACACATATCTGGAATAGCAGTACACACACACACACACATTCACACACAGAGCAAGACACACATTTTTTGGTCTCTCTTTTTGTTGTTTCTCTCAGGTGTGTTCAGTCTTGTCTGGGCTGATTCAGTGGTCGGTCAGGAATGTGTGTGTTTGTTATGAAGTGTTGCTTATGTAAGATGGTGTGTGTGTGTTCTCTACTGTCAGTGATTTAAAAATATTTTATAATAAACTTAAAATCATCTCTCACCTCTCAGACCTCTCAGGCTCAGGCCTCCTCCTGTTTCATATATAAAAGACAAAATGTTTTAACTAAATTTAAAAATGGGATTTAAGATCTTTGCTGTAACCTGTAATTAAATTAAATTCAGAGATTTAAGAGAATCTGAGTTTAAATTAAAGGTGTGTGTAGCTTATGGGATAGTGTTTGGTATGATGTGTGTCTAATGATAGATTTTTACATGTTTGCCTCCAGTTTTTTTTTCTTCTAATTCTTCATCAAGAAGAAAGAGTTTAACTGGTAAATGGACTGCTCCTGATAGGCTGCAGGAAATGGGCGAACCTGAAACATAATGTTATAATATCAAATGTTAATGTAACTTTTTTGGTTGTTGTTGTTTTTGAATCATCCATTCAGTGTTAAAGCACTTTTTGTCTCTTGTTTATCTTTTTTTTTCTGCCAACACACCTGATGTGTGCATACACGACTTTGTTGTTTTAATTCTGGTCTTTACCATGAGGCCTCTGCAGCCCAACATTTGGATCGTGTAAGTTAAACCCCGCAAACTCATCTATGAACTTGTGTTTGGTGAGTTAATATTATTGTTTATTTATGATTGTGGTGTGAGCCATGTTGATCACACACCACAGCTATTTCCTGCTGTTGTGCAGGAAGCGGCCAACTCAACTGATCAGCTCAATCAGCCCTTATCAATGTCTGATAGGTTTTATCAATGTCTCTCTAACTCATCCTCCTCTTCATCTTCCTCCTAGTCCTCCCTAGTCCTGTCATTGTCCTCGTCCTCCTCTCTGCAGGTACTGGGGCCAGGGCAGATGTCTCCTCACCTCCTCCTCCCTCCTCCTCCTCCTCAGTTCGAGGGGAGCTCTGCAGGGGTTGTGCTCTGAGAGGGAGGATTAAAGTTTTTCTTTATTTTCTTTTCTGAAGTTGGCTCTGTCTGAGCTGTGATTCATCACAGTTACCTCACTCTGTGTAGCGTGTGTGTGTGTGTGTGTTACCTGTTGTTATGACTCAATTGACAGTTTGCTGTTTATTTTCAACATCGCAATAATGAGTGATCGATTTTAAAACAAGACTGAAGGTTAACTCAGTTGTCAGCTGCCTCTGACTTCTCAGATCAAATTAAATTCAGATATGATGAAATAATTAATTATGTTTTTGGTTTCTTTTAAAATGTCATATCACCTTCATTCTTGTTTTAAATTCATGATAGTACAATATGATGTCTGTAAATGACCCAGACTAGGACTCAACAGGACTGCCTTTGTTTCCTTTGTGTTGTCTGTTGTTGTAGTCTGTCTTCAGTCTTCAGTCTTGAGAATGTGTCATCATCACCTGTTTGGCTGTTTTGTCGCTGCAGTCATTATACGCCTCAACTGACAATGCTGCGGGGCAGGATCTGGAGCGACACGACCTGACGGTAAAGCACTCAGAGACACACAGAGACTCAGACACTTTGAAGATCAGAGATGGGCTGCCGCAACTACATGTTAATGTGCACAAAGATGACTATCTCATTTATCCTCCATTGAAATTAATGCTGTATCGTCATACATGGTATTAAAGCGATTGGATCAGATGGTGTTTGACCACATATGAAAGTCAGGTGTAAAATGCCCAAGACACAGAGGATGGATTGTGATCTGATTGGCCAGACCACATCCTGGTGTTCAGGGACACATTGTGACCATTGAACACAAGTGTAAATACAACTCCATTGTTAGTACACATGCAAAACTGTCCTCTCCCTTTTTTTTTTTTTTTGTTGTTGTTGTTTGGTTTTGGTCAGAAGAAAGACACCACTCAAACAACTGAGTTCGTCTGAGAAAACAAAAATCAAATCCAGCAACATTCCTGTCAGAGTCCAGAGGTCAACAGCTCAGCTCCTGTGACCACAAAGAAGATCAAAACACACAGAGGGTGGACAGAATAATAGAAACACCAGTTAGGGGTTAGAGATAGATTTTAAGATGTTTATTTATATTCTGATCTTTGTTTCCAGTTTAATTAATTACATTTCTTTAATTTAAAGTATAAACTGCATAATGATAATAACATGTATACTATTAGAGCGTCGGTAGGCGTCATTAAAAGCTAAAGTAAGGTCTGGGATTGTCCTTGAATGATAAATAAAGTTAACTAGATATAACCTGAACAAAAAATATAAACACTGTTTTGCTTTTCTAAACACAGAAAGAAAATTTCTTTCTCTCATTTTTTTTTCACAAATGTGTTTAAATCCATGTTAGTGAGCACTTCACTGCTGAAATAATCCCTCCACCTGACAGGTGTGCCACATCAAGATGCTGATTACACACACATTATTGAACAGGTGTGTCTTGGCCTGGTCAATAAAGACCACTCTAAAGTGTGCAGTTTTATTTCAGTCAAAAGTTGATATTAAAACCTAAGGTTAAATCAATTGAAATAATCAGTTAACGATCTTTAAACAGGCTGAAGTTACAGAGAAAAACAGAAGAAATTGTTTTCTCTCTTGCCCTGTGACTCTGTCCACTCTGATCTGATAACACTTCACGTTATTTTTCTACCTTGATATATCGGTGGTCATGTGCATGTTGCCGTTATTATCTCCTGAGTCATGAGGGTGCAGACCCTGTCAGCATGATTCATGGTGACTCTGCAGGATTTCGAATCAGCGTTATCGCTGCTCTGTGAGAAAACGTTCTGGCCGCTCGCCTGCTTCAGACCCGAGGAGAAAGCGAGTCTGAGAAACAACATGACAGTAAGCTTTTCATAAAATAATCCCACAATTAAAGGAGGAATTAATTTGAAGGTATTGGTGTTTTCTCTGGCGAGAAACTAGAAGAAGAATTTTTTCAATGAGATGTGATATGAATTATAAAAGGAACAGATGTATTTATGTGGTGGTCAGTACATGTCCCAGACTCCCAGGTGTAGCTTTACTCCATGTAATCTAGGGGCTAAATAATCCATATTTGTTGGAAATTTGTTGATCCACTGAGGTAGAATATTAACTTCGTCATGTTGTCAACCTGTCATAGGCTCTGGACATGTAGAGGACAGTTTTAGTTTATATTGAACTGATTTGTTGTAAGTTTTTCTGTATCGTAGTGTAGACAGAAAAACATGGTTAATCTTTTTCAAATCTTTTCTTTAATAATCAACAAATTCAGTGAATGCTTGTTAATCCCCTGACAAGGTTCATCAGAAATCATATGAAACCAGACGAAGGTGAAGAAACACTTCTACATCAGATACTTCAGATACCACTCACATGTACACTTTGTACTCCAGTGTTAACCTCTCTAGGCCTATTCAATTTAATTCAATTCAATTTATTTTATATAGCGCCATATCACAGCAAAAAGTCATCAGGCCTTTTCATACAGAGCAGGTCTAGACCATACTCTTTAAAATAGGTATTTACAGAGAGAGACCCAACAAATCCACCATGAGCAAACACTAGGCGACAGTGGCAGAAGACTTCCTTTTAAGAGGCAGAAACCTCTGACAGAACGGACTCAGGGTGGGCGGCCATCTGCCTCGACCCGGTTCAGAGTTAAGGCAGGAGGGGTGGTAGAGAATAACAAGAGAAGAACATAGCATAGCACAGGTTCCATATCAGATGTAAGGTGAGGGTAATACAGTAATACAGCAGTAGTAATGTAGTAGTGATAATTAAAGTATTAACTGCTAACGTAGCAATGCAATAATAGCAGTATAGAAATGTTTCTAATTATATCAGCAAGGTGTTGAGTGGGTTGCAAGGAGCAGCCAGGAGACTTGTCATCACAGATCAGACTCTACACAGCTCAGGGCAGAAATACCTGCAGAAAGGAGACAGAAGAGGAGAGAGGCGGAAGAGCACAATACTCGGGAAAGGTATTTGAGTTAGTAACATGTAACATAGGTTATGAATCCATATTGAGTAGAGAGAGAGAGGGAGAGAGAGAGAAACAAGGTACATCATGGGAGATCTCCGGCAGTCTAGCCCTATAGCAGCATAACTAAGGATGGTTTTAAGCCTGAGCCAACCCTAACTGCCCTAACCTTCTAACCTAAAGCTTTGTCAAAGAGAGAAGGAGAAGGTTTAAGCCCGACTCTTAAAGGTACAGAGGTGTCTGCCTCCCGAAACTGGGAGAAGGTTCCACAGCAGAGGAGCCTGATAACTGAAGCTCTGCCCCATTCTACTCTTAGAAACTCTGGAGACCACCAGTAAACCCCAGCAGCATTCTGGGGTACAGTGTCCCAGTGGGATTGTGAGGCTATGAGATCACTTTAAGGTAAGATGGTGCTGACCATTAAGGGCTTTATGCGTGAGGAGGAGGATTTTACGTTCTACTCTGGATTTGACTGGGAGCCAATGTAGAGAGGCTAACACAGGAGAAATATGGTCTCTTTTCTAGTTCCTGTCAATGTCATTGCTGCAGCATTTTGAATCAGCTGCAGAGTCTTTAGAGACTTATTGGGGCAGCCTGATAATAATGAATACAGTAGTCCAGCCTGGAAGTAACAGAGTAAGCAGACTAGTTTTCACCATCTTTTTGAGACAGAAAATGTCTAATTTTGGTGATAATACATGAGTGAAAAAGAGGCAGTCTAAATTTATTTTATATGTGAGTTAAGGACATATCCTGATCAAAGATGACTCCCAGATTCTTTACAGTGGGCTGGGAGCCAGAGCAATGCCGTCTAGTGGAGCTACGTCATTAGAAAGTTTATTTCTGATGTGTTCAGGACCAATTATAATGACTTCCACGTCTGGTGCTTGGTATGTGATATTGGCAGGTTAGTGGTGTCCTCAAACGGTACAACTGTTGGGCATTTTTCAGAAAATGGCAGTTATACGAAGCCAGGAGAGGACATGGAGGGAAAGGGAAAAAAAAAGAAAAGTAGTACTTTGCGAGACCTCACGAAGGCCTACCTGTGTACATAACGGCCAATCAGTTTTTTGTTTTGGGTGGGAAAACGAAAACAGATGACCATGCTTTTTCCTGTTTTGTTTCTGGTTTCTTCCTTTAAAGCGAAAAATGAGAAAAACTCAGGAAACGGTTTTCCGATTCCCGTCTTAGAACAATAAAATCAGAAAACAAGAAACGACTAGAATTTTTAGTATACTTTTATTATCACGGGGAAAATAGTAATCAGTTACTGGCTTAAAACCATTTGTTTCATCGTGTGTTAAATTATTTTTATTTTGTGAAGTCGCAATGAATGATATTTCTGGGATTCCGGTAAGCTAACACAGTCCTTTTCTGTAGCTAAGACAAACAAAAGGCGGCCTTAGCTAGTTATCTTCGCAGCTAAGGTGAAAATAGAAGAAGCAGCTACTTTCACTTTTGGGCAGCACAGAAGGATTGTCAGCAAAACACAAAGCTCCTTGTAATGTTTCTTGCTCATCTATCCTTATAGTTGTTGTTGTGTGCATGCGCTGCAGTCCTGGAGGACTGACTTCCAGACTGTGCAGCTTTTTCTGACATTTGTGAGACTTGTTTCAAGTCAAAACAAGTTTGATAAATCTTTTTTACTTCTGAAGCTTGTGGTAAAGTAGAAAGTTTGCTATTTCCTCTAGACTAGAAATTTGACATTCAGGGCCTCAAACCTGTTCCTGTCAGATCCTGGACTCTGTGAGATAAGGGACGAGCTGGTCCGGTTCAGGAAACAGTGAACTCTGGTGAGACACAGGCAGCAGACTGACCTGACAGAGACTCTGATCACATCATAACTCACTGATATCACAGAGATATCAGGCGTTGAGCTGAGATCACACATTAATCCACCGTCAGGGAGAAGAGGAGGAGGAGAGAGGAGAGAGAGCAAGGGAGGAGGAGAAGAGAGTAGGAGGGAGGAGGCGAGAGAGGAGGAGGAAGGAGGGGAGAGGAGGATGAGGAGGAGGGAGGAGGAAGAGAAGGAAAATCTGCATGTGGCAGGAGGAGGAGGAGGAGGAGGAGGAGGAGACAAGAGAATGGACAGAGTTAAAGTACTGTATCCACAGCAGACAAAGAGAAAGGACAGGAAGAGAAGGAAAGAGGAAAATAGGATGAGGAAAGAGAGGAGAGGAGGAGCTGAAATGAGACAGTGAAAAGAGAAGGGAGAAAGGAAGGGGAGAAGGAAATGGCACAGGACAGTGAGGGAGAAAGGAGGAAATAAGGAGATAAGAGGAGACCAAAGAGTTTGAAAACATTAAGAAAGGGAGGAGAGGAGACAAAGAGAGGAGATGATGAAGATGAAGACCTCCTGTTTAATGTTTCTCCTCCTCCTCCATGTTTCCTCTCCTCCTCCTTCGTCTCTCCTCTTCCTGCAGGAGTCTTCAACAGCACCTCCTCAGTTTCAGTGTGAATACTTTCCAGCAGCTGATCTCGAAAAATGTTGTCCAGCTGCCAAAATAAATCTGAGTAAAGACCAGAGGAGGAGGATGAGGAGGTTCTTGATCTTCCTCTATTTCTCTATTCTCTCACTTCCTCTCCTCCTTTTCCCCTTTAATTCTTCTTCATCTCATCTTCCACTCAATCTCGTCTGTTTTTCTCCCACAGCACCTCCTCCCTCCTCCTCCTCTCATCCTTCTCTCCTTTCTGAGTTCCCCTCTTTTTCATCTCCTCTCCTCTCTTTCTCACCTCAAAGGTCTGATCTCACCCATTTATTTCCCTCCTTCCCTCTCCTTTTCTCCTTCTTTCCTTCCCTTGCAGAGAGGAGGAGGAGGGTGTGGGGGTTTATTGGATGAGAGAGTGATCGTCTCCATCCAAAGAAAAGAAACTTTAGCCCTGTTCTCTCTGTTCTCTTTCAGCAGGAGAAATGTAATTATTGTTGTATCGTGGCAGAACAGTCACAGCTCCAACAGGAGGGAGGAGGAGGAGGAGGAGGAAGGAGGAGGGAGTTCACAGGCTTTTATTTTAAAATCTTTCATTTCCAGGACGTTTCAGTCACATGTGACAGAAACAGGTCACACCTCAGACTCAGCGTGTCTGATTTAAAGGAACAATCCAACTCCAGACTTCGATGTTTCAGATGGATCTGTTTCCAGACCAGAGGCTGAACTGATCAGGATTTAGTCAATTCAATCATCATCAGTTACTCTCTGTCCTCCAAAGCCAAAGCTGGACCAACAACAACCAAAAGCCTCCAGGTTTACACCAAATAACAAATTTACACCACTGAAGAAGAATACCAACAACGTCAGGTCCTCCATCATCGTGTCTCGTACCCCAGAGTGTTTTAAACCTGGCACACACTGAAAGATTTTTAAAATCTTACCTGATGTAGAAAATGTGAGAGACCACACACGACGACAAATAATGACACATTTCAGTTTTGTTGTTATAGTGTGTGATGTGCAACAAGAAGACCAACACAGTCACACCACACACTAACAGATTCACCACCAACAACCAGAGAGTCTGGACTCTCAAGACTCCAAATCTCACACGATCAAACGCGACATTAGAGTAAAAAAACATGGAGGATGATGAGCAGGAAGTAGTGATGATGGTTTATGGACTCCTGGAAAAAGTTCATAGAGACGGTGTGAACATGAGCTGTACATATTACAGTGTGAGCTGGAGGCTAAATATGGCTAGCTGTTAGCTCCCTGGTGCATCCATTGTGGTAGCAGTTTCAGTCCACCTTCTCTTCTCGTCAGTTACAGCATATACATTGTATAAACACTCATGTTGTTGCCACAAATCAGCAACTTTTTGCTCCGTGTGTGAGGTCCATCTCGCCTTATGGTTCACTGTCACCATGTCTCTTGTTTGTTGTGCTTCTGTCTTCAGTCAGCTTGCTTCCTGATTGGCTATCGTTCTGTTCCACGTGACAATCCACAGAGTGCGTGCTCGGCTGTGTTCTCCCCACACAACAGAATATCTTGTGGTGTGTACTCCCCTTTATACTGAGCTGATTTATTGTGTTTTAATTTTTTTTCTTCCTCCTTTTTCTCTGTTACGGATAAAGTATCACAGAAAACCTTAGTAAAATCCAACCCACTCTCATGGCAGCTGGTGTCCATGTACATGAAGTGTAATTTATTGATGTTGTCTACATGGATACGAATAGAAAAATTTTTCTTGTGACAGTGAGCACAACTTTCAAACCTGTGTATCTCAATTGGAAACATATTTTTTGAATGAAGCTACATTCATCAACAGAGGCAGAGTTGCGAGGAAGCAGGTTGAGGTGGATGGAGGACGAACAAATCACACAAGAGTCCAGGTTCACATCCAGAGTCCAGTCTGTGGTTCAGACTAAAGCTCTTTGGCTCAGGTTCAGGGAAAGATGGTGGTTCTGGTTGTGTCTGAACCTGCATTAAACCAGACCAGGATCTTTCCCTGAACCTGAACCACGAGCTGTTAGAGTCTGAACAGAACCAGAAAACTGTTTCATAAAGCTGGAGTCACTACAGGTGGATTCTGTGCTTTCACAAAACAAAAAGAAACCTTGTGTCCATACAAAATCAGTTCTTTCCTGAACTGTTGTGAGAGCAGGTTGGTCTAAACAACACAGCTCTAAACATGATATGTGTGTGACTGTGCTGCATTCAGAGTGTTTTTGAGTATTATTCATTCATTGAACACAGACTATTTAACCTTTGCTTTCATTTTCCAGGTTTTTGTCACCTCATTAGAACCCTAAGTAGAACTTTAATCCTGTTCTGGTCCAGTTGGAGGTTCTACAGGTTTTCAGCCTGAGCGTCCCTGCAGTGAGAAGAAATGCATCGGCGTGTGAAAGCAGCAGGAGTGTAAAGTGATAGTGAAGAAGCTTTAATCAGTTTCATGTCTCTGCTCTCTCCTCAGTGTGTCTGTGTGGACGATCTGCAGCAGCAGGAGCTCCGACACGTCTCACCTCCAGTTTCATATTTTAATATAAAGAGAGAAAATAAAATGTAGAGCTGGAGCCAGAGGAACACAGCTGGGTGAAAATACAACTGTCACATACTCTCACATCTCTTCACCTCAAAATTACACATCTGGAAATCATCACATATAAATATAATACACAACTTCATTTTGCCGAAATAAAAGACTGTTGCCTTATCAGTGAGAATCTCCACTGATCTGAGATCTGTTCACTACATTCACTTCTCAGCTGCAGTGTTGGTGGGTGTTGGTGCACGGAGCAGGTAGTAGGTGGAGCATAGCCCCTGCAGATAGCTGAAGGCCAATGGGATCAAAGGTTGTTTGTTTCTGTGAATGTTTCATCTGCTCACTGCAGTTTAAAGCTGATCTACAATCACACACACACACACACACATTAGAGACTGAGGGTGATTGGAGTTGATGTCAGAGTTTCTCCACTCTAGGATCAGTTTACTCTGAGTGTTTCCTGCCAACAGCTGCTCCTGCAGCAGCTACATGAGGACTTTTATTTTGAAAACACTGCCTACAGTTGGTGGTGGGTTAAACATTTTTTATTTTAAAGAAATTCAATCATAGTTTAAACAGAGGTGGAATATAACTTAGTACTTTAGTACTATTTTGAGATACTTTCCACTCAGTGTTACTTTATACTTCTACTTGACTACTATTTTTTCAGAGTGAAATATTGTTTTTATTTAACTGCATTATGTTTATCTAACAGCTGCAGTTAGTGATTAGTTTGTAAATTATGATCTTACATATAAAAAACCTCCACTTCGACCATCTGTGACATTCAAACACTGAAAAAAAATAACACTCTGCCCAACGAGTACTTTTACTTTTTATAATCTAAGTACACTTTATATAATACTTCTGAACTTTTGAATGCAGGATTTTTACTTGAGTATTTTCACAGAGTGGTATTTTCTGCTTTAACCTGAAAAACTGAAGTTAAACTAAACATAAACAAAAATGTAATGTCTGGACATTGTGTGTATTTTGTTCCAGGATATTAGAAAACTGATCAGAGCAGGTGATGAGTTTTAGCTCCACTAAAATACACTAGGATAAAAATGTTCACAAACTTTCTTTGGCATGAAGTGTGAAACACAACAGCAGAAAAACGTTAGTTAAAGTTAAGCTTGACTCTCAGCTCTCACTGTCCTCCCTCTCAGGTGTTTTCAGTTGAGGCTGATTAGAGTCTTCTCAGGACAACTTCACATGTTTGAGGAGAACTGCACTTCATCCTGATCTGAGCTGTGATCAGCCTGAGGAGTGGAAACACCTGTGAGGGTCTATAGAGCCTCTAATGATCCGAATGTCACTGCTGAAGTGCCGAATGTGTCTGAATTCTTTTCAAACGGTAACTCCACCACAGAGCAACAGAGACGAATCACAACACGACACTACAAAAACTTTTCAGCTTTGTCCCCTTGAGGAAATTTGTGGATATTTGTGGATACTTACATAAAATAGGACAAAATGTTACAGGAAGAGAAGCTCACACTGCTCACAACAATAATTTAGAATTTGCCATAGATTTAATAGAAGAAGGTCATCACTAGGTGCATGAACAGGCTCCCTCCCAACACCCCCCGTCACCCCCCCATCAGCTCTCACCTCTGATAACAACCTGATGACATCTGGCTCTCATTTCTCCAGTTGTAAAACGTGTCAATCAAATGAATGTAATATTTTAGAGCAGGATCACAAGAATCTGGCTGGTGTGATGATCAATCAAACATGAAGCAGAGACAGACAGTCAGAGCTCTGTGAAGTAAAGATGCAAGTAAAAATAAAGCCTCATGTCACTCTGGACCAGAAGCTTCATTCAGTCCTCTAACATTTGAATAAAAACCATTACAAAACATTTATGTAATGAGACCTGCTCTATGTTTAAAAGGCCAGAAGCCACAGACACATGAAGCCAGTAATGTTACACATTCACGTCTGTTGATTATTACCAGGATACAGCAGCGGGTGGATGAAGTTTCTCCTCTGGTTCATCCCGTCCTCCTCCCCCGTCCTCCTCCCCCCCTGCAGTCTTCTCCTCCTGTGGCTGGAGTCCAGCTTCTTTTCCCAGCAAAGATTTAACAATCAGCTACGTGCAGGTACCAGCCAAGTTCAACACATCAACCCAAAATAAGCCTGAAATTTTCACAATATGATATTACAGTGTGATAAAACTTCATACCAAAACAGCTTTTGGAAACGGTCGTGAGCTGACACTCGGTGAACGATGCAGGCTGAGGGCGATTTCTCAGCTTTCATGTTGGCTCCGCGTCAACACAAGTATTTTGGCATCACTGAGAGTCAACAGTCAACAACCGCTAGAGCTCTGAAATGTTTTCAGGTCTGTTTGTGTTGTTGAGCAGGTTCAGTCTCATCGTGATGATGGCGTGTCTCTCCAGCTCTGTACCCACAGAAAAACCAGTGTTGCACAAAGACCGTGCAGGAACTCAGTCAGCGATGTGCTGGGCTGAGCGTGACGCTGTAAACTGATACACTGACACTGAAGAACAAAACCTTTCCACTCAGTCATCTGACAAGGAGGGTGGACATGTTGGATATTTGTTGATCCTGGTATTAGTTTAGAGGAAAAATCTGAAATCCTCTTGTTCTCCAGAGTCAAATGTGTCTGCAGCTCTGGGGGTGTCCTGTGGATCCTTTGGGTCCTATGGGTTGCGGGGTGGGGGGCCTCCATGGATCTGGCTTGTTCTGGATCATTCCACAGATGCTGGATCAGATTGGGATCTGGGGAGTTTGGAGGCCAGGTCAACACCTTGGACTCTTTGTCTTGTTCCTCGAGACATTTCTGAGCAGGATTGGTGGTGTAGTAGGTTCGACCTGCTGGTGGAGGCTCCTGTGCCATGATGGGGTGTGCGTGGTCTACAACAACTGCACTTGTTTTATGTCTCCTTCTGAATTAGATTAGTTCTTCTCATGTGTTTTCCATATATACCAAAACAATGACAATGGAAAGCAGTAGGATGACACTGGATAGTTATTGGACTCAGATCTGTTCAAACAGCACAGGACACAGCACTGCAGCATCTTGAAAACAGGAGAGACTCTGGAAACAGGATTTTCGTCGGTCATGACGTCACGACTGAATATAACTGGATAAAAAATAAAATATATAAATATGATATAAAAATAAATCGTGAACCTTAAACTCACTATGAGATGCTAGAGCAGGTCAGCCTTTGGAAATAGTAGAGACATGAGTAGCTGCTTTTGTTTACGTTACTTTTTGTGCAAGTTGCAATAACTCTGTTTTCACAAAAAAGACATTTCATGCAAAAACAAAAATTAGAATGAATCTAATTAATTGGAAACACCAGCCTGATTCACAGTGATCTCCACAGTGTTATATTTTCTGCAAAACACATTTGTGTGTGAATGTAACTTTCTAACTCAGGGTAGGTGGTTTGAATGAACAGACCTCTGGACCACACAGAGAAACACCAACACTGAGACACACGATCTCTGCTGCTGTCACATATATGAAATACTTTAACTGCAGGAAAACCTAATCTGCTCATTCATCATAAACACACATCATCATTCCTGTTTTCTGCTTGTTTCAGAACATTTTTATGAGGATGTTTTTGGCAGACGAAGCGACCGCTGGACAGGAGGCGTGTTTCCATCTGAACACACACAGCTCATCCCTCCATCACCTCACACAGTATCACCGTGACAAAAGCTAAGTCGCTAACACCAGCTCCTCCTGCTCCAGACTCGCCACTAATCTCTGCACATGACTCATCTCTGAGGCCGGCCACACAATAACACACACCTTCCAGACACAGATAACACTCTGCGGTGTTCCCTAAAGCCTCGGGGACAATCAGAGTCTTATGTGGCCGCGGCGTCGTGCCGTCCGCCCGGCTACCGGTGCTAACCGCCTTAAAGCTGCGGCTTTGTAAATCCGAAGCCTCGGCGCTCACAGAGAGCCAGACGAGGCTTTTGTGGCATGTGAAGCAACTGCTGGTTTGTTTAGGCCTTTTCCTGTCATTTTTTTCCACTGGAACAACAAACATTATTCTATCAGCCCATACATTTTGGACTCCTGAAACCATTTTTGGGAGAACACAGAACAATGAGGCTGTCGAGCTGTCACACACCATTTCAGCCTCAGCAGCGTAAAAAACTCAGCTCTCAGGAATTCCTCTGAGTCCGCTCTGGCTCGGCTGCCTCCTTCATTTTGGTTTTAACGAGAATATAGAAAAAAAAATCATGCAGGAAGTGGACACACACAAACACAGGTTTCACACACACATCCCTCACTGTCAGAGTCTGGAGCCACCAGGCTGCCACAGAGTAAAAATGGCTGGATGGGCATCTGTACTGTAGAGCAGTGTGAAACACTCACTCTGGGTTTTTACCATATGAATTATGATAATACAATAGATGCTACATCGTTGTGTATGTGTTGAAATGAAAATATCTCAGTCTTATGTTCATGATTGATTCGGTGGTTGTGTAACTTCTTGGTCACAACAATCAGGCCTCTCATGGTGAAACATGATCAATCACACAATTAAAATGTTGGACATGAAGCTGATCAGACTTTCTCTAGAACATAAATATGTTCAGTTCTGATCATGGCTCCTCAGAGTTTGTTTCTGGCTCAGTAACTCAGGGCTGTGTGTGACTGTGTCGAAAAGTAAGGAGCCCTTTAGTAAATCCTCATTTGGACAGACGCCTTTTTCTGTTTCTGTTCATCAACATGTGGAAGTCTTCAGCCACAGAACTCAACGAGCACCACAACTGAGATCATTTTAAACTCAAGTGAAACCTGTTTTTAAAGAGGATTCAGTCACAAACGACCTCCTGCTTGTTGGCTATGGTCATTTTATTGTATCTCTCTCTGTGTTCTGTGTGTTTTATTGTTGAATTAAGTGTGTTGTGTTGCTCTGTGTGTATTCTTTGGTTTTCTGTATTTTAACAGTCTAGGGAGCAGCACCTCACAGACTTCCTCCTCTGTTTCTCTTTCAAAATAAAGATGCAGCTACAACAATACATTTACAACAGTCTTATTCAACCACTGTGTCTATTTTTATTCTTTTTTAAAAGAACTTTTAATCTTTAATATAATTTTAATTGCTCAATTTTCTTCTCGTATTTTTGACTACATTTATAATGTAAATCATTTCTGTTGCACAGTCTTGAAATTTTTTTATGACAACATACTAATAACTTTATTCTGTGCGCTGGAGAAATGATTTGTCAGTTCAAATGATTCATTCATGTGCAGGAATTATCAAAGATTTACTCCCAATAACCGTCAGATTCGGTGTGGTCACATATTTATTTTCCTCTCTGCTTGTTAAGGAAGAAAAATATCTACAGTACAATCAGTGGGCCTGTTCAGTATGTTGGTATTCCAGTCCAGTTCAAGTGATCATCCAGTGTGTGTCAGTCATTTTGAAATTGTTGTGCAAGTGAACAAAGAAAATTAGCAGTTGTATCTCCTTTTTTCCCCTGTGCTGTGTGTGTGTGTGTGTGTGTGTGTGTGCGTGTTGAGGTAATTGTGTCCTTATGTAAGCAAGATAACAGCTACGTAACCAGACAGACAGAGAGTGAAAACCACCATCACATCCGACCTTCAGTTACAGAGCGACTCTTCCTCCTCGCCTTGTCTCTGCTCCAGGCTGGAGCTGTGGTTTCCTGCTCTGTGTCTGCAGGCGCTGATAACATCTCCTTCTCTGCTGGACTTCCTCCATCACACCACTACTGGGAAAAAGATATTGTAAGAATTAAGGTAGTTTTTAAACACAGACAAAGAAGTTAAAACTAGGGGAGGAAATGAAAAAGATGGACTCAGAGCTTTCTCTCAGGCCTCAGGATGAATTTAGATAAAACACCTTCAGGACCTGTTTTTTTTTTTTTTTGTTTTGTTTTTCTTGTTGTTTTTTTCATTGTCATTTCATTTAAGTTTTAATATTAACTTGATGAACATGTTGCTAGATTTGATTTTCTTCCAGAGGTGGTTTAATACATTCATGTTTTTAATATCCCGAGCTGACCTTTGAAAAATCGAACATACAAGACCAGAGGTATTTGTAATAAGATTAACAGGAGCAGGTGGCAGGAAAAACACATTACAGCTGTTCAGAATCATCTTTATTTCTCTAAACTGATTCATGATTCTTTCCTGTAAATTACTGGATCATTTCACCTCTTCAGAGCTTTAAAAACTATTCAAATAAATAGGAAAAATACTTTTGTGTACAGGACTCATCTGCACGAATGTTTCGTGGCTGCAGGTTTGCTGTGAGGTGATTAAACACAGATTGATTAGGATTTTGCACCATATTTAAATAGGTACAATATGATAATGATGTAGGTCCATCACAAGCAGCTTCTACAGTAAGTCTTTAAAGATGGTTTATAATCCAACAGTTTTGGTTAGGAGGCAGTGAAGTGTAAGGATTTACAGTTGCTGCTTGTGTGGCTGACCGGTCAGCTTGAAGAGTAGCTCCTCTCATTTATTAATATATTTTTTAATGTTTTTTATAATATTATTTATTCTTTCTACATACACACAGAGACTCAGACATGGCTCTGGCCTTTAACTGATGGGACAACTACAGTGCTTGGTGGCTTCTGTCGGCTTCACTGTTCATTATTATTATTCAAGGTATACAAACATTATCATTAAGTTCATTAAATTATCTTTGACTGAAGTGGACTTTATTTGTGAATTCATTTATGAAAAAATCCATTAAACTGAGAAATAAACCATTTTAATTGTGAGTCATTACATTTCTGAATATTGTCATTCTAGGATTAGATGACCTTTGACCTTATCCTTGTTGGACTCACACACACTGAGGATCAGGCTGTGGTTTTGTGACTTGTCCGTCTGTGCTCTCCCTTTCGTCCTCCAGCAGCTGATGGATCTGGATCTGCTCTGGTTTCTGTATTTGTGTTTGTGTGCACATGCAGAGCCCAAAGTGGATCATTACAATTGGCTTAGAGTGAGCATAAAATCTGATCTGAAGTCTGGACTCGCTCACAGTTTCTGAAACCCCTCATTGCCTTTTTAGACGCAGAACAACAAAGAGGCCCTTAACTGGACTCTGTTTTTTTTTCCCCTTTCTTTCTGTGACCTTTGATCTCTCCTCGGCTGTGGTAAACTTCTACCCTCGGACGTGCAAATCTGACAAACAGCGAGTATTTTTCTTGGTTAGATTTCAGTGGTATGCATTGTATGAACAATGTTAATGATTGAATGTGTGGAGCAGGTCCAGAGCTGACGGGGGCCCCTCCAGAAACGTCCACGCTCAGTTTCTCTGCCATGTCCCCCTGCTCTCCCATCACAGGCTCACGTTACAGCCTCCACTGTAACTCTGAAAACTCTTAACTTCACCCTCAAGTGCTGTGTAGTTAGTGGTCTCGCTCAGTAAACACCGGGGGATAAATAAATGTCTATTTTTGTGAGAGAAAAGCAAATGGTGCTCTTCAACAGGGCATGACCGAGTTTGAATATTTTCATGCAATAAATGTTATCATGTATTTACTCAGGAAGTGATGCCTGACCAATCTCTGCCCCACATACTGCCTCAGTAAACACAGGAATCTGACTGACAGTGAAGCACTGAGACAGTCAGCTGGACCACAGCCTGCACAGAGAACAGACTGCCGATACTGTTTAGACACCGTGCAGCTGATGAGAGGAGATGTCATTTTGTATCACTGCATAGAAACCATAAAGATGTCACTGAAAATAGGAGGAGGTACATGTCATCAATTGCTCCAGTATCCAGTATGAGGGTTTTCTGAGGTCTGGTTAAGTCTAATGTCGTATGAGATGTTTTCTAGCCAGGTAGCTGTAACTTAGCTACACTACAGGGATCCTCTACTGGATTGTTAGTTTGTCAATTTACCAGCCAGATCAGCCGCGGGAGTTTGGATCAGTTAACAGATGTTATCTTCTCAACACAGCAGTTTGCTACTGATCTGTCCACGTTAGCAGGCAAGCTAACGTTAAAAAGCATTTGCCAGCTAAAACATACAGAATCACAATTAAGTTCACAGGGTCTGCAGTGATGTTAGCTCACCTCAGCCAGCTCAGGGTCAGTTTTGATCCCTAAAGCCAAACAAAGGAATCAAATGCCTGCTCTCCCATGAAATTGGTCCAGTTCAGGTTTGGCCAAGTGGGATAAAGTCTTCTGTTTTTGCATGGAGTTTATGTTGGAGTATTTCTGTCATTTCATATCAGTGGTGGACTCTATTTCGAAGCTAATGATAGTACACTGCCAGTGCTGTAGCAGTGCAGAGTAGAGACTTTTATTGTGGCGAGGCACTCAGGAATAAGCATCCTGAAAACTTGACAGAGTTCTTTACACAGAAATCAGTCTACAGGGTGTTATAGAGAAAGTCGGGGGATGGCTCCTTTTTTATGTTATGTTACAATCTTTTCACACATTTCAAATAAAAAGGCAGTAATTACATGTACATTTCTTCAAATTCTTCCTGATGGCATCTTTAAGTGTGGGTTTAATTACACTGATACACATTTTATTTTGTTTTCAGGCCAATGTCAAATCAGAAATATAGCAGCTTTCAGAAGAATCAGGGTCTCCCCATCGTAATATGGACTTTGAAGTTGACATGAACGTTATTTACGAGTGGGAAACTGGAAACTACAGCCACTCTGATAGGATGTGAATGTGACATAAAAAGCTGAAGCTTACTGGTTAAATTTAAAGAAAAACCCTCGACAGTGGAAAATGCATTCTCTGGTTAAGGTTTGGGTTTCAGACACTTTTATACCCATGCATTCACTCTGATAGTATTTCACTGCGCTACAAGAACATGTCACTGTTTTGTCACTCAATGTAAATTTGAGAAATATGAGTTTCCCAGTTTAATAGATTCAGTTTGAACCCTATGTCCCTCTGTAGCAGTAACATATATGTGTCGTCACGTGTCTGTACATCCGTCTGGTTTCACCTTAACTAAAGTCCAATGATGATCAGTTTATGTTTGACCTGCAGGTTAACTGCAGTCATCATACAGAGTTTACTCACTGCTCTGACGTGGCCTCAGCTTCCCTAAGTAAACATATGTTCATGTCAAATACATAGGAATCCTCCTGATTACTGTCTGACTCTACAGGTGGATACTGGTGGGTAGCTGGCAGTAGTATTTCTGTAGTGTACAGGGGTTGTGTATTTAGTTTGTTTTAGTTTATAGTGGGTCAGTTTGCTGCCGGGTTAGGCAGGTGGTGGTTTGCTGGTGATGTTGCAGAGGTCAGAGGTCACGCGGTGGCTGCAGTCGTGCTGCGTTCCCAGGCCTCAGGCTGCGGGGTTGATCAGTAACTCGACCGTAAAACAACAGGCCGGTTTAAAGTCTGCTCTGATAAATCCTGCTTACCGGGTCAGTTTGGACTTTACCCCGATCAGGCTCTCTGTCTGCGTCTCAGCCCTTTGAGCTGACTGTTATATAAAGTTTGTATGAAGGATGTGTGGAATAAACACAGCTCAATGGTTCTTTTATTTTCTTATGTAAGCTGCGTTCAGCTTCGAGCGCCTGCAGGAGGAAGTAAAGAAAGGAAGCAGGTGATTGGCTGCGGTCAGGCAGGCCGGTCTGCATAGCCACAGTGTGCAGTGTGTGCACATTAATATGTATGACAAACAAGCATCAAAATAACATGAACACAGCAGGCAGCCCACAGAGCTCAGTCCCATGTTCTCAGACTCTTCTGTTGTTGATCATTTCAGCCCCAAATGACTCAAACTGATGAGTCAGTGTGAGAAAGGAGCTCTCTGGCAGAGGGAAGAGATCCAGTGAGAACTAAACTCAGGTCAGAAAGTTTCAACAAGGGAAGGAAAGTAAGAGCAGCTGCTGATCATTCAGCTCTCTGTGGGCACATAATCGTTTTCAGGGACTTTGTTTTCCCTACTTTCAGCCTGTTATTATTATTAATTGTACTTTGAATTACTCAAGTTACATGTGTATTGAATGCAAAAAAAACCCAACAACTTTTACTTTAAGTGGTTAATAATGTTGTAAGCAGAACTAAGTGTTTATTAATGTATAGTCAGTGTCAACAACAACACAGTAACTCCTTCATGAGAAGAAACTGCTGTATCAGTAAACACTTACAGATGTTCATAGTGTGTTATAAATCTTTTATTAAATGTTTGCATACTGCTCAACAAGACTTCAAGTGTAACAAAGGAAAGATATGTTTTCAGATATCATTTAAAAGAAGAGGTTGCTCTAAAGCTTAATCTCTAAAATTGAATCTAATCTAATTTATGCCATGACTGATCAAATCTAACAGTGTTTAATGGAAATAACTAGTTTCCTCTGCTACTGAAGGACAATGATCATCTGCTGCAGGTGAGCTGGTATCAGGACGTCACTGTGTTGGTGTTTGAGTTTAAGTCAGTTTTACTGTCACTCGTTGCAGGCTAACCAGCTGCTCTGTATCCTGTTGGTGCAGTTATGGGGCTGACGGGTGGAGGTGACACACAGGAAGCTGCTCCTTACAGACTGATACAGATTCATCCCATCCTGATGTCCTGATGTCCTGTGGTTCTCAGCAGGGAAGACTGGACCCTGGGGATGAAACATTACAGGACTTTCACTCTCAAATGGGATGTTAGAAAATCCAAACATCTTCTTACTCTGATGGGGGGGGCTGTGTTGTTATACATTAAAATAAAAAATAATGACATCTTTCCTTCAACTGTTCCTTCAGAAACACAACAGATTGAGTTCACAGTCATATGAAACAGAAAGAATCCAGTAACCTCCACATCTGAGAGGCTGGGACAGGGGGTAACTGTTGAATTTTACTTTCAAAATGACTGAAAAACATATTTTCAGAGAGTCTCTGGTCACTTGCTGCTGTGGCCTCAGTCGACCCAGACATCAGTTAAGCTCTGAACACTGAAGATGACAACGACCTGCTTTTTTTTTCTTTCTTACAAACTCCTGGAGCCCAAAATGAGCCAGAGGGAACCACAGCGGCAGAGTGAGCCCCGCCGGCTCCTCCACGCTGTATACATCTGACATAAATACACTGAACTGCTTTAAATAGACTGCAGCCATTCACTGTAAACACAGCCAACAACACACTGCAGACACGCTGACTGCTGACTTCTACTGCAGACACACACAGACAAAGAGTTTTTTATACTGCTGTCATATTTTTACATGTTTTCCAAGAGAAAAATGTTGAGTCAGTTGATGCTAAAACTGCTGCTGCAGTTGTGTGTTTTTGCTTTTTTTCCTTTCTTCTGTTCGTTGACTCAGCGTCCTGCACAGGGTCGGGTCAGGTGAGTGCAGGTATTAAACTGAATGAAACTACGGGTCTTTATACAAACAGCTGTGAGTGACAGTATTGTTAAGAATTAGACATTAATGTTGCCTAAGCAGATTTAAAAGCTGCAGCAGAGGAGCAGCGACTTTAAGAGTCGAGGCCTCGTGTCTGTGGGGATTGTCAGTACATAGCCATAGCCCTGCTGTTTATCACAGTTAACGTTACTGAGTATCTTATTTTATGGACCCATGTGTTGCATTTATCGCCACTGCAGAGGAATAAATCATCTTTACATACAATGTTGTTGTTTTTTTCCCTGTATGAAAACGCCAGAACCAAACTTTTCTTTAAAACCCATGTGCTGAGTTGTAAAAATCACCTGCATTAACATGATATGCTAACATGCATCTATGTGATTGTGTGTGCAGCATGAAACCCAATAATGTCTGATGGTAAACACACAGATGGATGTGAGTTAAAGTGACAGTTGACATGTCCGTCTGTCTGTCTCATGTCAAACTGCTGACTGTGAAACAATGGAAACATCTGCCTGCTTTCACTTCTGGTTTTTAACCATCTGTCAGGGTCAGACTCGCACTGCATTATGGGTGGACATCTGCGAGTCAGCAAAAACCCAGCGGTGAGCAACGCTTTCTATTAATGTGACTGCCGGGGTCACCAGTGTTCATCAGGTACACATCACAGAGCTGCAATAACACGATACATGTGATACTCTCACACAGAGAGATGTGTGTTTTTATTAAGGCTTTTATGGGACTTAAGGGGAAACCAGAGTTCAGGGAGTGAAAACATGATGTATGTAACACACAACAATGTGTCCTGACAAAGTGTCACCACACATTTTAATGAACATATTCCATCCAATCAGAAACCAGGATTTTCTCTGACTGTGGTGCAACAGAAAATATCTTCAGTTTTCTGTTTGTGCACAATGAGCTGTGTATAAAACATACTGTGTTTATATGTGTGTGTGTGTCCATGTATCTGCCGTCTACATTCTGGATCTATCTTTGTGAGGACCCGATCTTTTCAGTTTTAGACTGAATGGACATTTTTGAAAATTAAAGACGTTTTTGAAAACAGAACATTTTATAAAAGTGAGGACGTTTATACACTTATAAGGACATTTTCTTATAAAGGGAAGACTATTTAACAAATCAAGAACATTTCTGAAAAGTGAGGACCTTTGTAGATTGAGGACATGTTTGAAAAGTGAGAACATTTTTACAAAATAAAGAAGAAACATTTGTTAAAGAGTGGGGACCTTTGCAAAGTGAGGACGTTTTTAGAAAGACATTTAGAGGCATGACAACATGTTGCAAATAAAGGAGATTTGTAAAAGAGAGAAACTCTGCAGACTGAGGACATGTTTGAAAAGTGAGGACACTTATATAAAAGAGGGGACATTTTAACAAAGTGAAGACATCTTTTAGAAAGACCTTTTGAAGCAAGATGACATTTATGTGAGAAGTGAGAACATTTTTAAAAGAGACAAACTTTGCAAAGTGGAGACAAACTTGAAGTGGGGATGTTTTGTGGTGTTAAAAAAGTTAAAAGTGTCAACAGGGTGAGCACATTGAGTTAGAAGACACTGAGTCAGACAACTGACAGATCACTGAGCTCTGCCTCCGAGGTCCTCTGGGATATTTATTTTATTTTATTTACCATCTATCTTTTGCTCCAATGATTGTTCATGTAACTGCTCTTTATGTCTTCCCTGTCTTTGTTTTCTTTCATCCTCTTCTCTCTCTCTCACTCTGTGATATCTTTTCATCACATAACCTCTCACTCCCACCTTATAAAAACAGTGTGATATCATACAACATCTGTGCCTGGTGATAACACACACACACACACACACACACATTCCAGGGCTTGTTGACTGTCAGTCTGATAACTTTGTCATATAAAAATACACTACATTATATTTACACTCAGACACTCACACCTTCACACACGCACGTATGCAAACACAAGTTTCACGCACTGACACAAACCCATATTTTATAGGCAGAGAAAGACAAATAAGTGCTCATGTAAACACACACACACCACAGCTGATTGTAAGTGTTTTATCTCTTTTACATTTAATTTGTCAGTTAAACTAATACACAGAGAGTCTGGAGGCTTTTTGTGCTGAATGTCCTGAGACATCTTGTTCCTCTATGATGGTGCATGACACACACACAACATTGTATGTACACGTCCCTTTCATAGCACAAGAGAAAATTATATCTGGTTTCTAACTGTAATGGAAACTGGACTTGAGATTTGCTTACGTCCTGACTTGGGATTTGACATGTGACTATCACCTGTCTGTCTGTCTGGAGATCTTGAATTTACCTGTTGTGACATGACAGCTGCTTCTCTTGAGCCTGAGCTTGACTTGTGCTTGTTTGCCTTGACTCAGGATATGAAAGTCTTGGCTTTGGACTTGACTTTTGCCCTGACTTAAAAAAAAACCATATGTGTCTTGCCTTGATTTGATCTTCCTCCACGAGAAAACAGAACATATCAAAAGTATTCATAACGTGTAAAAATGCAAACAAAAACTATGAACTGGTGCCTGATTATTGAATCATTTGACTTGGGAACCTCACCCTAAAATCTCTAATTGGTCCTCACAAGGATAGAAATTCAAGAGTGCAAAGAGTGCATGCACCACTTGAGTTGAAAAACGCTGATTGGCAGTGACACACACACACACACACACACACACACACACAGTGCACAGCTCATTGTTGAGTTCAGTCTCCCAGATCACCATCATAGTTTCTGTGGTTCACAGAGAGTTTAGTGCTGGAGGTAGAACCCCCCTCCCCCGCCTCACCCATCCTCTCTCTCTCTCTCTCCTTCACTTTCTCTTTTTCCCTCTTCCCTTCTTCTCTCAGCAGTTTCTCTTCCAACTCTCTGTCAGGCTCAAGTGCTCATCCATCAGCGCTTTAAACACCTTTAAACTCAAGTGTGTGTTTGGGGGAGTTAGCAGCAACACGCAACAGCATTCTCCTCTTTACACGCACACACGCACACACACACACACTGTTAAAACAAACTGGTCTTGTTAATGACTCCCAGAGGAGCAGCAGAGCTCAGTGTCTGCAGCCGTTTGGCTTCAACAACCTGCAAACCAGCAGATTAATCACTCATACACTCACTCACACACACACATACGCACACACACTGCATCTGAGCACATAGTATCATTTCTGAAACTGTTTTCATTCCTTAAACTTTACCTTTGGAGACACACACACAAATTAAATTCTGTTCTGCTGAACAGGAAGTGGGGAATTTCAAAATAAAATGCCCAAATCATCTCGGGGTCTTGTTCACAGTGAGGGTGATGGAAGATGGAGCAGGAGACGGACAGGTGGAGTCAGCAGCAGTAAATCCCTCAAAGATCACAGAACCAAACTCTTGGTTATGAGGCAGCTGATTTTTCCTCTTTCTTTTTACGAAAGCAACAAACTGCACATGAAGAATCAGCAGATGAGGACAGTTTGCATGTGCGTGAGCGAATGTTGTGTGTTGACGTTTGTTGCCATGGAAACCGGAGGCAGAGAGGGAGTTGCGGTGCTGATGTGCGATGTCTCTGATGACTCAGCAGAAATGCAACTATGGAAAAGAAAAATTCATCGTGAGTTTTTGATGTTGTTCATCTCTGCAGGTTTTCAGCTCGCAGCGAGATAATGAAGAAAAATGTTTCAGAGTAAAAATAAAGAAGTGATGTCAGCAGAGTCAACAAAACACTTCTGCTGCGTTCCTCCTCACCGGGCTGACCTGCAGAGTTTCTCTCCTGATAAATACCAGAGTCAGAGTGATTTAATCTTCATCTCCACTGTTATGTAAGACCTAAATCATGACTGAAAACGACCCCAGAGAGCTCGTATCTGTTCATATAAATTGTGAGGAATGCTGAGTGTGTGTTTAATGGCAAGACTCCCAGAAAGTCCCACTGAGGACAGAAACACAAACCAAACACACCTACAGAGTCTGGCTTCATCTCAGAGAGAAGAGGAGGGAAGATTAACCCCCTGTTCATCCATACAGACACAAAGAGCCATGCTATCTCTGCTCGCTCACATGATTCACATACTCTGCTCTGATTGGACACTTTTTTGATCAGCTTTTTCTCTGTTTGCAAGTTCCCATTGATTCAACCCAGTCTCATACAAACATGTAGCCCAAAGTTTGGAGACTAAATCATGAATAAAAAAAACATGTTCAAGAGCTCAAGCTTTATTGGCTCAGGTCTGGGACTGACTGTTTTTCAACTTTCACCAGGTTGTGTGCATCTCTGTCAAAATAGAGAGCTGCAGCTGCTAAAGTTAGCACGTTAGCACTTCCTGTTCCCTTGTCCCAAAGTCAGTGGGTTCTTGGTTAAATGTCTGAAATAAGGTCTGCGGTTTTAACACAAGCTCAAGACATTTTCACATTTTATTCTATAACATAAAATCTGTCAGAAAATCCCCCACTCCTGATGTTTGAAGCTTTTACGTGTCTTAAAAAAGGCCGTTGCTAACGAGTGTCTAAATGAGACTACAGAGGTTGTCGGGGACGTTAACATGAAAACCGATCTACTCACCAGTCCACCTTTACAGCCTCGTTGTGTTTATACTCACACTCTTTCAAACATCACTAACTTTCTAAGAAGAAAGGCTTTTGTAGAAGAGGTCAGAGCTAAATTAAATGACAAGTTGGAAGCTTAGTGGTGGAGACGTTGACGTCATGTGACCATGGTGTAGTTGGTTTATAGTAACATTAGCTTTTTACTTCTGGAGATTGTATTTAGGCTTCAAACATCAGAACATCTGTGAAGATTATCTGATGAACTAAACCTGTGAGGATCAGAAACTTTAGTTGGTTTAGTTTATTTTCTGTAATAATCCAAAACCCAATGAAAAAATCCCATTGGCTTTTTGTGGAGGGAACCAGGGTGATGCTAACTTCAGGGCTGTACTACAAAAATACATCATCCCTGCAGGACTCTGTGTGGATAGGAAACTCTGTGCTCTGGTCTGGTTATTATGGTCTGAATGAGGAAAATTACAGGTGAGAGGACTGACCAGGTGTGTGAGACAGTCTGAGTGGACTGAGTCTGATGCAGAAACAATGTCTGTGGCTTTGTGTGTCCTCCATCCACCACACCACCTAAAATGTGATAAACGTAGCTTCATTCATTTAAAAAACAAAAATAAAAATGTTGCCTCTGAACTTCACCAAGACGTAACTGGGAAAACAGTCCAGCTGTGTATGAACATAGTTTCTAGTAGACAGGATTGATCTTGTGAACAGTTAAAAGATCCAGTATCAGTGCAATCACCTCCTGCTCCACCACCTGCTGGAGCCCACAAGCGTTAACGACCAACTAAGGTCCTCAGCCAATCAGAAAAGGACTGCACTTTTCAACAACAGTCACGTCTGAGATTCTTTTTTGGTTTTAAAGTCTTAAGGTTGTTGTTTCTATTGACGCTTTTTCAACCTTATCAAATCAAATTTTTCTTCACAATCCAAAGTACAGAGCTGATTTGATTTGACATAGTAAAGCAGTAAAGACGATCCATGACAGGAGCAAGCTGAATGATCTCCTCTCTACCTGCTGCCGCTCTCTAAACTACAGCTCGTCCTGAAATAAAAAGTTAAAAATTCTTGCAGATATTTTGCCCTCTGCTTTCTCCTCCCTCTCTTCCTCCCTCCCTCCCCCGGCCCTGGTTCTCTGGGTAAGCAGGACTCCTGGACAGTATCATTAAAACATCCCTGTGGTCAAACCCCTGAGCAGCTCTGGGCTCCCAGCAGACCGAGGCCTGTTGTTTCAGTAAACCTCAGAGTTTACACACTCCAACAGTTTCTCCTCCGCTAACCTGACTCTGTCTCCACCGTCAGAAATGTCATCATTTAGACTCTGAAACACTCAGATTACAACAAATACTGCAGGAAACATTTCACTGCTTTCATTTCCCTGCTCTGCCTCTCTGTCTCTCTCACAGTATTCAGAGTATGAGCTTATGTTAGTCCTGATCCGGTCCAGGTTCTCAGGGCTGATACTGATCCTGTTCTGAATATTTGTACAGAAGCTCCTCCTTAAGCCTCTGTGTTTATTCAGTGAAATCTTTATGGTGACCTTATGTCAAGCACCCCATAGTTTAGACGTACCTCAGGTTTTTCTCTGAGGAAATCCCACCACAGTCTGAGAAAAGACTGAAACATGGTCAGAGTGACGTCTCACTGTCACAGCTGGTTTATTTCAGTCTGACAGACGCTCTGATGTCTGTAGTTCTGTGGAAGTGTGGCCATCTTTGCTGTGAACACATGGAATCATCATTAGGTGTGTTTACATGTGTAAGAGTGACTATCTTCAGTGAGTACACTTACATGCAGTACTCTGTGTATTCAAGATACTCACCGGTGTAGTGCATGAATTTTAACAGGGTAGTTTTGTCTCAAATCAAACATGGCTGCTGTGCACGTAATGACGATCTCAACATGTCACCACGATTGTCGCACTTGACTTAAAGATGAATATTTTACTTCCTTGTGTGTGCCCCCTGTATGATTCAACATGTAAGTTCAGCAAGGAAGATGTGTCCTCCTTCAGCCGCCATTTTCACAGGTTTGAAAATCTGTTGGTCCCTCTCCTTCCTCTACGTAGCCAAGATGGCGACTGTTGAGGATGAGAAGTGTCCATTGTTCCACACTCAACTTTCTGACCGTTCTGAGTCTCCATCCTGGTTCTTTTAGAGAACTGCATGTTTCTGTTCAGTGTGTTTAGTGTGAACGCAGACATATACTGAAAATAACAAGTGTGAGTGATGAAGTACGAGAACTGGAACACACAACACCGAATCAGGAGTCCAACACAACAAAAACCTGATCATAACCAGGTGACGCTGTTTCCTAGAAATTATGTTTTTATACGACTAAACTGCAACAGCAAAATTTGTTTTGTATGAAACATAATCTCTGCCTGGATTATGAGCAGATGGACACACAAACATCAGGACTGTCAGACCAGAGACCAGGTTCACAACCAGAGTCAGACAACAAAAGCTCTTGGGTTAAGGTCAGAGAAAAACTTTCTCTGTATTAAACCAGCCCAGGATCTTTCCCTGAACCTGAACCAGGAGCTGTGAGAGTCTGAACATAAGCCTGGAGTCACTACAGAAAATGAGCTGCAGGATCAGAGATTTTGGCAGAAAACAAACATGTATTTTTACATTTTACTGATACATTCAGTATCAATATATAATACAATATTCTTTTTACTGCATTACATTTATCTGACAGCTGGAGATTAACATTTTATTTATAAAAGTTTGGCAGCTCTGATCTGTTACAACTGTAAAATGCTTGTTTGTACAGGTACAAATAATAACAGTGATGCTTGATGAGTACTATTACATTAACACTTAAGGCTTTAAATACAGGACTTTTACCTGTAATGGAGTAATTTAATGTTGCAGCTACTTGTTCTTGAGTATCAGATTACTTTTCTCCACACTGTCTTCACACAGTAAATTTACCACATTTAACACAGAAGTATCCGAGAACTGAGGGCGACCGTGGACTTTGGTTTTTCGATGTTTCACTTCTCGTCTGAGCATCTTCTTCTTCTTCTTCTTCTTCTTCAGTGTAGTTTCTGTAAATTAGATGAAAACTCTGCCAAGTTCCTGCTCAGATTCTGCTGAGGTGGTTTCAGCTACTCACAGAGTCCACATTCACACGCAAACTGAAAGCCTCTCTGTGTTTTGCCTTAGGATTAGTTACTGTATCTGTGTGTGTATGTGTGTGTCTGTGTGTGTGTGTGTGCGTGTCCGTGGTTTATATCTGTGTGTGTGTGTTTTGGTTTCTGGGAGTTGGATTCTTACCTAACTTATTGCATTTTCATGTACTGTGTTTTATTATATTGATATTATCCATCAACACTGAGCACACTCACACACACACACACACACACACAAAACTTCACACACTCTGGTCTTTAATTACACACACACATATAGATACACACACACCTTTGTGAATGCAGCATACATGTACTCACATGTCATTATACACGTACATATGATTACCTAATGCACTCTGCCTCGTGTGCTCTCATTTCTTTCTTTTGTGAGTCCTCACTGCACTTGGTTGCTGGACACTCTCCACTCTCTCTCTCTCTCTCCCTCTCTCTAGGTATGTAGGAGAGAGATGTGGGCGTGCGAGGAAGACGTCCAGAGAGAGAGAGACAGCGATCCCACACTCTGCTCCAACTCAAACACACCTCCCAGACAGTGGGCCTCAAACCAACCGGCTCGCTGCACACAGACAAACTATTTTAGCTTCTTTCTGCTTCTTTTAGAGGCAGCACTTTATGAGAGCACCTGCAGCAAGTAATGAGAGACAATACCTCAGCATCCCTTCACGCCAGGCCAGTTTGGAAACCCCAGTCCTCGGCCCAGCCTTGGCCTGCTGATGGCATGAGCCACAGCTGCAGATTGGCCTGGAATTCTAGGAGATTACAGAGACAGCAGAAGTCGTTTCTAGCTCTGTCAGTACTGGGCTAACAGGCTATCACAGGCCATTCTAGCCAGTAAACCAACCCAGAGGCTCTCCCAGAGGCCAGTTACCTCACCCGAGGGCCAGAGAGAACACTTCTTTTGGCCAGGACGATTTAAATCCTCAGGACTGAAGATCTGAATGACTGGCCACAGATACTAAGAAGCTGTTCCAGGAGCCCCTAAATCTCTGAATATTTTGGGTTAATATAGTACAAGAAACACACAGCATATAAACTGATTAACCAAACTATAATCTAGACTATGAACAAGAAAAAAAACAGTACCAATCAAGGGTTTAAATTCAATGCTAGGGGATGAGTACAGGTTTGAGCTGTCGGTGGCATACATCCTGGGAATGCAGTGATCTGGATAAATGGGCAGAATTCAGATCATGCAGAACAGTTTTTCCACTTAGGAAATGTGATTTTCAGTGAGCATCTGGTAAGATACATAGTGGCATTCTGATATCTAACCTTCAAAAAAAGCTACTCACAAGACTCTGGTTGCATCCTGGGCCCCACAATACAAAATTGATTCTGGGTGAGTATTTTCAGGAGAATTACTTTTCTCTCCTTATCTAGCTGAAATGTTCCATTTCATGTAGCGTCCACAAGTGTGTGTGGCTTTCCTCATTTCCCCCCACACAACAGGATTTTCTGGCCGTAAATACTGGGCGATTTATACTTATAGTGGCTCATTCGTCTTCAAACAGATCATGGAGGTAAATCATAGACTCCACCACGGAAAATCTGAACAGATAATCACACAGAATCATGAGATAATTGAAGCTACCACTTTTGTTTGATGAGGGAGGAGGTTATATCTTGTAATTGTACTCCATGGCACCCAGTGTGTTTATACCGTCAGCCTGCATTCCTTGCAGACAACTGCTGCTAGCTGCAATACTGGTGAATCCTCATTCACATTGTCTGTGTCAGTTCCTGCCTCCCCAGCGTTACACCACATCCTGCGATAATCCTCATCAACTCCACAAAGCTACGTGTTAGCTCCAATTCCTCCTCAGCTCTGCTTTCAACAATCCTTGCAGTTCCTGTTTCTACTCCTTTAGGTCTTTTCCTGTGTTTTTTTGGACTCTGCCTAACGCCTCATTTCCTGTACCTCAGATCCCAGCCTCCTGCCCTCTCCACCATCAATTGCCACCTCTGAATGTTGTTTACAATGACCCACTTAGGTACTCGAGCCTCGCTCCTGTGCTCTATAACAGGGAGTCGTTTTGTATTGCCTTGCTGTTTATCAGCCTGACTGTCAGGATTATAAAGCTGCTGCTCAGGTGGCCACAGGGAGGCTTGTTTCTATTTCATCAACTGTACTAACTCACTTAAAACTTACATCTGCTCCCGCTATGATCAAGGGTGCTACCATAACAATGCAGCGCCCTGGAAAATCTACCATAAAAGCGAGTGCTGCGCTTTTCTCTTCATTCTTGCAACCAATACTTTCACTTCTATTGATTGGATCTTCATGTTTTGATACAAGACATCTTTTTCAGATGGTCAGGGAAGGTTCAGGACGGACCTTAACATACCATCTCATAATTGCCTCAGTCTAGCCTGACTCTAAACTCTCAATTGACCATTAGTCTGGAGATATTTCTATATTTTTAGCATGTAACTCAAACTTCCTCTGGGCTCGCTCCATGAGGGCCATCGTCATACAGGCCGTTGTACTCTAGCACCAAATGTGGAATTAATCCGCTACTAATAGTCTAACAAATGCAGTATTTCCTCTAAAGTGAGCAGCTGTTTTTGCAGAATTCCTTTTTTTAAATGAAGCTATATCGTGAGGTGTTTTAAATATTGATGCTCTTTAATACGAACAGAGGAGGGGAAGGTGTTTGAGGCGGACTACTTACTGCTGGTTTGAGTCTAGACATGACAAGAAGAGAATACAGCACCAAATATAATTTAAACTAAAATCAAATCCTAAGATGAGTATTTGAGCGTGTAGGGGTGGATGTTTGTCCCCCAGACAGGAGTCCCACAACATGGGCATGGAAACAGGTCTGTTGAATGCTAGACTTATCATAAACCAGTCCAGAGCTCAGAGGTGAGTATTTTGTCAGGACTTCCTGCTGAAGAGATGCCGACAGGTCCAGAATACAGACTAGACATCATGAGACTGGGATTCCTTGCAAACCCAACTGGTCCCTCCTCTCCTCGTTCCCAGCCTCTACAACAGATATCTTATTTACTAAGACAAGAGACATTTGTTCGTATGAGTGGATAGCTGAAATGTAGACCATATGGGGTTTTGGCTAAAAAGAAAAACTGGACCCTCCTGCCCGAATACAGAGACAAAACAAGTTGGGCATGGTCCACATTTTACAGCCTTCCCCGTCACATGAGCGCTGCAAACTTCTACCTGCTCTGGGGTTTCCATCGTAAACTCCTCCTTGCAAGTTAATCCTCATGATCTGGGAACAAGGACTATATCACTAAAAATAGGGCACCACTTTTTCCCGATATGGCACCATTTATAAAAGTTTATCACTTCCTAATAAATGAATAATCAGTTTATGATAGTTTGTATTAGGTATACTCACATGGCTTTTTTCACAGATTAATTGGTCAGAAGATATGATGAACGATTAGAGGTATCTCCCTGATAAGTTAAAGATGTAAAAAGTGTTGTGTCAGGAAATAATTATTGACGGGTAATTAACCATTATGTCGTGCGGCGTGGTGGCTCATAAACTCTTATTATGTGTACTTATCAGAAAGTGTGTAAGTAAGAAACCCAACCACTCAGAGGTTTAGACAATTACTCAATTAACGAAATAGTTCATTGATTAAATAAATTATTGAAGATAATTGTTCCTATTTTGATAGCTAATGGATCGTTTAAATGGTATTGTAATTAATTAGAAACTATATTAAACTGTCTTTGGGTTTCAGTGGATAAAAACTGAGATTCATATATAATGTGACACCCTACCATTACATTTTTATTCACTAAACTATCAGCTGATTATCAAATATAAAATAACTGTCAGATATTGTATTAAAATAGAATGAGAGTTGTTTCCTCATGGACAGACTTTCACACTGAAAAAGCAAAGCAGTTTCGCAGAGAGCAAAACTTTACCTTCAGCAGTAGTCTGGGTACATTTTGACAATTCATAAAGACCAGAGTCTGGCATGGAGGATGGATGACACAGTGGTGGAAACATCAAATTTTCTAGTCAAACCTCTGGCTCAAATGACATAGTTTGAACTTTTGAATCTGGTTGATTGAGACCACGAAGCTTTGAATAAAGAAACGACGTGGCGTGCTGTTTTATGCCTCAGTACCCCCTAAAAGTTTAAGTTAAAATAGACATGAGCGGTTAATGAGCCAACTGGGTACAAGGCCTTGTGACATCAGTCCGTGTCACGCAGATGAATGAGGTTAGATGAACTTTACTTTACAGCCTAGAGAGTGTTGTTGTCTCTAACACTACTCTCCTCTGTCTGCTAGCCAGACTCCTCACACGGGGTTATGGAGATGAGCTGCTCAGTTTAGCCTCAGGACTCACAAAACTACAGCACTGCTATCAATAGGCAGAGTTCCGTTTTTACAGCTACAGACTCTGGGGTCAAAACCCTTGGCAGGTGGCTGGTCTGTGATGTGCCGGGACAGGAGGCTGACTGGGAAGTGGTCTGTCTGGGACAGTTCACATTCTGTGGACAGCCTCCCTGTACTTGCTGGCAGTGAGTGCTCATAGCGCAGATGTGTAGAGGTGATCTGGGTTTTCATGTGTTTATGTTGCCTTCTCTGCAGTACCAAAAAGCCTGAAAACACTGGTTTAACAGGTTCGACAGTTTAAACAGTCCTGGAAGCTCTTTCTCTGTTCTGTTCTGTTGGCTGCTCAACAACAAACTATGACACAAAGTAAAGCGTCGATCTCACTCCTGCAAGTCATTCAAACTGGTGGTCTCTGTCTACAGGAGTGAGCAGGCACTGCCCTACTGGTCTCTGTGAGTCTTTCCACTGGGTGGGGTTTTTTCCATGAGTCAGGTCGCATGCACCAATATCTTCTAACAGAAAAACTTCTCTTTTTTTGCAGTGATTTCTGAGCTTTCTCCTGCATTGAGAACAGCCAGTACAGTTGTCAAGCGCCGGTCAGGGTTCTGGACAGATCCCACATATAAGTAAACATCAACGCCTTAGTCAGACAGGTTCTCCTGTGGGAATCTGGTCGGCCTGTTGTCCTCACTAACTTCTCAGCTAACGCCGAGTCAGTCACTGTGTTTTTAATGCTCTGCAACTGTCCATGACACTGTTTCTAGTTAATCTGTGATTATCTTCTCATTTTAATTTTAGAGTATTCCATCTGTGTGTAGTATGTGAAGGCACTGGGGTGCAGGCAGGAGATCTGGCTGGCACCTGGGCAAACTGGCACACACCTGGGTCAGTTCTCCACCAAAAACTCAGCTCTGGTTTTCAGTCCTCACCGAGTCGAACGCGGTCAAATAGTCAAAAACCTCTTTGTACTTCTCATTTTCGATGGGCTTCGCGGGAGTGAAGAAGATGCAAAGGACGGACTGGTAAAGATCATGAAGAAGGAAGATCCCTGCACTGACGTAAACTCGGCTGGCACTGTGTGGTGGCCACATTTGGAGCTCAGCTGATGCAAAAGTTTCAGGAGTTTCTGATGCGTATACAAACATAAACAAGGCTCTGTGCATTTCGCTGTGTGGATCACCACGGTGAAACCACAACAGTTCACTAATCGCTGAATCCTCTCCTTCGCTGTTGGAAGGTCCGGTACCCTCTACTAAAGATAGATAAGGCACTGGCTCCTTTCCCTTAACATTTGGAATCATGATCATATCTAAGTTGATCATATCTGAACTAGAGATATTAAGTTGGCCCTCGTTTACCGAACTTCAAAACTCAATTTTTATTCAGTTTTGTTTTGGTTTTTTGTGCTGACATATTCTCTATATGATCTTCTGTACTCATTTCTGAGTTTTATTATTCTACTGTAAGTAGTGTTTTATAAACTGTGTATGTGGGCATGCTGATTTGTTTAACTGGACTTAATCTTTGTTCTGGGCGTTGTCAGCTCAGCATTACCATCATTTGGTTCTCCCAGTTCTTCCTTTCCCTTGAGCCACTATCTGATTTTAATTTCATCAAGATGATTTGAATATCATCAGTGCTAACTCCCCAATTGGCTCCAAATATTTCAATCTGCAAACATTAACAAACAGTTCCATTTAAATTCCATGGAGTCACTAAGTTTTCAGGCTATCATTTTAGTATAAAATGATGATTATGTCAATATTCAATAGGTGCAATATAAAAAAAATTAAGTAAGTTTTGTTATATATAACAATAAAGAGCTGGATACAATTATGATTATACAACCTTATGATACTGAGGGGTTTTAATATAAAAGGAAAAGTAAGGATGTTATAGAAATGGGGTATTATTCTTGGGACCCGATATATATTAGTCTATATTTGAATCGGTGTGTTTCTGAGAGGTTTGTTATGGAGATGAGAGAGGATCATGTGGTGAGAAACTTATGAAAAGATAACTGACATCTACATGTTGGTGACATGGACAAGTGTGTATGTATATTCGTGTTCATCACGTAAACTCACAGTATTATCTATATCAGGAATATAAGCGTGGTCTGGGTAAAGATTGTGTTTATACCCATCCTCAGCCCGCCTACCTCAGATACAACCAGGTAATACTTAGAGATGGCCACACACACACACACACACACACCTGATGTATTTTCCTCAGACATGTGATTGTCCTCATGTCTGGATCAGTTGGTTTCAGTAGCCAGGATATTCATCATCAAGATTTATAATTACCTTCAGTGGCTTCCTCCTCACCACAGGTAGTCTCTCAGTCCCAGGACTCTCATTGGGGACCAGATGTGGCAGCAACTCTGTGGGGTTGAGAACACAGTTCAGTTAAGCCCAGTGCTGGTTTGCAAATGACTGCATCAGTGTGGATAATTCACCATCACACAACATCGGAATAATGCTATTCAACTCCATCATCAACAGTTTACAGGACCAGGCCTTTAAGCTTAGATACTATGGATCTGAATGTGTATTGAATCACATCAGCTGTGTGGTGTGTGTGTGAGTTCCGTATAAGTGCCGGAGAGGTTGTTGGATGAATGAACACAAAACTAAAGGTGGTGGAAATTCATATGGGCAGTCCTAACTAAGATCAGGGGACTCTGTCACTCATTACCTATTACATAATGGAAACACAACAGAGATGAGCTATGAAACAGGCAACATAGAGCAAAGATTTATTGAGTGGCTGTCCATATTACAAGAATAAGGCTAAAAGTACAACCAGGCTAATGATGGCCGATAAGCAAAGTTTGGCGGTCAGTTCTATTTCAAGTTTAGATCTTAGAGCCATGTCAATGCAAGGCTGGTCAAGTATTTGTTTTCGGATGTCACATACAAGCAACAGACATTGGGACTGCAAACATTAAGTTCTCTTTGACACTGAGTCATGTTGAGATTTAGAAACATTTGAAACACAAACAGGTACAGAAAGCAAAATTGTAATCACTATAGTGGAGTCTAAGAGGTGGTCTGTCATATAGGGGAGAGGAGGCGAATATTTAACAGTTCCTTGACAGTAGAGTGAAATCAACAAAAAATTATAGGTATGGGGGTCCTTTATGTGGGTGATGGCTGACAGATGTATATATCAGAATGGGACTATTTCCTTTTTTCCTCAAAACTGCAACATGAAACCAAAACTAACAGATAAAGATAATTGACAAACCACATGAAGCTTGGTCAGACCTTCCTCAAAGTAATATTCTAACAGGTGTGATAACTCCTGCCAAAGTCATTTCCTGGTGAGATATCTGTACTTTACTCAGGTGTAAGCGTTTCAGGTACCTCATCACAGCTATATCAATCAAATTACCTTCAGTGATCTTTATCAACGCATGAACATGCAGACTCAAATTTTCTTGTGGGGTGGGACATTGTGGGTGGATTCAATTGTTCCCGCTATAATTATCTCCATATTTATCAAAATGGGCGGCAGATCAGTTATGGTTGGCCTCAGATAAGCTGCAGTGGTACAGATTAACCTTCACACTGATGTTTCCACCAGACATCTCTTTAATCTAAGTTTCTTCTGCTTCTTCAGCTCGGATTTGATATTTTCTGATAAAACTTTACAGACCATTCTCTCAGACAAGTCATAACAGTATTATCCCTAGATGCTGACAGTGACATGGCAGTATTTATCAGTGTGTGTGCTGGTGCAGTGAGGCCGGTCCTGAACGTGAGCTCTCTTGCGCGATCCTGTCTGTCTTCCAGAGCTGTTGATGTGTGTGTGTGTGTGTGTGTGTGGACCACTCATGCTTCCATTGGCCTGGAGTAGATGTGTCTAATAGCAGGCAACCAGAGACAGAAACACAGAGGACTAACTGTCTCTGAGGAACACTCAAACCTCTGGGCTTTACAGCAGAAACATTCCTCTATATCACAGTCATGTTCCCCTTGGTTTCTCTTTCGTCTTTTATAAGTTATTGAGCCTCGGACACGGTATCGGTTTCTCTAAACGTTATGAATAATTTAAAACCCAGGACAAAGACTTTTGGTTACTTTCAAGCTTTTGCGATAACCTGGGTTTCTATTTTTTCTTGCCCGCATCTCTTTCATTCCTCCAAGACTTGTTTCCATCAGACTGTTGCCACCGTCTTCCAATACCGGAACTCTGGATAAATCATTTAACAATTACACAGCTGCTGATCTAGTTAGAAAATATAGAGCTAGGAGTAGGTCCTAAACCAAATGGTTAACATTGGCTACCTTCCCTCGACTAAGTCAATGGATTCTTTACAAGCTCATTTGACTTACATTTTATTCCTTTAGTCATCAGTAAATTTGCTTTTACTTCCTGGAGATTGTCTTTAGGCTTCAAGCATATTGATAATTTCATCTGTAAGTTAACTAATTGCTGAGGATCGACTTTTGGTTCATATTCATTATCCACTTTTGACCATGTGTGTATCCTTGGCATGTCCAGATGTGTTGCAGTGTAGATTGACGTGCCTGTGATCATTAGTACCAACATTTCCTCAAATATCCGTTTTCTGTCTATTTGAGTCAAAATGAGATGAATACATTCACCATCCACAATAAACCGAGGGGGGCGGCGGTACCGTCAGCTCCAAACGGAGTCAGGTCCAAGTTTTACCTCTTGTTGTAAAACTGAGATGCTGCCTGTGGCATACACACAGCGGCCTCTAGACTTCGCTGTTTTACCCAGGCAGACCTCTGCGGGAACCTCAAACTGCTCTGAGCTTCTTGAAGTGGAGAAAAAATGCTGCAGTTAGTCAAGTCGGAGAGACAGATGGAATCTGGGATGCTGCACGCAGCTCATGTTTTTCACCCCAGAGAACAGCGTTTATTCTAACAACAGAGGCAAACACCAGGCCAGTTAGCCATTTGGCTGCAGACATTTGTGCTAACAGCTATACACAAGTCATCAACACTGTTGATCTTAAATCGCCTGGCAAAGTTGCTGATTTACAGACACTCAGACAGTGCAGTCACCTGCAGATATAAATGTAAAGATTTCAGATGTCACTTGTTGATGATAGAATATTCTCATGCAGCTTCTAGAAACTTAAGTTGCTCAGACTATTTCAAACTACAAATTTCGCGCTCTAATATTACTTCAATTTTTATGGCTGGCGTTGACTCTAGGCTGGTTCTCAGTCCTGAATGTTTATTAAGTCCTCTGAGGTGGGATGATCCGGCTGATGGATGGAAGTGGATGGACTACTGCAGTTAATGACTAGTTGTTGTTGGGTTGTATGCATGACAGCGTTCAGCTATCTGGCAGGAGTAGGAGGAATCAGTCATAGTGGCCAACAATTATTCAGCACTGCAGGTGTTATATAGTGAGGTAACATTCTCTACCCCAGAGCCATTCCAGACTGGTGGTGCCTTGATCCTGGTGTCCTGAGACAGATCATCTGCACACACACACACACACACTGCATGCCTTCACACCAGTCTGAGTGCGATCTGTAGTCATGCTGTAGATCTATTCAGTCGTTTCTATTTCACAGAAACTAGCTGTGATGCCAGCATGTTGTTTGTGATGCTGTTCTTCCTGCCCATGCAGGCCTCTTCTGTGGAATAACAGTAGTCCGACAGTCCACTGGAGGTCTCGATGAGTTGCAGGCCAGTGCCTGAAGATCGCCACTATTACAATAACCATTACTAAGCGTTATAAAACCTGCTATCGACGTTAACCCTCAATGCCCCAGAGTGGCGCAGCATGTTTCTTCTCTGGTGTGTTTAACATTATCAGTTTTTTCAGGTCGCTTGCAACTCGCTCCGCCATCCACCGCCATGTTGGGGCTCTACGCTACAGTAGAATATTTGCTAAAACCAATAAATCTTATTTATCTTGAACAAAATCCAACATAGTTGTGCTACCGGTAATTTATGGCACCTTCTTCTGTCTGCGATTCTCAATTCTTTTGGGAGTGTCCATTTTAGAAATGTGACTGTTGGCGTCTGTATAAACACAGTAGAACAGCCAGCCTTGAGCAACTGTAATGAACCATTAAAAACCACCTTTCAAGTTTATGAGTGGGCCAGCAGCATGATACGTGGAAAATCTAATTTCAGAACAGGCGGCTGTCTCAGCTCTGACCATTTAAAGGGGTAGTATTCCTCTAATGAAATCTTTCTATTTTAAAAGTCATGGTGCCAGTTGACATTTAAGGTGGATGTTTTTCTTTTTGATGGAGACTGGATAAAACCTCTAATCCTCCTGTGAACATGATTCTGGACAGTCTGAGTGCCTGGGTCATTAGCAGAGGAGGGTGTAACGATAAACTACTATATCTCGTCCTCTCTGCTGCAATCAAAGTCAGACATCCATCACAGAACATCTCTATATTGCTATTTCTCATCTCACTTTCATTATCATCTCTATTGGCTGTTGTTTCAACCATGATGTTTCCATCATCATATATATTCTTCCTCCTTTGTCTTGTTTTCTTCATTTCTATTACATCATGTTCCTATCAAAATCAATAACACATCTCTCAATTGCCTCAGTACTGTATTAGACTGTATTTTATTTCTACACCATCAACAATATTGTCATGCTGCTGTTGCCTTCATTCGCGTATTGCTGGGGTCTTGATCATCTTCTGTGTCCTGCTTCCATATATATCCTCCACCCTTTGCCATCTGTGACATTGCCTTCTGCCTTTCCTTAACATCAGCTCACCCCATCACAGTAGTCTTGAATCTGGTTCCGTTTCCACCTACATGGTACAGTGTAGAAAGAACCATGGTGCTCCTGTTATTCAGAATGCTTTCTGTAAGTCCCAAAGCTAAGTAGTATAATATAAGCGCTCCCATATATAATTATTAAAAGTAACAAACAGGTATCGGGAAAATTGTGTGTACTTTGTTTTCAGATCTGAAACAGAACTCGTCCATCAGCAGGCGGACGGAGAAATATTCCTCCGCCATCAGAGTGGACAGGACTGGGACTGGAATAACATACTGCCTGTTCCCCTTGAGGCGTAGCACTGGTGGTCTGCTGATGAGGCCCCCAAGGGGCCCATCCGAGAACCCAGCCTGCCTTATAGCCAGTACTTTATCAATGGACCACCCGGTGACCCTCTTGATGCTGTGTTTTCACAAAACCTTCCAGCGGCTCCCACAGCAGGAGGAGGTGGTGTGGAGGGGCACAGAGAAATATCAGAAATTCTGGTTTGTGCGGGCCGGTGAGGCAGGCCCCAAACATATAAGAATAACAATTAGACAGAGTGAGCCTGGGCGGAATATATATTTGTATATTGGTACATTCCTGAGTATATTTTATTTCCTGCTCTGTCCCTCGTTCTCTCTCTTGTGAGGTTGTGGTGGGGCTGAGCACTCCAACATGGTTTGGATTTGGCGGTGTGAGGGAGGGCTGGGGAGGGTGTTTTTGGATGGTGTTACAGTTTGAGAGGTATTTCTGAGGGAATCCCAGTGGCTGACTGTCAGATTCACCCACATCAGCGCTTGGACTTCCTTTTAAAAACCAGTGATAAGTGTCAAGATAACTCTTGTTTGTTTTCTAATTTCTTTTTTATTTACCCGTCCCCGCCTCCTCCCCTCCCGTCTTGGCTCTCAGGGGCCTCCTTGCAAGAGCTGAAACAATAGCAAAACTTGAAACCTCCTGACACAAACAGGCCATCAATCTGGTGAGAACAGCCGTACTTAAACTGCATCTAAGCTGAGCAGCATCGTTGCTCTTCCCGTGGGCGAATACAGAGGCGCCAGACGGAACCGACAGGTGTTAAAGATAATGACATGAAGGTTTGGGACTGAGTGAAACTATTACACACTGAGCCTGTAAGTCAGACTACGGTGAATTATCAAACACTGTCAGCACCAATCCTTTGGATTTCTGAGCTGTTTCAAAGCATTTCCTTGTAGCTCAGAGTGCTCCTAGGGATCTGTGTGTGTGTGTGTGTGTGTGTGTGTGTGTGTGTTTGAGTTAGTTTTGCTCTTTTGGTAAGTGACACACACTCCTAGAGTGTTAAAGGCATTTTCTCATCTGGACTGTCTCTAGAACTTTAGTTTTGACTAAAACTTCCACTTCTACATGAGTGTTTAAAATGAAAGCGTGCATGAGGAGTCTGCCTGATTTTATTTTTAATTAACAGCTCTCAGAACATGTTTCTGTAACAAACTGGAGTTTTAGCCGAATGAAGGCTGCAGCAGCAGTTAGAGAGGTTTACAGTGGTTTGTAATGGAGACAGAATGCTGGTACACCGTTTCAAACAGGAGGAGCTGCTGATGAACTTCTCTGTTCCACTTTAGCAGTGAGGCAGACATAAAGTCACCAGCCGTGGGTGCTGCAGCTATGATGGCACGTGATTGTGCAGCGGAACACCAACAACGTAATAAATAATAATTCTACGCTTACCTCTATGTCCAGAGTGGGCCAAATTGGCACTGGGCCTCTGTACAAAATACAAAGCGTGTTGTCATTTACTGGAATTTTTACTTTGGTCAGCAAAAAGTTAGATAAAAGTCAACCCTAGACTGTAATATATGATCCTGACTTGCCTCCCCTGAGCCGCAGATCAGGGCTAGCCTCCATGTCACGTAACCCTGTCGCCTTTGTCCCTGGAGTGTCTCAGCTCCCCTCCTCACAGCTTTGGTCTCTGGCAAGACTGACTGGAGTGTAACTCTGCCCAGGTGGGCATCGCTCAGCCAACACTAACCACCTAACAGCGACTGCCTCACACCTGCCAAACAGGGTCCCACCACCCCAGTGTCCCTCCAACTGAGCCCTTGCAGGTCAGGCCACTACTGGACTCCTCCTGCTGACCCCCTCTCGGCCCCATGGCTCCCTCCTGCCCAGTGCCGCTCCGAAGACAAACGGTAGGAAGGGCGCTCCTCGCTGAATAGCTCTACTCGGTGACAGGACACAGCAATGACAAGGGGAGGAGGAGGTGGGAGTGGAAGTGTGTAGTTAATGAGCCCCTCTGTAAACTCACCATATGAACTCTAGCCCTCACCTCATGCATGGACACAAACATACATGCTCCGACAATTCTACCTGGTTGCGCAGCCAGACTCAGGTGTTTCTCCATTGAAGAAGTGAATTTATTTCAAAAGCTCAGGCAGCTCTGCTCTCTAGAAAACTTCTACTGCTCTGGCTTTTACAACTACTTCTCCTCCACCACATATCTGACAGCTGGGGTTACCTGCTCCCGGCAGTTTCAACGCAGCCAGGCTGAGATAATGGACATGTTGTTGTAAGTTGCACAAGAGCAGTTGATGCAGAACATTTTGATCAAATATTCTATATCTTTTAAGTTTCTTAACTGCTCTGTGCTCAGACTCGTCTGAACACTTCAATTTAAGAGCTATAGACTGTTTTATTAAATATAGGGATTCAGAGAACATTTATATAATTAAGTGTCTCCAGCACCATTTAAAATTTGCAGTCTATCTGTACACTCAGCTACTGCTGTCAACGGTACAGTACTCAATTGAGTGGGAACTTTCCCGTTTTTTTGTTTGTTGCCCATTCGTTTGATTAATATCACCAATCAAAATTTACAGTACCAGAATGACCAAAGCCATCAAGGTTAAATGTATGATCCTGTTTCTGACATCAGTCAGGAATGAACTGAACAAGCATGCGGAGATCGAGCCAGGAGATAGATTTGTTTCTTCATGCTTGTGCAGACAACTGGCTCACACCCTGCACGTGTTACTGGAGGTTCCTCTAGAGGCAGACCTCCTCAAACAGCGGCATTCAAAGGAGGTTCACTATTTTGTTAATTTCTAGAGATCACGGTAGAAAATAAATTATTGTCATTTGTAATCATTTATGACAACAGTGGAGGATATATTTCTCTCTTGGTCTATTGTATCTTCCTGAAACTTTCTGCCATTCTTGCCTTTCTACCCCCTACTGTTCATGTATTTAAGCATGCAACATAAATGATTTCTGAGCATATTTTTGTCAAACCAAACACTATTTTGGTACAGATAATATTAAATGGTGGCCCTAGTTAGCAGCAATTAAATACATCACCATTATCATGACAATAAAACACCTTAGGCACTTGAAATCCTTTAACGTCACCTTACAAGTGTTTATAAATTAAAACATTCCTCAGCTCAGCAACAGCAAAAACAGCTAAGATAATTTAGCTATGTTTAATTAGATTAAAACCGGAATCGTACTGTAACCATCCTCTGTGAGTTTCCAAGCCTCAGGTTTTGCTAAGTCACAGGCGTAACAGTAGCTGTATGGAGAGAAGCCAGAGAATGGCTGAGTGAATGGTTAACAACCGCGCGAGAAGAGAGGAGAAAGCATCAGATCTGTGTAGCTGGGTAGTGAGGGGCTAGATCTTCCTCACGTTAACAACTAGAACAAAACATTTCTGTCATAGTTTTACCGCTCCGACAACTGGAGCTCTGTGGCTGTCTCATGGCTTCTTCTGTGGTGGTTTGGCCGGCGACTGGAGAATCAGCTCCACCAGCAGCAGAGGGGAGAAACACTTCACTCAGGTTCACCATTTTATAAGTTGCCTTTCAAAATCACAGCTTTGTTGGACTGAGCCAAGCTGGCCGGCACGTGGCAAACGCTGCTAAAGGTCAGAGGTCAGCATCATACATGAAATACCTTCCTTCAGACTGATGAAGATGAAATGGTCCTGACTCTAATTGTCAGAGCAGTTTATAAAATCACTAGGTAGATTGGTGTTCCTCCTGTCTCACACAGAGGTCAGGGGTCATCCACTGCAGTATGCCAGCCATGTAGTTAACACAGGAGTTAATGCGATTTATTATTGGAGCCGAGAGATGCAGAGTGTGTGTTGTTTTTGGAACCGTGCGCCTCAGAAATGAAACAGGAATTTTTGCTCGGGGGTTTATCTTATCAGTGTTTACTGTAAAGCACCATCAGTTTCTCAACTTTGCTGGATTAGCTTTAGCCTTCTTGGCTGATACCAGGAAGTCGTTGTGTGTTTCCAAACTGGCATGAGCTCACAGAAGATAGACCATAGAAATAGCAAAGTCAGTTCCTCACAGCTCTACATCAGATCTAGGAACGGCGTTAGGTTGGCTCTTAGCTAGCAGATTCAAAACTGAGATTCTACTCATATTCTAAAAGGAATATTATACATGTCAGACTGCTCTTTTGTGCCCTCAAGTCAAACACACCGAGTTTCTGGAATTCTCAAACACCACTAGGTTAACAAAATGTTATTTTATGTTACATTCTCTCAACCTATAACTTTATACAATAATATACATATATATACCTTACCTATATAATTATAAAATTAGATATATGCATACATCCAGCTTACAATTATATACACATGGCCAGAGTATTGCTCAGTATATATTCTATGCTTAATTCCATACTTCTCTGGAAATCTACTTCCGCCCGTTTGCTGCGGTTGCTGACTGGTTCTTTTGCACACACCGCGCATTTCTGCTCCAGGTGCTACCATCTCCACTTTGATCAGCCACAGCATTAAAACCCACTGACGATGCGCACAGTCATCTTGTAGCACCTGTCAGGGTGATTTATTAGTGACCCAGGTGGACAGTCAGTTCAGTTGATGTGTTGAGCGAAAAAGCGGACAAATTAGCGGTGGCGGTGACTTTGGCGAGGATTGAATTGCCGGCGTTAGATAGGTAGGTGAGCTTCTTTTTGTGGCACGAAACGCGAACACAAGATTAGACAGGTGGTTTCGTGTTGTGGCGGCGTCAGGCTGAAGGTCAAATGTTTCCCTCGACTTCCCATAAAGGTAAAAGATTCCATAACTCTGGTGCATGTAGAAATACATTTACGCTCTCCTTGTGATTCGGGGCCAGTTGATCAACTGGTTAATGTATTGATTCATGGGCTACATTGGCTCCAACTTTGAAACCGGTTTTCTGGTTTCCATTTTAGACTCTCACAGCTCCTGGTTCAGGTTCAAGGAAGATCTAAGTCCGTTTAATACAGAAAAGTTCAGACACCTAGACCAAGGAAACTAGTCTGAACCATAGACTGGACTCTGGGGAATCTGGACTCTGGTCACAGCAGATCCTGATCTATGTACATCCTCCTCCTTGAGACTCTGCTGCTGTTACAGATACGGCCATTCCTAGCTCAGTTTCAGTTAGAAATACATAGGTTGTACAGAGGCCACGAAAAAGGAACTTGGTGTACATGGACACAGACCTAGGACCTATCTACTTTTAAATATGTAATCCTCAGTTCTTGACTGTTGAAAACTTTTTAATAGATAATTTCAAAGTCTTTAGCAGAAAACCAATACAGCGTATCATCGACATCAGATACAAAATTTATTTTACAACAGTTACAACACAGTCATTTTATAATGTTCCATTCTGTTTTAATACATGCTGTGTTTAATTATTATCTGTTTATCTGTGACCTCGAGTTATGAATTCAAATCATTAATACCACATTTAAAGGCCTGTTTGTATTTATGTCGTACTTTTCTATTCTCACGTTCCACTACCATAGCTATATTCTTACCATCTACTGCAGCTATTTCACCATGTCTTACCACACCTTCTGCTGCTGCTGCCTGTACTGTCTGTGAAACATTGTGGCAAAAAGCTGGCCGATCCGTCAGACTATGGCAGATTACCCTGTTACGGAAAAACCTCCTCCTGGCGTCCGTGCTCCAGGCTGTTTGGATTTAACACGCATGCAGGGTTTTAAAGTACCCCAGGGGTTTCTGACAGGAGTTTGGGAAAATCCATCCCCAGTCAGTCATCACACAGTTTACACTACGTGGTCCAACAAATAGTTTCTAGGCTGGGTTTTAAGCGTGAGTTCTCTTAGCTACTTTTAATTTATCACACTTTGGCATTCAGACTGAAACTAACTGGGCTGGATTACCAAAACCACAGTCATATATTTTCAGATTTATACCTCTGATGAGTCTTGCTCACTGTCATTTTTACTGATTTCCATAACTTCTAGTTGTACTAGTTGTAATTTATTGTAGCATTAAACAGAACATAAACCTCTATCACCTCTATTTCAAAGTCTACATCTGGAATCTCCACACGGCTCTAGTTAGGCACAGACCCGGAGTACAGAGAGGACACTTTGGCTCAATGGAGGGGTGGGGTGGGGTGTAGGAGGTGGAGTGGTGGAGCCGGCTCTCCTCCTCCCCTGCTGCCTCGCACAGCTCTTTATCAGGCTGCAAAACCAGGCATCCTCCTCCCTTGACCCAGAAACAGCAGACGGCTTGACTCCCTGCACTCCACCGGAAGCCATTTAAAATAAATATGGCTGATGGTTTTTTCTAAGGTACATAGATTAAAAATAAAATAAATATCTGCATGTGATGCTAGCTGTAAAGCTGTAGAGTTGTGATGGAGAGATTCTTTAAAACATCAGAGTTCTGCAGCCTCATCAGTACAGAAGAGGCCGATAAAACTCTCGAAGAGAAGAACCTGAAGCGCACAGACAGAAAAGTGAAGCAGAAGTCAACTGCAGCTCCCAAGAACATTTCCCAATCTCACTTTTAGAGCTTCACGGGCTGCACTGCAGCATCTTATAACAACAGAGTTAGCAGAATGGAAAGTTCGGCTTAGTAATGTGTTTAGATTAGACTGAACAGCAGGATCACTGGTATCTCTTGGCTGTTTAGTAACCATAACCAAGTTTGGGACTGATGGGTGACGTTCTTGTCTGTTCTCTGTTTGGAGACAATGTGGCTTTTCAATGACGTCTGTTTTTTCAGTTTTGATCAACAACATGTCACCTGGTGGAACTCGTCACTCGGAGTCTCAACGGTAGGCCCTAGCGATGTGTGACCGTTCTGGCTGATGGGCTACTTCCGGCCTGATCCTGCAGTTAGCCGGAAGCTCTGGCTGGGCGATGGCGTCGGTCTGGCCGCTCTATTTTTAACGGTGAGAACTAGAATGCTTATCACCTGGGTTGACCGCATTCCAGTTGATAAGTCGGAAAAACATGGATTACTCAAAGTTTTTTCTTGCTCTGCCATGAGCGTGAACATATAAAACAAATAAAGACAGAACTGCAAAATTGATGCTATGGTTTCGCAAAGTCTGACCTGCGTTTACTTTCGGTAATAGACATAAAGTTGGATGTTGGGTTTTCCTAAACTGAATAAGAAGTTCCTAAAGTTGACAAGTTTCTATAAGCAAGTTAGAAAAATTCTTTACTACTCACAGTTTTAATTATAGTTTCATAGTACAGCTACAGCATACCGGCAACTGACTGGCGTGTTTGTCGCCGGGATAGAATAGGGACCGGAACCGAAAACAGAACCATATGAGACACAGCTTTATAAAACTGACAAAAATCTCTCATGAATCTATAAGCGATGGTATGCGTACCTATATTTTGTAATAGCTGACGTGATAGACCTTTCCTTTAGGCTACAGATGAATTAAAAATGCTGGTTGTGCTTGACAGGTAACTGGTTTAGTGTTGCAGTGCAGGAACAAACTTGCAGGTAATTCCTCAAGACATACTGTAAAATAACACCTAATTACCTGATACTCTAAAAGAGTCCTCCACCCATTCATCCTGTTCAAAGACTCCTCATCTAATACCAGAGGCTTCATGTTCGAGCAGGAGAAGAAAAACAGAGTACAGTTATGGTTTTCCTGCGGCTCCATAGGTACGTGTCATTATGTGAGGCCGACTGAGCGTGAGAACTTCGCTGCTCTGATATCGCTGTGTTTCAGGCTGCCAAAACCACAAAAGCGGGACCGAAAAGGCCGTTGGTCAAAATGTTTGCGGATCAGGAGACGCAGTGTAAGATTGTGGCTGAGATAAGAGTGAGGTTTATATTCAGAGCATCAACGAATTACTAGCTGTTTCTGGGATCATTTTTTCTGTCAGTTTCAGGCAGGCTCTAAGCACCACTGCAAACTCTTAACCCAAAAACGGATATTTTTGTGGCGGCTGCCTCATCTTCTGTCGATTCAATGGAGAGTTTCATGTCAGGTCTCCAAGTGGGAACTACCCAGCTTGGCTTGCAATTTGTTCCTCTCGTAGACCAACTTTGCCTAAACTGTCACATGTTCTGTGATACTGCCTCAATCAGTCATCCACCTGCAGAGTCCGTGTCTCAGACCTCCAGGATCTGCAGCAGCAGGAAGCCGAGCCGAGCTGCCAAACCTCTAAACCTCCTGACCGGCTCTGATCAGACCGTAAACCTGAACGAGCAGGAACCTGAAGCCTCGGACCAGCCACAGATTGTTATTTCACCTCCGGGACTCCTATGAGACTGAGCGGCTGGGCTGAACTCATCAACAAATCAAACGCACATCAGTCTTTTCAGTCCATCACAGCTCTGACAGCTCAGGTCACTCTGCATCTGGAATATTTGTATTTCACTTCAAGTCAGTCAACAGGAGGAGGGAGCAGTCAGTGCTGATGAAGACAAACCAACTCATTCTATCCATCTGTCTGATCACTGTGTCCAAACACAAAGGATGAATTACACAAAACATTATGACTTTATTCTCAACGTACCACAAATATTTCCTCTAAATATTCCAACTCTATTCTCTCAACAGTGAGACTTTAATCTCTCTGTCTCCTGGCAGACGCAGGACAGTCACTCGCTCTGTCTCTCCCCTCCTGCAGCTGACATCCACCCTGCAGCTTCTTCTTTTACTTCGCACCTTCAACACCTCCACAACATTGTTGTTTTGTCTTAACCTTGGATTTTATGAATGACTTGTTATTGAAATATTTTTTGACACAAAATTCTGACTTAATTCTCAAAGTATTGTGACTTTTTTTTCTTATTACTAACATCTCTAAAGGTTTGTGTCCCTGACACTCTGTCAGTCAATTAACAGACATCACATCTTCAGACTGAACTCAATCAAATGGTAAAAGGATGCATTCATCCAGAGCTTTTATCCAAAGTACTTGCAGACACACACTGATGGCGGAGAGCTAACATGCTGGTACTTGTCAAACACTGGGATGAATTTGGGGACCAGTATCTTATTCAAGGCCATATCTACATGTGCAGGAGGAGCTGGGATCAAACCTCTGACATCACCCAGCAGCTTTTATCACTGAAGTTCCTGATTAAAATCTCACTATGACCTAATTTACATCTGATATTAAAATGTGATCTGTATCCAGATCTGCCTGACCACTTCTAGAGGTAGTTCAAATCTTAAATGTAAACACAGTGTGTACTACGTGACCTCTGACCTCTGAACCCCACTGAGCTCTCCTCTAATCAGCAGTTCTCTAACCTGATGAAGCTGTAAAGACAGAAACCCTGACAGTTACAGTGATGAGTAGAAATGTTAGATCCTCGTCACCTGGAGCCTCAGGAAACCAGATGTTTGTTGGTGTTCTGTGGTGACAGAGCTGTCCAAGATAAACTGGACAGTTCCTACAGAAGCAGCTCAGTTTACAAAGACATGTCTGACTCCTACAGCTGATCTGTTTCCACCTCAGATTAACTCACAGAGGACAGAGACCTGATAGAGAGAACATGTTTAAAACACCAGGTGGAAACACAAATGCCAGATGTGGCAGTGAAATGCTTCTCATTTGAAGGATGCAAAAATTACAATTGCGTAACTCTCCAGCTGATAGTGATGACACAAAATGATGATGTGCTCACTACTGAAGCAGAGGGAGTTGACTAATTTAATGGGGGGGTTACGCAGTTTAGCATGCTAACATACCAATATTAGCTAATCTGCAGTCAACTGCAACTCACTTTGAATCAGCAGAGATGATCTAAAGTTTTCACCATGTTTTTTTGTCTTTGAAGTGTCAGTTAATGATGTCACATCGGCTAACATCCTGTTTCAGCAGAAACTCTTTGAAATATGGAAGTTTGTTGTTGTTGATGTGTTTTTTTTAATGCCTACACAGTTGCATAAAAATTGACAAAGCTTGTCACAAACCAAAACTCATCAGTTTTCGTCATTATTTAGACTCAGATGTGGTTCTTATCTTCACAGAAGTTAATAACTGTATCAACTCTTATTTGAGTATTTTTTTATCACATGTCGAAGGTTGATCTGTTTGTCCCTCTTGGATGTCTGTCTACATGCACACGTACGTACCTGTTATCTTTTAGATGTAGTGAATGCTCTGACAGACACTGAGAACAATACCAGATAAAGTGTAACTGTACAGGACAGAAGGCAACTGACCGACCATCTGATAATGTTCTTTAAACCACAGACAGCAGTAGAAGAAACAGAGTGAGAGTATCTGAGTTTTCCGACTTCCTCCAAACTTAATTTTAAAAAAAATAAAAAATTATCTCTCTCTTCTTCCTCTGTCTCTTCGTGGGAACTCTATTTGGTTTTACAGGCAAACTGCTTACTCATGACCCAGATACTGCAGTGACCTGTCAGTCCTGTTGCATGCTGGGATACCGTGAAGACACCGTGCGATAAAGTCAAAGTCAGCTTCCTCATTTGCTGCAGAGAAATGTTGCTCAGTCACTTTACATCCTGTTCAGCAGCAGCAGAGGAACAATGAGGCTGCTGAGAGAAGAGATGGTTAATGAAGTCATACCTGTCTGTGATGTCAGACAGGTGAAGCAGACTGAAGAGAAACAGAGTGGAGTTTTGTTCAGTCTCAACATATTTCTGACTTTACATTTCCTACAAAACAAACATGATCATCCACAACATTAAAACCACCTCCCGCCAAAACAGCTCTGACCTGTCAGGGCCTGGACCAGGATCTCTGGCAATGGATCCTCTGGGTCCTGTGGGTTGCAGGGTGGGGGTCCTCCATGGATCCATCTTGTTCCAGATCATCCCACAGATGCTGGATCAGATTGGGGATCTGGGAAGTTTGGAGACTGGGGCCAGAAATCATCCTCCATCGTTCTCAGTGTCAAAACTCAGTCAAAGAACTTGGCTGAGAGTCATCATGTTTTGAAGTTTTCTTCAGTATCACAGAGTTGTCTGTACATCCACGGATTCACTGCAAACAGGAGCTGATCACAGCTGATTCAGTCTTTAACTGAGAGAGTTTGACTACATGGAAACAAATACAGGCTAAAAGGCTGTATGTTGGTGTTAACATGTTTCCATCAGATCAGCTCAAACTTTATCTATTTTCACACAAAAGTCAAATTAGCCTCAGAGATCCACTTTAAAATCCAAGGACGTGGCTCCAGTTAGGATTATGGTATGTCCCAGTCGTACTCGGAAGTCAGTATTTCCAAGTTCTAGTCTAATTTTACTGTTTATAGCAGTTTGTTTCACATTAAAGTTTTGTGTTTTGGTAACAGAATGACAAATTAAACATAATCAAAATGGTTTTTACTCAGTGAAATACTCTGAAAAACAAAGATATCATTGCACCTTCTCCTCTTCTGAGTTGTTCTTCAGGTGGAGTGCAGATTGGTTTTGATACTCTGAAAGAGCAACAACGACAGAGGCTTTCCTGTGAGTGTCCACGTTTTTCTGACTTTGCAACTGGAACGTGGTCACCTCTGAAGTAATGTCACTCCCAGATCTGACCTCCGATGTGCATGGAACGTGCCATTAAATGACAGGCGGAGCAGCCAGTTCAAAAACAGGAGGAGTTCATCATGGCTGTAATTATCACCGACCAGAGGAGGTGATGTTAAGATCACCATACCTCCTCTACAGACAGAGACCCGGTCCCAGTGGGGGGCTCATGTGTCATTGTGGAGGGCAGAGAAAAATGATGTAATTTGTAGTTTAACTTGGAGAATGTGCTGTGTGTGTAAAATCAGTGGAGAGACACTTAATTTAACTGATTAATTAACTGAGTCATGCTCCAATAAAGTGGTTTCATTTCAGTCAAAGTCCTGCAGGGAGTCAGATTTCAGCAGATCACCAGCCTCTTAGGACTCCAGACGTCCTCCATCGGTTCACCGCATCATTTTTCTTGTGTTCTGTTTCTGTAAATCTGCAGATTTACCTGAATTAAACCCACCCTCTCAGCCTTTGAGAATACCTCTGCAAGCTTTGGACTCAGAAGGAATTAACAAGAACTCCAGATTATTTTCTGAGTCTATTAGACTATCAGAGATTCATCGGAGTGAAGCAGAAATAAACTGCTTTTATTTCAGGGGAAAGAGAGAACCAGTGAACGGGAGTGGAAAACTGGCAGAAAGAGAACACGGTGCTTGATCTTGAACACATTGTGAGATCTTCAGAGTAACACAGAGATGGTATCATCCCTCCCCAGAATCACAGCAAACACAGCACAGAGTCTCTGGTGGATCAGAGGCTCCAGCTGTTCTTCCCACACTTTCTTCTTCTCCTTTTCTTTTCTTTCTTCCTCCATCGGAGCTGGAGCGCTCTGGATGTTTTTCCCTCTCCGGCCGCCTGCCAGAGGCCTCGCAGGAGCAGAAATGAGCCGTGCAGCGAGTCGAACACTTTGGGAGCAGAAATGAGAGCCAGCCGCTGGTCATAATGCTGTGAATTATTAACGCTGAATATCAGTCTGCAGAAACACTCAGAGCAGCAGCGGAGTTATCAGATTCAGGTCCGAGCTGGAGCTGCACTCAAATACTCAACGTTTATTCACCCGTTCAGCCCAGAGTTTGTTCTGGAAAACCACCAAACACGTTCAGACAGAGCAACTATAGGTTGTTTATTTAGTCCTGACTGCCATGAAACCTGCATGCGTGGAAAGATCATAAAGAAAAACACGAGTACGGAAACGTAAAGAATGAAAATTAAGAAGTGAAAAAGATGTGCACCAAAGTATCATCCAGCTAATCCATTACTGTCTCTGTGAAAACACCTGGAGTCCATTATTATTATAACCATGACTGTCTGACAAATCAATCTGTCCTAGAGCTTTCAGTCAAACCACATGGTCTTCTTCAGCAGATGGAGTTTAATCAGTCAGGTTCATGAACATAGAAACAGGTTTTTCTTGCTGTGATCATTCCTCCTGTTCATACTGGACATAAGTAGATGTCACAATGTGTAAATGATGGACAAAATCTACAGTAACTTTGAAAGAAATCCACTTAATGCTTGTAGTTGTTGAAGCTCATTTTAACTTCAGATACTGCTGCTCGACAACAGCTTCGTGGACACCTAAATATTAACGTTACTAAAAAAGAAAAAATCAAAGGCACTCTTGTGGTTAAAAGAAAGAAAAGTTAAAGTCATGGACACATATATGTTGTTGTTTTTTTTTAAAGCTGCATAACGTGTATGTGTCCATGACTCTGTGCCTTGGATTTTCTTCTTTTTTTTTCGACTGAACTTCTGAGCACACTGGACCCTCTTTTCTCTCTCTCTCTCTCTCTCCGTCTCTCTCGATATTAAAGTTACTGTCGGCATCTAGAAGCCGCAGAGGCTAGCAGTTTAGCAAGCTAGCAGGTGGGTAACGTCATGCAGGAAATACAAAGGCACAATGACAGAGGGAAAAGATGAGGCCATTGGGAATTTCAACATTTTCCTTATGAAGAAAAACTCCATATGAATGCAATCATAATTAACATTATGAGCTTCAGATAACTTAGAATCCAAGCATCACAAACACATCACAGCTCATGAAGTCTGAGCTTTCAGAAAATTCAGAGGTCTGAGGTCTTGAATGCAACAAGAAGGGCCATTCTTATGGACTGTGTTTCAGGTGCAGGAACCAGGTCATCGTCAGTCCCTCTGAACCCTCCTCTTCTTCTTCTTCGTGGCATTTTAACTGCAGCATCAGTGAAGAGAATAAATTCCTGTATCTCTGTGGTGATGGATGTGCTTCCTCTATACATGCCTGTGTTTGTCTTTGCTCCGCCATAAATGTGGAATGTCGTGTTTTATTGGGAGAGGCTGCAGATGTTGAAGCTCTGACTGTTTACATGCATGAAGCATGACAGAGTCTGAAACTGCTGCAGAGTTTCATATCAATAATACGTCAGTCTGGGTGGTAAAACCAAACATTCAGAGTATTTTCATGTATTGTAACACGACAGTAAACAGGAAGAAGGATGAAGTGTCTCGGTTTGCTGGTTAATATTAACATGTGGAGTAGATCCCACTCCTGCTGTGATGATTTTTATTGTTTCAGGAAACATTTTCTGGTTTTGTTAAAACACCCGCTTGTGCCAACAAATCCAAACTTTGTCCTCTGATGAAGTAAAACTCAACACAGTTTGGTTTCAGAACGTCCTGGTGATTTATCTGTTCCTCAAGTCTGAACAGTCGCCAGAGCCAAGCAGTAAAGCTGAGTGGTGCTTGAGGAATCAAACTTAAGTGTTCATCCTCTGAGGAGCAGGAATCAATCAGATCACATTTTATTTACCTCCAGCAACAGCTGACCAGACTGAAAAGTCACTGGCTGCAGCTCAAGGCGAACATGTGTGCAAAAGTTTTGGTTTCAGAGTCAGAAAAAGGGGAATGGTGAATATAAACTTACCTCTTTACTACAACAATCACTGTCCTGTGTTTTTTAAATGAGATTATACAGTGAAAATACTAGATGAGTAATATTTATTCACCCAGAAAATGTATTGTATATATAATTTAGTGTAGGAAGTAGTGGATAGTGAGGAATTTGAGGAGATTATACTTTTTGTATAACCCTGTTAAACTTATATTTACTTGTGTGGATTTATAAAGCTGAGAGAAGAAGTCAGGTGATAAAGGAGTTGACATTTTGCTGTGCTAGGCTGGTAAGACCGGATATGAGGCTTTCCTAAATATAGTCAATGAGGGCTAGGCTGGGTAACGTAGGGTTTAGGAGTGTTATACTGTATGAAATAACAATCCTGGCAGGTCAGTGTCAGTCTGCCTTCTTTGTGTGCTCCGAAACCTGCGTCAGTCTGCTTTTGCCTGTTTAAGTTTATTGACGTTATCACTTGCTAAATGCTCAGTAAACTTCGTAGTTGTGGCTTTGTACCAGATTTTTCTCCAATCATTTGTTGAGTTTTGATTCGGATTAAAATTGAAGATGGACTAGCTTAGTATCAGAGGGCTCAGAGCCAACGGGGACTTTTCCCCGGCCCAGACATAGTAGTTTATTCAACAAAAACACGCAGGGATGATAAAGTCCCTTTTTCCAGCCCTGAGTATTGTCTGCAGCCCAACAACCGCCACCAAAAACGTTCAGCCTGCTGTAGCCTGGGAGGCAAAGCCCAGGGCAAACAGAGTCTTCAAGTCCCTCACGGCTGCTCATTAAGTTTATTGTTGTGAGCCCACAGTAATGGCTGAAGAGACTGGACATTCAGAGGACACAGTTCACCGAGAGTTTAACAAGAAAATCAATCTGAATCTGTGAGAGTTAAGAGGATACACATCTGATTCATTCATTCATGACTCTAAATCTGCTATTTTCTACTGACTCTCTGTCACTGCCACCTGCCCTGCAGTAACCCCAGCCCTTCCCAGTCACCTGATTCTCCACACCCACCCACTCACCTGTTCCCCGTCCCCTCGTTAGCTCCACAGTTTTAAAACCGGCCAGTTGTGCTCACTCTCTGCTGGACTGTCTCCCCTGCTACAGTTCTCTGGCCCTGCCTAACTCACTCTTTTGTTTGCTGACCCAAACCTGACCACAGACATTGGCCCTCACCTTTTCCCCTGTACTTGTTTTTGTCTGCAAACATTAAGTGTCGTGAAGGGTTTAAACGAGTCTCTGTGTAGGAGTCCTACTTTTGCCCCCTCAATAATCTTTACTCAGTGACAGAGACCACAATGCCTTGCTTGTTTTGGACGACTCAGAACATCACAGAGAGTTCTGTACTGATTAACATCGACTGGCAGAGAGGAGAAGATTCTGCATCCAGAGTCAAACAACACAAACCTTCAGACTGTCAGAGCTTCACCTCTGATTATCTAACAAAGAAATCAAAGCTGTCTGTAATTAAGCCTCATAAATCATGACTGTGAGGCAGAGAGGGGAAAACAAACTGCAGCTTTATCATTACTCTCCAAACCTGAGCTGTCAAAGGGAGAGAGAAGTGTGACGATCAAAGTCTGAGCCGATGCGGTGATGAGATGCAACATGAACAGAAATCTGCTGAGTCTCAGAACGAGGCACGGACATGTCACGGCGGCTGAGCGACTCAGCAGCGGGCCGAGATAAAACCAGTCTTTGGCGTTAAAATAAACCTCTATCAAACGGAGCATGGACTGTAGCTGACAGCACTTTTACTATCAATCTCCCCCTGACTGGCTTGTAAAAGCCGCTGCAGAATTTGCCTCCAGAAGACACCAAAACAAATAGTTCCCTTGCTAATGTTCCTCATAGCTTCATACAGAGCCAATAAATGCCAACCGACTCAAAGGCAGACGCTGTATAAACAGGGAGATATATTTCCCCTCTTTGTTCCTCTGGCAGCGAGGCCTCCCAGCATAAATTGCAAATAATTGTGGTACCAGAGAGGATTAAGTTCTGCTCAGCTACACACAAAGAAAATAAAAAAAATCCTGGCTCCAAATCTGAGATTGTGTGATGTGTTCTCTCTTGTTTTAATTTCACAGTCGTCTTTTGTTCCTTTTGAAAAAACTGTCTTCGAAAAACCTGTTTGCTAAAGCACTGCGCTGCACTTCTCTCACCATGAGAGAAGAAAATCATGTGTGAGGTCTTATCGACCAAACCGTCAGAGGAACTCAACTCAAGGTCCTTTAGGACATTAGTGTTCACACTTCCACTGCAGCCCAGGAGATGAAAAGAGTTTGTTATGTGTTAAAAATTGACACAGTTTAATTGCTCTTTTAAAAAAGGAATTGATGTGAAGTGGAATAAATATGACATTTAATTAGTCTCACGCATCTTTAGTTCACTGCTAGCTGCTGACTGAAGTGCATATGTTTTTCCTAAGGCACCAGAAAATTATTAGCTTAAAAGTTGAGCAACGTAGTAACTTGAAATTTTTGGTGAAATTGAACAAAACAGCAGCTGAATCTTTTCATACATGAACTGAGGGGAACACTGCATATCACATGCATGTGTGTTTGAATGGCACAAAAGATTTTGTGAAGGCAGAGAGGATGTCCAAGACGATGAATGTTCTGGGCGCCCATGCACCTCAAAACCAAATTGAACAAATCGTTCGTAACGATCGACGAATGAATGATAGCAGAACTGGTCTCCATTGATAAAGAGACAGTTGAAAATTGAATGTGACAAAAGTGTGTGCCAAAGTTGTCCCAAAACTTCTGCACGCCAGCTCACACTGCACTCTCTATAAAGCAGCTTCTGGCACAAAAACAAATCACAGTGCTTGATCACGCTCCCCATTCACCTCATCTAGCACCGTGTGACTTTTTCCTTTTTCCTAAGATCAAATCTGTGATCAAAGGAACACATTTTGAGTCTGTGTCAAAGTTAAGAAAAGAACAATAGAGGTTCTGAGACAACAAGACAAGACCTACTGCACTGCTTTGATCAGTGGAAGTCCTGAATGCAGCGGTGTGTTGATGCAGAAGGGGAGTATGTTGAAGGAGAACGACACTGAAAAATGACGTTCAGGAAAACTTGCTACTTTTAGGAACACTTCACCCCTGACCAACACACACCCCACAATGCAGCAGCTGTATCATTATATAACATCTTTCGTATTTTCTCCATCTCCCTTTAACTCGAAACCATGTTTGTGGCCATAACTTAAGAATTCATGTTCATGTTAATTAACTGCAACTGGACTGACTGGCTGAGGCATATTTGTCTTCATATGCACAGTTTTGTGCTTGATTAGCTGTGAAGCTCTTGGGCTACAGAGCAACAGCAGATGAGGGGACATTTAACCTTGAGTTTGTCTTTTAGATAAAACTTCTCCCCACACTGCAGGTTTATGGGGTATTTGTTGCCTCTGCCTTAAAGGGTTAAGTCAAGGTAACAAGAGTCTCTCAGATTACATGAAAGACTGTAACATGATTGGCTGTAGATACATACCTGTGGCTATATAAACCTCCCCCTGCCCAGAGGAGTATACACTGTATACCTGTGTTTATACACACCTGTGGAGGAGGCGAGCAGAGAGCCATGTGCATCCGCAGACTGTGATATTTCAGTTTTTGGTCAATGCAGAAGCCAGAGTTTGTAATTGTGGAGGTTTTTGGATGAATGTGTGAGTGAGATGATTCTGGAAATACCTTCAGAATAAAGTCAAATGTAAAACTCTAATTCATGAGAGGCACAAACTGGGTCTTATACACTGAGGAAACCAGAGGTGTATGGTCCCTTAAACCTGGGTGAGAGTAAAGTCTCTCTTGAGAGTCCATGTGAGTGGACCTGAAGCAGCTGAGTCTCTTTTCTATCAGAGAGCAAACAGTAAAAGCACTGCCTGGCCTTTCAGCTCGGTGTGGACGCTCAGTAAAGTGCTGCTCAGTCAACTCTGTCTGCTCCAAGTCAATGAAAAGAGCCGGTTAATCTTTAAACACAGGCCAAATAAAAAAAGTGGATAGCCAAATAGAGCAAGATAGATAGATAGGGCCGCTGACACACTCTCTACACAACATGTCAATGAAGCTAAAGCACTTTGAGACTGCAAACACAGAGAATCTGAAAATAACCACATGTTCTGCTGCGTCTGGAGACACGCAAGCAACAGTGCATGAGGACATTTAGTCAAGTAACAGAGGTTTCTTCTGACAATATGATCATATACATTTAAGCAGGACTTGAAGTGGATGCAGGAGTCACATGCGTATTCCTGGAGCTGCACCAAATTATAACACTGCACCACTGTAACCAATTGTAAACTTGTATTTCACCTTTTTTCATTACCAACCCTCACCCCCAGCCATATGGACAAACTGTTAGCATACAGTATGTTTTTCTTATAATACCATTGTGGTTGAAATTCATCAGCACCACAGGATACACCACTTGTGCAACTTGACACGTCTGATGTCTGTGATGTGACCACCGAGCATTTCGCTTTAGTTCAGCACTATGACCTGCTGCTACTGTCGGCTGCTCACTCTCATCTCCTCTCAGATTTCAGCTCCAAATGAGAGTTACATGTAGAGCTCTATGAGTTCTGGGTGACATCCAGACAATGCATCAAACAGACAGATTTCTAGCGTGAGTGTCCGTTAGAGAAAATATGAAACAGGACTCCTCGTATTGCTGACAGTTTTTTTCTGGTTTTTATAAGTTGACTGGGGGGTTTGGCCCAGATCAGAGCAACTATGAAAAATCTGAAACACTGACGTACCCCCACATCCCTGTCAGATGAACTCAAATAACCCTTCATATGCCAAATGTTATTGTTTATTTAACTGAACAATATTTTGTCTGATTTGATCAAGTTTACATTCATACTATCAATGTGCCCTGAGCACCTGTTTGTGAGCAGGTACGATCTCCCTCTAAATGAACTGCTGGAATCTGACCCAGCAGGTTCAGAAGTGATGCTGAACTGTAGATCAGTTAAAAAGACTTAGAAGTCATTAAAAACCAGCATTCATCAACAGAGTTTAGCGTGTTTGATACAGCCACATTACTTCCTGTTCCAGAGGGAGAAGGGGATCATGGGTAATATACACTGTTCAGGCCATGTTTCAGTTCAGTGAGTGGGTTAACAGATTGAGGCTTTATTTTCTGTACATGAAAAACCCCTGAACCACTCAGCCCAACAGAAGTAATCACCACTCATGACTGCAGAGGATAAGGACTAGACCAGGACGAGAACTAGCTGACAGGATGACAGAATAAAGTTACAAACAATTTTAGTGTGAAGTAAAGGTTCAGATGGTTCCCCCAAATCTCAACACAGGTCAAGGACCAGTCTATTACATCCTGAACATGATGGTGATTTGTCAGTGGTAAACCTGAAATAAAAACAGCTCACTGGACCGTGTGAGAGCATCATTAACACTGAAGTCAGGCCAACTGGTGCTGGACTCGGTGGGGAGAGAGGGAGGCAGCCAGGAGAGGATTTCTGGACATAACATGGAAATGAAACAAGAAGAAAAAAAGAGGGAAAGAAAGTGGAGGAGAAGTTCCAGCCGCTAACAGGGTAATGTCTTCCATCCGCAGGAAGACTCTGCAGCCAACATCAGACACAGATCCTCTCCCCCGTCCAAAAACTAAATAAAAGACCTGTGTGTCTTTACACTCCAAGACACCTCCAGCCAAAACCACAACATGTCAGTGGATTATCAGCTCTGCTACCACGACTACAGAGACGTGACTGAACCAAAATACTGAGAGAAACGATATATTGTATTTCCTCTGCTGCCACATGACAAGACTGATGATGATGTTAACTCTCAGATATCTGATCAAACATTAGTTCTGCTTCCCTTCTTTCAGTGACGCAGAAGAACAGAGAAAAAGAAGGGATATGAGGACATAAAGAAGCAGAGGGAAAGGAGGACAATGGACAGAAGACAAAAAAGAGAAGATGGGAAAAGGAGGAAGGAGGAACAAAAGAAGGCGCTCATGTTAAATGTATTTCTTGTGTTACCTTAACTCTCAGAGCAGATGTTCCTGACAATGAGATTCTTCCAGTTGGAGAACGACCGGAGCCAAAGATCGTGATGTTCAGAGAAAATACTTTTTATTCAGCTTCGTCTCCCTCCTCGTCTCTGAGGTGCTCCAACTGCAGGAAACTCTTTTTACAGATATTATGACCTTTTTTTGTTGCAAATTTCAGATTTTTAATGCCCAATAACAATAACACTCATGGAGAATAAAGAAATTCCTTCTATGACGAGGTAAAGTCTGCCAAGTTTTCCTGGAGAATCACTCCACGTTAAATCTGTGATTATTTTTTACCAGGTTTGGTTTATAGCTGTATCCTGCAGCTGAGTCTGCTTGCTTTTCTCTGCATACTGTCTGCCACCAGTGCTGAATGTTATTAAGGTTTTAATTCAAAGAAAAATACTGTGGTTGTTATGGTTTGTATGTATTATACTTTACATTTACATTTGACTTACGATACACACAGTTCACCTTGATGGTCTTTTAACTCGCCAGTGCATCTGTGCGTAATTCATGATGTTTTTATTCATAAATCTGCAACACGACATAGAAACAGGGTCTGAATGTTGCAGGAATCTGTAAACTCTGCTTCCTGATCTATAGTCTGGAGAGATCGTACATCGCACTCTGAAGGCCGATGAGTGAGCGTAAGGAACGTGAGCTTTGCCTCTCTCTGTGCGTCATTAGTGGATTTGTTTGTCCGTCTCCCTTTGTGAGAGACGCTCAGAAACTCACTAAGGACCCACCCATTGGCATGACGACGGAGCATCAGATATTGAAGAATGGCGAGGAAGCAGTGATGAAGACACCTGTTCAGAGCCTGAAGGATTTGATCTGATTTGATTTGATTTGTCATTTGCTCCCATGAATTTTCATATGAAGTCATTATCATCAAATCATAGTCTGTTTATCTCAGTCCCTCTCATATTTGATGAACGTAGAGAAACAATTCCTCAGCTCAAAAAAAACATATTACAACAATTCATTTTGGACGTGTTTTATGTCCTTGTCTATTATCTTAATCATATAAGCTAAGACTTTGGCAAACCCATTTCAAACACCAAAACAAACCATCCTCATGGGGGAAGGTGAGTTTTCACAAAACATTTAAAATATTTCAAAAACTGGACTTCACATTTTCAGCATTTGGGCCAAATTATGTCTTTGCACATTGCTCTAGGAGAAACTGGAGCCTCAGGACAGATAAGGCTGAGATTGTTCAAAAAATGTTGAAATGTTTGATATTATGTTTTATGCTGTAAAAGGCAAATTAAATAAACAATGTAAAAATCAAGAAAATACCCATGAGAACTCAGAGCATGATTAATGTGTTAACTACAAACTGCACAGCCTCACCTGTAAATCATTAAGCCCCTAACGAGGCCCAGCCCTCAACCTGAGCACAGGTCTAATCAGCCAGAAGTGGAAACACCTGTGAGGGTGTGCAGGCCCACAACATGACCACAGAGACACGAAACGACCACAAAGAGTCTGGGGGAAAATGTTTGCTTGAATGAGGTTTGAGTAAAAACTTCCCACACTGTTCTCAGTCTCAGAGCGAGTGTTTCATTCCACCTGAGAGGTGTTTTTGTCTTCATGTCAGTGAGTCTCAGCATCTGATTGGCTGGCAGGTCAAACAGCAGCAGTGACCGGTCAGTCTGCCCAGGTCCAGGTTGTTGTTTGGAGAGGACGAGCTGACTGTGGACGGATGAGTCAGCCGCTCTGCTGGGTCCGAGCATCACATGGTTCCTCTTAGCAGCTTTCATCGCCGTGGTGAGGGTGGAGCGGAGTTGGCTTCACACTCTGGACAGTCCTTCCCACGGAGGAGCATGTGTGTTCACGAGCCAGGCCAGGGTCACACACAAAAGGTCCATCATTTAACAACACTCTCCAAGATATATAAAAACCTTAAAGCAACGCGGTCTCCTCCAAAGTCAGATGTTTCAGATGGAAATCAGTTTCATCTCTGTGTTCAGGGAGACTGAGTGGTTGGAAGGTGTATTTCTTATCTTCAGATGGAGCTAGGCTAAAAATGGTCTGGGCCCATGTCTGTACTGGTCACACAGATAAAACTGAGGCGTAGGTCACATGTAAAGGGGCCTTTTCTGTCTCTGAAAATGGACTTTCTTCAAAACTCGGTGAGGATGTTTAGAAACTCTGTTTGCAGTGTTCATGTGCAGAAAACACTTTTTGGCTGCAGTGTGCTATTGTTGTTAGCCTACCTGAACCACAGTGGCTTTGCAGTTTGAGTTGACAGCACATTTCAGGCTTTCATGTGAGCGGAGGAGGAAAACTCATTTTTAATAAATACCCGTGTTGATGTGAACGAGGCCTGAGATCCCTCTGAAACATCTGACTCTGGAGGAGACAGAGAACCTGAGGATTTACTTCATGAACACAGATACATAGAATATGTGAACTTTAACTTGTACCTTTCAAAAAAAATGCCCACACACTGAAATCTGTGCAAAAAGTCATGTTAATACGACCGTCTTCAGGACACCTCCACCCTTCTACACCCTGGATCCACCCTGTCAGCATTCCTGTCGGTTATGTTATCGTGTCACAATGATGCACTCACATCTTGAATGTTTTCAGGCGCATATTTCACGTTGAATCAGTCGTATTTCAGTCAGTCAGTAACGCTGTCAGGAACATGTGGAAGTCATCATCTCTCTCCCAGACTCTCTGCCAGCTGCATCTCTCTATCAACCTGCTTCCTCTTTCCTCTTTACATGCTGCCTCTCCTGCTCTTTACTTTTCTTATTTTCTACCTCCTCAGCTTTAGTGTTTTAGTTTTTTTTTTTTGCATTCACAAGCAAACAAATTCCACCTGTTTCTAATACAATGGTCTCAAGACGTGTCCTGCTGTTGGTTCACAGCAGCTGAAACACATAGATGAATATATATGAGCCTGTTTTGGCTCTGATTACAAGTTACATACAGTTGTCTGACTGGTATTAAGATCCTAAATCCTTCGTGTCCTTCAGTTAACTTTTACACAGAAATTAGTGCCACCATTGATCAAGATATGACCTTTGAAGCTACATCCATACTAATATATTTTAGTTTCACATCACTGTTGCTACAGTTACGCCTGGCCTAACAAAGACTTTTGGAAACGATGTGGCCCCATTTTAGTTTGAAAACTCGGGTTGTGTTTTAGTCCGGGCGCCCATGTTCACTTCCTGATTAGATTGCGTCAGCCACCTCGTATCCTTCCCTGATTGGTCACGCTCTGATCACGTGACCCATTTCAGCCTCAACTACAAGAGGTCAATGTAACATGGAGAATGAATCACAAGCACTGCTGACCTTGACTCTCTACTACAGTAGCTGCTGTTATGCAATTAGATTTAGTTCATAGTATTTTCTACAATTAAGCAACCAGCTGCAGAGTAGACAATCTACTTCCTGTTTACACTGCCATGCACATGCCCAGTGTACGTGAATGGGATCATGTGATTTTCAGATGTTAGTATGGATGGAGATGGTTTCTGATATGGAGCTAAAACGCTCGTCCGGTTGGACATTGTTTCATTTTCAAGATAATCAACATCTCTTCATGTTTTATTTACATCAGCGTTTATTCACTCAGTCACTAGGTTTGGGATTTGTCGTGAATTTACACATAATGCACATTTTAACAGGAGGCTGGAAATACACTTATGTTTGGGGAAAATTGAGATTTTAAAAAACACTGCAGGCTGCTCAGTGAAGGTCAGAGTTGTGGATAACTCTGTTGTTTCACACTTTTTCTGTGATGGATCATTGTAAATGTTAGTGTAGTCAATCACACAGCCGTCATCATCAACCAGCATTTTACACACAGTGTCCAACCTCAAACACACTGTCAGTTTCTCAATCCCATCATCTTCTTGTTGCCTCTTGTTTCTTTTATTAAGAAAAGCTCAGAATCATTATCACCACAATTTGCACCATTTCTGACCAAACACACAAACAGAAATCGACTCAGAACAGGAGCAGTGCAGTTCTGTCCCTGGCTCAGTTTGTACTCAATCTGAAATCTTTGCATTTTTACATTTCAGTTTGCTTGTGTTGTGTACTGACTGACTGTGTGGAACCAGCTGTCGCTCTCCTCTAAAACAACTGATGCTCCAGTTTTATCCTCTCAGATCCTTTGACCCTGTTGATGAGGCTCAGTTGTTGATCTGGATCCGCTCTCAGCTCTGAGGTCATTTAAATGATATTTGGCCTTCTGTTACCTAAAGCACTTTTTATCTCCAACACATGTTTTCTTTTTGGTTTTCAGCACAAAATGACCATAAATCTGGATTTTCTTTTTCCTTGTCTTTTGCACACAGCTTCACTTCTGACAGAGGATTTTTTATTTCTCCTCTCACACTGGACAAGACTCTTTGAGAAATCTGCTGTTTGGATATTTATTTATTTGTTTGACTGACCAGGTGAGGATTTACTCAACTCAGCTCTTTCTTAAAGAGCAACTAAATACTAAATCCACTTTCCTGAGTTAGTAAATTACATGTTGTGCCACAACAGCCACACCCCCATGCACTGACACATTTTAGTGTGTAGATTTTTACATTGTTTGACATTAATATTTAATGTTTGTTGGAAGTACATTAGTTCTATTTGTAGCAAACACATTTAATTAACCTTTGTATATTCGTAATTTATCTTATGTCGTTCTCTTTCTTACCGGTGCTGGGGGAGCTCCTCACTTCCGCTGCTGGGGACATCTGGCCAGGTTTGGGCAAAAGGATGGACCCCAGGTGGCAGTGGGCCTACGTACAGGATGTCCCAGTCAGGCTGTACCAAGTGTCCACCTCACCAAGGGGGGGATAAGGGATATTTAATTTAGATATTTTGTGTGTTTTTATCAGGTTTAAGTTAATTGGGATATTGTTGTTAGTAGTGTATGTGTCTTAGTTTCACAGATGAACTGTTCTGAGTTGTTTCTTTTGTTCTTAGTCTTTTGTTCTTTGTGTAACTGATCTGATCAGCCAGTATATATGTCCCCCCTGACCTGCCAGGTCAGTGTTTTGTTATGATAGCCTGAGTTGAGTTCTGTTCATCTGACTTCTTTTATGGGCCCATAACTTTATTGCTTGAGTTTTTGTAAAATTTAGTAATTTTTTCTTAATTTTTTGGTTAAATAAAGCTCTTATTCTAAAATCTACCTGTGACTCCTCCTGCCTTCCAGCCTGGTCCCTCACACATGTACAGTCACTTTACATGATCTATTGATCCTGGTCCTGGTTGATGGTTGTTAGCATACCCTGACTCATGTTGATCAGCTACCTGAAAGATAAAACAAGGTGTTAAGTTGCTCTTTAATTATAAATGGTCTTAACAAATAAGGCATTTAACTTTAAAGTGCTCAGACAAAAAAACGGCATTAGAACATCTACAATCCCATGATTATTTGGTTATTTCCAAGGTCAGGAATGAATGTTGAAATCTGAGAACAACCCGCTCTACTGGACTTTTGCAAACTCATGTCGCTCAAACCAAAATGTCTTCTTGTTAAATAATGAAAAAATAAAATAAATTGGTGCTTGGACTCGATGTGCCTTGTGTTCATGGTGTTTACATTTCAAATTTCAAACCACAAACCATGAATATGCAGTGACCTAAAAGAAGCTCTGCTCCTACATCAGAACACACTGATAAATATGAATGTACTTCATGCAAGTGGGCATGAACTGCAGAAAACATAAAGTAGCTGAGCACACACACACACACACACACACACACACTCATTCTCTCCCATAGTTACACTAAAGTTACATAATGAAGAGATAAAGATGGTTTCACTTCTCTCTTGTAAATGTCTGTTTGAGTGTCAGTGACAGCAGAGACAGGTGCAGTAGCTGTCAGTGTTAAATATCTGATGACAGTAACTGATGTAAAACTGTCAGGTGTCATTTACCAGTACACTTTCTGTGTATAAGCATGGACAGTTTAAACAAACACCAGTCAGTCTAACTTTCAGTTTCACTGTATTTCTCTCTGTCTGTATTTAACGGGAATAAATCAGTAACAACAGCTCAGTGTGAGGATGAAGGAGCAGGACTCCACCTCCTCTGATCACCTGTACTCACAGATCCTTCAAACACATCACTGTGATCTGATGTTTGTGTAACTTTCATTTTTGTCTTGATTCTTGATTGTTTCAACTGTGATGTCTTGTTGTTTCGCACTTCCTTTTGTGCCTGTGGCAACTGTCAACACAGCATGAACAAACTCTGTAATGTGATTAAATGAATCTCTCTCTCTGGACGAGGAACAGCAGCACTTGACAGTCAGAGAGCTGGTGCAGGTCGCCTTCAGTGGGCAGGGCGTCGATTTGATGCCCAGCTCCTCTCAGCAAGACTGACCACACGAACATCAGAGCTGTTTTATGCTCAAATGTCATACACCACCACCCTCCCGCCCCAATCACCATCCTAACTACCCGCCTCCCTCCCCTGCCCCCCTTGCTGCCTCATAATTTAATATGTCTGTTCGCGCCGCATTTTCAGGTTAACGACGGCTGCAACCGCAGCAGCAACCCAGCTGTTCTCTCAACGCCTTCCACTAATATGAACACTATCAGGAACCAGATGAACATGGTATTGTCGTGACCGTTTGCATCATTGCTGAACTGATAATTCTAGGCTATGTCGCGCACTGTAGCCAGCCATCTGATGAATCAGGACCGAGCTGAAAAAGAGATGTCCCAAAGTTAAACTGTGACCAGGACATCCTCTACTCTGATGGAGCTCTTAACTTTCCAACATAAGTCACTTCATAAAGAGGCTCATTGAGACCTGACCTTACCTGGTCCTAATTCCAGTCGGCCCAGTCAATAGCCTGTCTTATCTTGATGATTTTAGCAACATTCACCAGAAGAAGCAGAAACTGGTCTCTGACTGCACTCGAAATAGTTTTTTACAATGTAAAGGAAGAAGCCAGTTTCAGATCCGAAAATTGGTACTGACAAAAGTCATCTGAATTCCTGCGTTTTCTCTAGCTGTTTACATTGGTGATATTGATACACATAATCAACTAAAATGTAGACTTCTATATCCATATTTGTGACTAAAACTCAGTTAGATGGTCTAGAATCAATTTTTAATGATGACAGCATGAGACGATTGATCTGACAGTCCCAGAGCACCCTATTGATTTGGCAAGAGGACCACTGAGGTCACCAACGACAACAAACAATAAACTGGGTGAAAATAAAAAGACTTATAAATCAAATTTCTCAATGAACTAAAAAATACAATAAACAACAAAACACAACAAATTAATATAAGATAAACGTTTCTATAACGATTTTTGTATTTATATATATATATTTATATATATTATAGATATAGAGTATTTAATGAGAGACTTTGAAACAAATATTATTAACAGTCGAAAAACAAAACAAAGAAAGCGCCTTCACACACAAATCAGGCCTTAAAATCACAGAGCCAGCAGACCATCAGCCCCAGAGGATCAGAAGGCACTCTGTGTGTGTGTGTGTGATGATACAACAGTGGAAAAGAGGAAGAGAGACGTTGTGAGAAACCCCATTTGTTAAACTTAGCTCACTACTATTAGTACCCATGTATATGTCAAAGACAACACTGCTTCATTCCTTGACTACAACATAGCCACTGCCACCGTCTCCGAAACACCATGTCTGAGTTTAGTTAAGGACTATCGTCTGCAGGAAATTCTCTTCATTTTAGGTTCTGTGCATATTTTTTCACTTGATGAAAGCTTTCTGTAGCATTAAATATATATGTCCTGGAAAAGAGAAGTTTGGAGATACTTGGCTCTAATGGGATGGGTGAAGAAACAGTTCAATCAACTGTTTTATGTGCTTGTATTTTTTCACTTGGCATTAAATCACCAGACTCAGGGCTGGTGGCACCCACTGATTATCTCAGATAAAACCTGGCACAGCATTGTGAACCTAGAGAGAAGACCTGATGAGCAAGATGACATTTTCAAATGAAAAGATCCAACCTGAATCATTCACTGGTGCTGAAACAACCCAAAGTGGATATACAAGGTTTTAATGGTCAGAAACAGTGAAATGAATAGGTCTGCTGTCATGCCCCAGCAATGTGTTACATTTAATCAAAAATCTGTGTTTAAACAAGACTAACATTTGTGAAAATTATAGGATTTTTCTGTCTCTCAAAACATGCGCGACGGACTTAGGATGAACCAACCTCTGTTAGAGCCACTTATTATCACAATATTGTCCATATTGCCCAATTACTATCGTATGGAGCTGAAATGCAGGAGCAACAGTCTGCACCTCATTATGTGGAGAAACAAGTAAACTATATAGATCCGCATCTGCAGAAACACACAAGAGACTTGAGCCTATAAAAGAGGACTTTGCATTTCCATAACTCTATAAAGACAAATTCTAAATATCAGAGATATGAGAACTAATAAACAAATAAAAATAATTAGAAAAATGAAGAATCACACCATGCCCTACCTTAGCTGCTCTGATATGTGATGATGGCACACAGTCTGTAGCGGGAAATAAGAAGAAAAACAACCAGTCCTCAGAACTGTTTACGACGCAAAGTTTTAAAAATCACCAAAAGACAACCGATAATTAATCGAGCGAGCACAATATGAGATGATCATCTGGATCCACCAATGAAGATTTGATTTTAATTAACGCTGACCGGAACCAAGATAAGATTCAACCAAACAGACTGAAACTGATTGTTTGTCGCGATGAAGAATTTGTTGCCTCAGTCTCAGCAGCTCAGTCCGTCTGTTAGAACCCCAGTGTATAACCAGCAGTATACCAGTCCACCCAGTTCGGGTCCCAGTCCTGGTTCCAGTCGAGTTCGGGTAGTCTCGCCAGCTGCCCATGGGTTTGAAGACCATCTGCAGCTGTCTGAAGATTGTCAAATGCGTCTAGCTCAACGTGTCACCTTCCACCCGCCTCGTTGTCGGCGGTCAGTCTACCACCCAGCAGCATCTTGGTTTGTCCCTGCTCTGCGCACGCAATGGCACCCGCCGCCTGTCGACGTTTGGTTTCCTGCCTCCCGCCGTCAAGAGTTTCACCAGCCAGTGGTGTTGGTGGTACAGTGAACGGCACCGTACCGGCGGAGGAGTTAAGACCTGCTGGCACAGGTCTGCGCGAAAAGAACCACCGAGGCACCAGCCGCTGGGTTCGAGGAACCGAATGCGCCAGGATGGTGGGGGCCTGCCCGAACCCGTCCCAAATTCCTGCTGATGGCCACCGGTCGACGCGCGCGGCGGTTGTGTCGTAGAGCGGCCTCACCAACTCCAGCGGACACATGAGCTGCCAGCCCGGGCCACACCGCACCGAGCGCCGTACTCCTGTCTGTTCAGCTTTATCCGATGTTGTGGAACAGGTCACGCAGTCGTCGTTGAAAGCCACGGCCTGATGGTGCGCTCAGGTCGATGAGGCCCATGTATCGATCTCACTGAGGTCTGCTGGTCTGGTGGAGGTGTGGGGGGCGCGGCTGGTTCAGCTGCCTATCAGGCCGGGGCGCGACCTCGTACAGGCAGAGCCCCATGGAGAATCTGCAACCTGGGCAGACATGGTGAGGAGCTCCTGGGAACCAGTTTGAGCCAGTTCTCTGATATCCTTTAGAGAGGAAGGGCAACCCAGACATGCACGAACCCCGCAGCGAAGCTCGGCGAGGTTGCAGGTTTACCTTCGTACCCAGGAGCAAAGGAGGAAGGATAAGCGTTTAGTTACAGGTGTCGGCTGATTCCTCCTGTCAAAACTCTGAGTCAAACTGTATTATATAGAGGCAGCACACACATACACACACACACACACACACACACACTCACATACACATACACACATTGTGCCAGATTGAACCTATCATCATTGCACAAAACGTTTTCGGAGGAAAAACTAGAAACAAGAAATTACACCCTGTGTTATTCCTCTATGCGAACTCGTTTGCATTTGTATTTGACCAAACTAATTTCGCTGCCACACATTTGCTGAACACGATGCACAAAAAGCATCTCAGCCTCATAGAAGAGTTACTGCACACAATTCGGCTAAAACCATAAAACCAGCATGCTTTTTCTTTCAAACACAACTTGTCCAGTGAGTTTATTGCCTCTAAACAGAGGTGCGTTGGGGTTGTGTGTGAAGATTGTGACATGGACAAAGTTATATAAAATAAATGCTGCTGTGTAAATTATAGACTATAATACTAACATTAATTACTGCATATGCGCATCTTCACAGAAAAGGTGATCCTAAATGGATAGATTTCCAAACGAGTTCAGGCCATTTTCATGAGAAGCTTCGTGAGGCATCTATCAAAGTCAGGAACTGCACAGGACGTACAGATTACTACATTTATACGCCTTGAATCTTATGAATCACCAACAAAATGAGCTGTAGCAGCAGGTCTATATTAATACATTTGTCTGATCATTGTTTGTTTATGATTAAAACGTAAGCACAGTCAAAATAAATATGGCGATTTAGGACATTAGATGAAATGAGTTTGTACATCAGGCCGATAATCTAAAACAGAGCTCTCATTAATCATGTAATATAATCCTAGGTCTGCCCTGCAGAAAGTCGTTTAAAACGCTATTCTTAACGCTAGAGCAAAACAAATATATAGATACAGATTATGATTAGTATTAGTAAAATATCAATTCTTCTTTTGACATATTTGTGTCTGAAAATATATTTAATAATAATATTTTATGCAACACCACTTAGTAAAATCCTTTCTCGAAGCAGTTCCAGTGATTTACCCACCTGAAACAGTCTTAAAGGATTTTTTGGGAATTTTTCCACCTGTGTTTTACCTGTCTGCTGGGAGATGTTTGCAGCATTTTGATGAAATAATCCTCTCTGAGCAGTACAGACACGCACAGACAGACAGGCAGATAGGAGCCAACCCTGCAGGGGTAACAGGGTAAATTCATGTCAGGCTGGGTGAGGTTACCAGGATAAAAAGGAGGTGAAACTAGATTGAACGACTGAGCGCCCTCTGTCGACCTGAAACCCATGAGAGAGATGCTGATCTCAGTTCTGCGGAGGTGCCTTTCCCCTGATTTCTATAGGCACCTATTTATTTTCTGCAGATTCATCTAGTTTTATCCACATGTTTTATTACATGTATATAATTTATTTCCTTCATTGCTGGAAGACATTTAATCCTTTTTTTCCTTTCATTCTTATTTTACCAACATCATAAATGATTTAGATACAGCAGCAAGTTCGTTGAGGACATTATAGGATCCTGAGGATCTTCAGTGGTTATCTGAGAGGTTTCTGGCATCCTGAGGAAGTTTTAGAACCAATGTTCTGAATTTTAAGTCAATGTTGATGGACAACCATCAGAAACAGGTAGTAGTGAATGTTAAAATTATGAAATGGCTCTCAAGACATTTCCAGGAGTCCTGAAAAGGTTGTAGGGAGGCCTAAGGAGGTTTAAGAGACACAAGGACATTTTATGATACCAACATACGGGGTAATGGGGGCCTCATGAGACCCCAGGTCCTTAAGGGGTTTCAAGGGTCCCTGAGAAGGTTCCAGTGGTCTTCAAGAGTTCTGCAGACCATTAGTCTGGGATCCTAAGAAACCATTGACTCATATAATCCATTAGTCCTGAGGAGCTTGTAGATTTCTGAAGAGGTTCTACCATCTGCAAGATGTTATATGGATTATTGAGAAGTGTCACGGAGTTTGATGGATCCTTGATTGTCCTTAATTTGATTATATACATCTTGAAAAGGTTTAAGATGTGCCAGAGTTTAAGAGCAGACCCCTGTCGGATCTTGGGCATGCATGAGTTTCAAGATCTATAAGGACTGTAAATCATAATGAATTTCAAGGGATCCACAAGGTTGCAGACTTTGACAGTGTTGTTGAGGTTGTTAAGTGTAGACTTTAGGCTTCCAGGAAGTTCAGTGTACTGAGGAAACCTAGAACCACTGTCAGTGCCACAGCCACCACACTACCCTGTACAAAATAAAACTGTGAATGGAAACTGCCGCATGAATCAAATGATACTGTTCATAGTGTTGGTGCAGAGTGAGTTTCACTTGGCACACAGTGAGAGCGGGTGACTCAGACAGGGTGTGTTGGACATGTTGACCTTTAACCCCTCTGACTGGCTGCAAAGTGTTTAACAAACTGATCACACAGCAGCGTGTTGATACTTCACTCAGGCTCCTCTACTCTACTCATATGAATTTTACTCTTATCACTTTATCCTGTATTTAAACAGAAGTAAGAAAAAAACACACTGATGGCTGGTGACACATGGGATGTGTTCACTGACATGTTTCTGCAGCTGCACGAAACAAACTCTTCAGGTTTCATACATTAATTTTACACCTGAAGGTCATGAGGAGCTTGACTCAGCCTATGATAATAAATAGTTATTCTTTTCCTCATGTCTCTGGAAGAAGAGACAAGCTCATGATGTCACAGTGATGTCATCAGGGTTATTTCTGACTACAGATTTCTGACATACAGTCACGTGTTACAAACTGGATGTATGGAGTTTGACAAAGCACGCACACACACCTACACGTCCATGGGTCATCACGTGGTGCATGTTGGGTATTAAAACCAAAACCAACCGTACACCACGTTCAGACTCATGTATGTGGGAATTTGATCCTGTTAAGTTCAACTCAAGAGTCCAAACTCTGAAGGATTGGACGATGCAGAACAATCAGTTTATAATTGACATCAACAGCTCAGCTTCAGCTCACCAGTTCTTTACTGTGACAAAATAATCTCAACTCAGACCTTCAAAAACAAACACCTCATTAACAGTGAGAAGCCATCAAAACACATGTCTGTAAAACCAAATGAAGCTCCACAGAGCAGCTCTGTTGTTAAACCGTCCAATGAAAACATGAAGCGTCACTTTACCTTCAAACTTAATATTAGATCTACACTCTGACATCAAACTTTATCCTCTGAAAGGAATTATATCAAATATCAAAACTCTGCACAGACATCAGCGCCAGCAGTGACTGACTGAAAGCTGACCTCAGGAGTCCAGCTGTTAGCTGCTGAGATGATCGTTTGGTCTTCACATCTCTGAAAATGTCAGAGCCAGTTTCCAAAGAGATGTTTTTTTTCTTTTACAGGAACACGAGAACAGACAAGAACTCAGTCTGAGAACAGGAAGTCCAGTCTGGGTGACAGATTAAAGCATTAAAATTTTTATCAGACACCACAACACTCCACAACTCCACAACAGCAGATATACAGTCTCCATGTTCCACCAGGAATATGTATCGACATGTATGTGATCGGCCAACGCAGCATCAGACAGTTATATTCCTTTATGAAGAATAAATGCTGAAGTAAATACATCAGAAATATATATGAAATGCTGGGTTTCCCTTTAGGCAGAAGTGAACTGGCATTAAATGTGATAAATGTAGTGTATCAGAACATATCCAGGAAAACAAACAGTGGAGAGGTTTAGACTCGATATTGAATATTTCTGTGGACTAGAGAAAGAAATGATTTCCATCTGTTCAACATGTTCTGGGTGGAAAGACTGAGCAAACAATCCAATCACAGGAGAAAGACTTTTTTATTTGTTTTAAAGGCAACAAGATGGACAAGTATTTTAATTTTCTTTGTACAATTGATTTTATCAATGGGAAAATTCCACATTCAGAAGAAGAAATGAACGCCAAACAAAGAACTACTTCAGTACAGTCCATGATTAGAGACCTTAAAAATAAATTGGCCTTGAAAACACACAGTATTTGTTCATTTTTCAACAAAGGAACAAAATCAGTTTCTTTTTTCTTGTAGAAATTGCTGTCACTACAGGACTTACATGGCTTAAATTTAAAAATATTTCCATATTAATAGCATTGTTTTGACTTGTTTACAACACGTGTAAATATTTCGTAACTGCCCTTTAAGTTGCTGGCTTCCTCTTTCGTGTAATCATGCTGTAACACCTCTGCTGTCACTATTTGTAGGCTGTTTTTCTTTGATATATTATAGTATTATAGTATTTCAGATGCATTCCTTAAACAACTGGATGACAAGTTACTATTATACAGATGTCAGTAGTAGTACAAATATAAGCGGGTATAATTAGTAGTTTCAGAATGATTAAATCTCGTCATTCAGAGATGAAGTCACGCATGTATGAACTCATTTGACAAACCTCACATTACATAAACAAAACCAACAGCTATTCTCTATCGGTCAGATGAGATGTCAATCATAGGGTGCATTGCATCACTCTGCCGCACACTCAGCTGTGATTGGCCATGCCCTCGCTTCGCTGCCTCCCTCTGGCCTCTGATTGGCTGACCCTGGACATTGCCGTACATGGTAAAAGAGATTTCGCAATCCGCTCCCTTCCATGTTCCAAACAAAAACACTCAGAGCTCAGACAGACGGAATTAAACTCAAACTTTCTACCCTAACTTTTTCTGCTTTGACGGATGGTTGACTCCACCGCCGCCCTGTGAAGGTAAACTGGCTTTTAAACTCTTTGTGGGTCCGAAAAAGAGCGATAACAGTAAGGTTAGGGCTGGTTAGCCACAGAAGCTAACTAGCTGGCTAGCTGCCCGGCTGAGCGGGTAGCGAACGGGTTTGTCAGAACAAAGTGAAAATGTAGTTTCGCTTGTGTTTAAAGCCAAACTAGACTCGTGTCCGCGTTTGTACTCGGAGTGTGGAGGCTTAGTCTGAAGACTTCACGTAGTGGCTCATCTGTTTGCTGCTTCGACTGAGCAAAAAGTTGTTAAAAGTGCTCGGGAATTCAAAATTCACGGACTTGTTTCGGTTTGTCAGCCGTGTCTGGGGGTTTATCGTGTTATTATAATTGTCAAATCGCATTAAAGTCACCTAAAGACTGAGATTTGTGCTTAGCCCCGCATGACTCCGGAGTTCCCCTCTTTCGGCACAAAGAGAGCCGACGATGATGCAACAGCAGGCAACAGCAGCGGAGCTACGCTGGTTTCACCCGGAGCGCTTTTCCCTGCGCACAGCTGACTGGCTGCATAGCAACGCGCCGACCAATCAGAGCGGCGCTGCTAATTGGCCGTGCGGAACAAAAAATTCTACCAATTATCGCGTCAGATGTCCTCTGCTGCGTGCAGAGACCGGGGGAGGTGGTGGAGGTGGGTGTTTGAGAACAGCAGCAGAGGTGGAGGGTGGAGGGGTTGCAGAGGTTTGAAGCCTACTGACTGATAGATTGAGGTCAGCTGAGAATCTGCAGAGCTGACTGCAGATGCTCAACACAGGGTTTTATTGGTTCCTTCGCAGATCTGAGATGTAGAAAGCAGAAATGATAATTACATAATTAAAATAAGTCATTTCCTAATCGAAAACACAAACAATTTTCCTCTCATTTTGATTTGATTCCTTCATCTGATTGTTGGTTAACTAAAACAATAGATTTGACATTTGCAAACCAAATGATTGATCAGTTAGTTAAGAAAATCATTAGTAAATTAATTGATTACAAAAATAAGTGAGTTGCAGCCCCAAATATTTCACACTCAAGGTTTATTGTAGAGATCTCTGCCTTGGTGACAATTTGATGTACGTCACCAGAAATCAAAGACATTAAACCCTCAGAATTTAAACTTGTTCCTTTCTTGTCCTCAGGTTCTTTTGAGGTGACGGATCTTCTCTTCTACTTCCAGTTACTGTTTCATCTCTACACCTGAGGAGACTCCGGTAAGAGATCAGCACCTGCAGGCAGCACATCCAAATGAGCCGGCCGTCCCAGCCGAAACTAACCACATCTGACCACAACGGCGTGAGCGTCATCCAGAGTCAGGCCCACGCCTCCTCCTCCTCGTCTCTGCCGGCAGCTGTAGCCGGACTGCAGCAGGTCCCTCAGCTCGTCCCCGCCAACCCTTCAGCCGGAGGCGGCAAGGCCCTCCCACCCAGCAAGATGAAGAAGCCTCCAGCAGACAAGGACAGCGAGGAGTACCGCCAGCGCCGTGAGCGCAACAACCTGGCGGTGAAGAAGAGCCGCATGCGCAGCAAGCAGAAGGCGATGGACACACAGCAGCGCGTCAACGAGCTGAAGGAGGAGAACGAGCGGCTGGAGGCCAAGATCAAACTGCTGAGCAAAGAGCTGAGCGTGCTCAAAGACCTCTTCCTGGAGCACGCCCACAACCTGGCCGACAATGTGCAGCCGCCAGCAGGCGCCGAGGGCTCCAGCCCTGCCCCCAACAACACCTCCACCAATGGGCAGTGAGGGAGGGGGGCACAGGGACATTTGATATCTGCAGCTTTTCTGGAAACTTTGGAAACATGGCCTCACATCTTCTTCACTGCTTTTCTGTGGTTTATTAGTTATTTTGTCATATTTAACCCGTTAAGCCCCCCCGCCCGACTTTAATTATGCATCTGTCAAAATGTCCACCAGGGCTCCTGTAGTCCTCCTGGAAAACCTGGAAGAATGTATTTTCCAGCACTAAAAAAAGTTCTGAAAAATAATAACAGGAGGCAGGTTTAGAAACATTAAAACAGAAACATTTAAATTTATTTAATTCAGTAAAATGTATCACTAAAATATTTTAAAAACCAGTTGCAGTTTGTGTTAATTGGACGATAACTTTTAAAACTCAGTCTCATCCAGACTATGTCCTGGAAAAGTTTTTGGACTGTGACCGAGGGAGAACCTGATCCACCAGAACAGACTGTCACCATGTGAGAAACCAAAAGGATTGAAAGGTCACGTTTATTGATCGATCGATTGATTGGAGAAATGTGAGGAGATGTGAACTCCTGTTTAAACTGAGAGATGTCGTCCAATAAGAATTCACCTCCGGAGAAACTGGACCAGCGAGCGTCTGTAGGAAAAAAACGCACACTTCCCGAGCTTCCTCTTCCTGTCAGCTCGTTAAAGACCTGGTTAAACCCAGAGTGTGACAGGCTGGACGTGGACGCTGCTGGACGACATGTCTGAATAACTCTCTGCACAGCTGCAGGACAAAGATGTAAATTCTTAAATTCCCTTTTTTTAGGATGTGTATTTTCTTCTGTCATTCTACAAAGAGTTTTTGAAAAATGTCTAGTTAACAAAACCTAATGAGAGAATTTTTAAAGTTGTATGTATGTTCACTACGTGTTGATGTTTAAAGGACAATTCTGGTTTTTAAAGGCCCGCTCTGTTTAAAAATGATTATTTTAAGACTCAGTATAAATACTTAAAAAAAACCTTTTTGATACTTTACTCAGTGTACTCCTTTAGTTTCCAGTTAACAAATTAGGGTAAACCTGTATATACAAAAACAAAACAAAACAACAGAATTGTCCTTTATCAGGTGGTTCTCTGGACAGAATGGAATGGCTTGAGTTGCACACTTTTAATGTTTGTGTCTTAACAGAGTCAGTGGATTCTTTTATTTTTCTGCAGAGAGGACAGCCTAAGTCACACTGTCATATCTGTGGCTGATACACCTGCAGGTCTTGGAAAACATGGAATATTTTTATTCCATGTGTCCTGTAGTGGAAAAGACAAACAGAGCAGAACATCCTGAGACACTTTGTCCTGTTTTTACTTCTGACCAGACTGATGTTGGCCGTGTAGATGATGAACTGATTATCAGAATAGATCAGCTAATCAATTGATTTCTTGTTTTAGCTCTAGTTGCTTCATGTTGATTGAAAAGCTCTTATATTTCAGCATTTGTTATTGGTGATACATCTCTTAGATTTTAAAGTAACAACAAATGTTCATCTCTACCTCCTCAGTCTGTTTTCCGCAGTCTGAAAACTCAGACATTCAGCTCATCATGATTTAAACAGAGAGAATCATCACATCTGGATCCAGACGTTGTTTGGACTTTTTACTCTGAGTCCTCTGTCATCAGCTGTTTGTGTGAAACTTGCCACAGATATGACATTCAGACCCAGGCTGTGTGTTTAAAAAAATAGCTTCAGCTGCGACCCCGCCTGGCTCTCCTCCGCCCCTCACCTCCACCTGGCAGTGGAGTCCCGGTCCAGACAGGTGTGTGTCTGTTTGTTTGTGGTGCTGGGTGGACCCAGACACTTCAGACAAACCGCAGCTTTAATTAAATCCAGTTTTTAACCAGGTCGGGTCGTTAGCCGTCTGCTAATGAGATCTGAACAGATCTGGACAGGCCACAGCCCCCCATTGCGGCGTGCTGACGGGGCGGGACCGCAGCGTGTTGTTATCAGACTTTATAATTATGAGAGCTTTGTGCGGGTGTGGAGTGTTTTCCACAGGATTTGTCTGTCAGGAGCTTCACCTCCCTGCAGGAATGTTGTTGTCTGTCTGAGTCCTGCTGCTCCTCCTGAGCCGCTCAGCTCAACGTTCCCACAATGTTCCCGTCAGGCCGTGGCTGTAAACAGATGTCGTGTTCCTCCACAGGTAGAGTTTGGCTGCAGGGTTCTAAGGAATAATCCACTCTTTTCTGCAGCTGATCAATCACAAAATGTTTCATTTTCATTTTTAAGACAGTTGGTATTGGTGGTGTGGTATTTATGAGCTGTCAACAATTTTCGACACTAACACGTTTCCTGAGAAATGAGCAGATCTCTGTCCTTTAAACCCTGCAGCACTGTGTTTCTGTTCTGTCCCCACTCATGTACTGCAGATGTATTTTTGAATTCAGTCATTGTGAAAGTGCATACTGAGTCTCCGATCTGGTAGATAAATGACAGAAAGAAAAGAAACCTTCGGGACTTAAATATGTTGCACGATTCCTGTTTTTACAGACACCAATATGATGTTTGACCGGGTTCATGAGTTAAAATAATGTTTTTGTTTAACATTGCTTGAATATTCTGAAAAGAAAATACTCAGAACAGCATTTTTAAACTGTTATAACAGGAGTCTGACTCACTGATGTGGATCTCTGAGGCTGATATCAGTAGTAAAAATATCTGATAAAGGATTATCAGCTGATGTGTGTTTTGTTTACATTGTTTGAACTCGTCAGAACCGTGACGTAACGTTGTGGGAACGTCTCCCGCTCGCTGGGTTGAGCCTCACCGAGCACGGCCTTCATCTTTTTCACTTTTCTATGGTTTGTTTTTTCTACTCTTTTCTTCCAAGCAGCAGCATGTTTATAGAGAAGTCTTTGCATGAGGGGGGAGCACTGCGTGTCTGCACTCAGATTGAAACAAATGCTAAGCTCTGAACGACCGTGGAGTCGCTTTGGAAACAGATTCTGTTAATGCTGATTTCTGTAAAATAACCTGATGTGTTGGGGTGTTTGTCATGTCTTGCTTTGGTCTGAATGTTGCTGGGCAGCATTTCTCTGTCACTGTCACTCAGCTTTTTTATATCACAGGAGCCTGGGCTAACGTGCATTGTAAATTAAAATTGAGTATAAAAGTTAAACTGTGTTTTTGTTTTTGTACTAAATGTGTTTTCACTTAATGTCACAAACCAGTGGAGTCTGTACAAGTGGACATTTTTACTGGATTACATAATTTATTTTTTACTCCCCTAATGCCACATACTCATCTAAAACTTTATTTTAAATTGTAAATTGATTCAAAGATCCCAAATGCGACTAAAGGTGCAGCAGATAATAGGATAATTTTAATTTTAAAGCTCCATAAAATGAAGTAAAAGTGAAAAACTGGATGTTAAGGGGTTTGTTTAAGCTCATATCTCCTTTATTTGTACAAAACTGACCTAAAAATCAAAGCAGTTCTCAAGGGAGGAACTTAGTTTATTGATTTGATGTTGTTTTAGGAGGTCTTAGTTTTTGACTCTTTCTAAATGAGTGAAAATTCAGGCAGAGAGAAACTTACCTTTAATAAGATTTAACAAAAAGTGTCATATCATCTTTGACCTGTGGTATATGAGGCACTGACAGACATCCACAGAGAGGCTTCATGTAAAACTGGAAGCTTCTACTATCACCAGCAGATTACCATTGCCTCATGTTCTCTGTATGTTTCTGGTAGCTAAGCTAACTGGGTTAGCCACAGCTACATGTCAGTGAGGCAGGGTGTGGGACACAGTTTGTATTGGCCGGGTCGTTTGGCCTGAACTGACTCAGGATCAGGTCCAGAGTTCATGTCAAGCAGATGATCAGGTGGTTTTAAAGGTTAACATCTTTATTTAAGATTCACTGACGTGTAGATGATGAATCATTGTCAAGGTTACTGAGTGAACCATGTTCTTGTACAGACAGACAGGAACACAGAGAGCCTCTAACCTGACCTCAGTGCAGCCAAGTGTTCAGTTTTATACAGATTTAAAACACAACAGGAGGTCAGGATTTTAGAAATACTGACGTCACGTCATCTTCCACCCTCAGACCTGAAACTTCTGCAGTTTTTTAACTCATTTATTCATTTATTTTCTGTCATTTCCTTATTTTTCTTGGGCTTAAAATGACCAAACACAAGAAAAATTAGTCTAAACGTAATGATGTTTAACTTAAAAAACCCATAAAATGTAAATTTAGTGTCAGGTCCCCTGATTTCATGATTATTGTATTTCAAGATTCGTATTTAAAAACTCTAGTTTGTTCTCAGTTTCTGTTGTGGGTCCTCAGATGTCGGGCTTCTCTCTGTTTGTGATGCTAAATGATTTTCTAAAAGGACAAAATGTGAGTTTAAAAGGTTCATATGATCTTATATCTTCCCGTAGTTTATTTTCATCCCCACTCTTCTGCTGTTATCTTGTTATTTATCATTGTCCTCTTAGTGTTTTTACTGATTATTCCAGTAATGAGGAGAGTGAGCTAACAAGGTGAAAATCCATCCGTCATGTTTCTGTTCAGTGTGAGCCAAAGGTCTGTCCTCCTCCCACTTTATCAGCCCACAGAGGGGGGAGGCAGGGAGGCAGGGAGGGGGAGGCAGGGGTCAGCTTGTACCACACTGTCATGTCCCGGAGCGACTGGAGACTCCTCCCTCCTCCCTCATTCAAACAGATCTCCTCATGGTCTGGTCAATGGATCCACATCAGACCTACATCTTGGCTGAGAAGTAGAAGATCGCCTGTAGGGAGCCTCAGGGATCAGTGACTTTATATTAATGATATTTGCAATGTTACTGACTTGTTAAAATTAGTTACTTTTACCAATGATGAAAATGTATTGTGTTCTGCTGGCTGTTGAACGAGAGCTGAACATTCTTAAAACCTTGTTTGACGTCAATAAAATTGTCTCTTAATATTAAGAAAACTGAATTTATGATTTTTGGAAAAGAAAAGAAAAGAAATTGGATGTTAAATTAAAAATCTGTGATGTTGAAATTGAAAGAGTTTTTGAGACAAAATTTCCAGAGGATTGATGTTAAACTAACATGGAAACAACATATAAATTTTATTAAAGAAAAAAATCAAAGTCATTAGCATTATCCTGTATAAATCTAGGGATATGTTAAATTGAATTGTTTATAATTTACTGGAAGTGAGGGGATCGGTCATTAAACAACTATAAATTCAATAGAGAGCTGCAGGAATGAGCCTAAAACCAGGAAGTAAGTTAGCATGTTAGCACTTCCTGTTCCCTCGTCCCAAAGTCAATGGGGTTTTGGTTAAATGCCTGAAATAAGGTCTGTGGTTTTAACACAAGCTCAAGACATTTTCATGTTTTATTCTATGACACCAAATCTGTCAGTAAATCCTCCACTCCTGATGTTTGAAGCTTTTATGTGTCTTAAAAAATGTGGTTGCTAACAAGTGTCTAAATGAGACTACAGAGGTTGTCGGGGACGTAACGTGAAAACTGATCTACTCACCAGTCCACCTTTACAGCCTCGTTGTGTTTCTACTCACACTCTTTCAAACTATCACTAACTTTCTAAGAAGAAAGGCTTTTGTAGAAGAGGTCAGAGCTAAATTAAATGACAAGTTGGAAGCTTTTGAATTTGAATTGTACCAAGAAAGCAGATGTTTTCTGACACAGATGTTAATGTGTAATTGTGATGATTGGAGCAGGAGAGGTTCATGTTCATATGACAATGGTGATGTATGAAGATGGGTGGAGTTAATGTCTTTAATTAGCTGTCAGCTGTTATCTCCTCCCTCCTGATTGGCTGAGGCATTAATGATAGCAACAGTGTGTGTGTGTGTGTGTTTGAATACTAAGTGTTAATGTTTCCTCTGCTGTGATCGGGGTTTACCCTGTTTCACACATTTATCTGCTGTGATAGAACAAAGTGCTGCTGGGACGTCCCACTGTTTCCTGCTGACATCACTTTATCTGGATTAATCACGCCAGTCCTGTTAAAAAATCACTGACTTTATAAATCCATAAACTAATTTAACAAAAGAGATTTATTAATTAAACCAAATGACAAACTGAGAGCGAGAAAGATTCATCTTCTAGATAAAATCAGAGCAGAAAAATCTTGGGAATAATAAAAAATAAAGTAAATTAAACTAATACAAACAGAATGTCCAAACAGTTCCCTGGAATTTCCTCAAAACACCCTTGAATTAAATAAAGGACCCCTGGAAACTCCTCCAAGACCACTGGAATTTTCTCAGTAATAGTGAAATGTCCTGCAGGATCCCTAGAGCCCCCTGAAGAATCCTTGGAACTCCCTCTGACCCCTTGAAGGACCAAAAAACCCTCCTCAGACCCCTGAATCTCCTCAAGCTCTGCTAGAACATTCAAGGACCCCTGGAGCTTCTACCACTAACTGACTGAACCTCTTCAAGAACCCCCTGAAGAATTCTGGGGCCCTGAACCTGAACTCTCTCAAGGACCCAGTAAACTTCACCGGGAAGCACCTTGAACTTCTTCAAGGATCCCCAGAACTCCCTCAGACCCACTGAACCTCCTTAGACACAGCCACAACAGCTAAAACAGCCAGCTCCACAGGAACTCCTGGAATTCCTCAACAACCCAGGGAACCTCCTCCTGAGTACTTAAACTTCCTCAAGGAACCCTAGAATGTGCTCAGTGACCCACTGAACTTCCTTAAGGGATGCTAGAAGCTCCTCAAGGACTCCTGGAGCCTCCTCAATGACTCAGTGAAAACCTTATGAAGGTAGGAACCCTCTGAATCTCCTTAAGGTTCCTCCAAAACCTTCCCAGGAGTTCCTGAAACCTCCAACAGGACATCTGTGTTGATCCCTGAAACATCCCTAACTTTCTCAGTAACTTTCCAGTGTCTTGAAAGTGAAAGTCTAATTTCAGCTTTTTCTTGTGACAACACAAGTTTAAAGTTGATGGATTATCAAGTATCTGCTGATTTTCAAGGTGAGGATGAAGATGTTTGAACCACAGAGATGTTAAAAGGAGGATGAGGAGGGGTCGTCATGGTAACAGCTGTAGTGGAGTGTCTCTGAGCCTGAAATGGTCTCTGAACAAACAGAGAGCAGCCGAACGGTAAACACCGAGCCACACTACAGCAAACAGCAGCAGGAGCTCCACAGAGGACCGCAGCCAATCAGAGGTCACCTGCTGCTGCTGAACCTCGATCACCCAGAGTGAGAGAGAGAGAGGTCACTGAGGTTCACACTGGATCTCCAACCAATTAAATGTTAATGTGATGAATATAAAACAGAATATTTTTGTTTTGGGGTGTTGCTATAGATTAGAGGCATTAGCTGTTAGCCTCTATGCCAGCCCTATTGTTTCAGCCTCTATCTGTTCCCATTCATCCCATTAAAAGAAGCCGAATTATCTGCAATCAGCTCCTGTTTGCAGTGTATACATGGATGTACAGACAACTATCACTGGATTACTGTGATACTGAAGAAAAGTTCAAAACAGGAGGAATCTGAATGAAGTTCTGCAGCCTCTTTTCAGTTAATTTATTATTTTGTTGTTTACCCAATGTGCAGCCAGAATGTTCTTTTTAATAAGCTGTGGGGAATAGATAAATACTGAGGGCTGTGATCAGAGGCTGCTGGTGGGAGCTGAGACGAGGGGAGCCTTTAAGTTTAAGTCACAAAACGAACACAAAGAGACGCTCCTTTTACCTGTCTCTGGTCAGGGTTTAACAGACACCTACATCTACACGAACACTGACGAAGTTGCAGGTGAAATCATGTCACTTTGAGCACAAATACTGATTTAACTGGACAAAATGCAGCCAGGTCAGAGTGAGTCGTCAGTCCAGACTTCAATCACTGCTGCAGCTGTGATATTTCTTACTCCTCTGATCCACTGGGCTCCATTGTCTCCAGAAACTATTAAATCATCACCATTAACACACACACACCATCCTGCTGCCAAAAATATCACTATAGCATCAAATGTGGATTAATCCGTCACAGAAAATAGTCCCCAACATATGCACTAATTCCTCCTGTTTGTTTGATTTTTAATCCTATTTCTTTTTTTTTCTTTTATCAGGTTTTCTTTCCTTGCTTTACCTTTCTATAATCTGTTTATCTTTACTTTTACTTCTTTCTTTTTCCAGCACTGCTTTGTGTTTTGTTGTCTATCCTTTTCTTTTTGTCTTCTTTGTCTCCTGTCTGTGTAATGTTGAGTTTTACTCATCAGAAAAAGTTTTACATTTTGTCAGAGACAAAAGTGACATTTATTCTTTCTTTATTTTAATTTCTTATTTTCTGTTCCATTATTTTCTTGTAGTTTTTTATTTCTTGTCTTTTAAACAACGTCACAGACACAAAAATGAAATATTACCAAAATACAAACAGACTTGAGTGTGCAGGTGATGATCCTGCAGTGATATTAAAAGTTTAAGATTTTTCCCTCCTGATTCTCTCTGATTTAACTGATGCATAGTGACACAGCACAGAACACACAGTCACTGCCAGTCATGTGAAGTGTTAAATCAGTGTGTGTGTGTGTGTGTGTGTGTGTGTGTGTGGACAGATAAGACCTTTTGATTGATAAACAGTTATCAAACAAAGTGAGCTGATCGGCCTTGAAAACCAAACAGAACCAGACAGTGATGAGGGTGAATGATTGACACAATGACATCATGATCGCCTGAGCCCAATAAAACTAAACTGGGACAGTTTTTTTCCCTTACATTCAAAGGTCAGCAGACAGAGCACAGAGTGAGCATGTCAGCGGGTTGTAAAGGTTTTACTGGCAACAAGTCAAACGTCTCCGCCTGACACAGAGAGCTTGCGTACACTCCCCACGCAGAACCAGTCCTCCCACCTCCTCCCACTGTTCCCATAATTAGGAGCGCCATCACGTCAGCGCCTAAAAATAAACCCGCTCAGCGTCCCAGCATGTGGAGGACGTGTTGGCCGTCATCATCAGTCTGCTGAAAACTGGAACATCAGCTTTTATCCTGACAATTAACTCTCAGCTCTGAGGTTAAATTACTGAGATTAAACCTAATCTGAAAATGAACTGAGGAGCTGAAACTTCACGCACTGCCTGTCTGAGCTCTGCAGATGAGACAGGCTGAGGTTTCTATAAATAAAGAATAATTAAGTCACTGTCTGACTGTATCCTATAAATATCCTTTATCATGTCGTTCCAGTTCTGTGATGTTTAGATAAATATTCAAACCACAGACTCACCGTTCCATCACTGAAATATTTTACACGTCTTGCGCATCATTTTCACAAAGCTCACAAAAGATCTCTCCTAGAATTTAAAACAGTCCTGAGATTTTTGAACCAGAAACAACATGAGCTTGATAAGATGGGGACAGAGACGGGTTAAAGTCTGTTGCATGCATCTTTGCTCCGGCCTCCTCAAACCACAGCTGCAAACTCATCACCTGAAAATGAGACACACCCAAGGTCATGCAGGTCAGGGATTTTTTATCTGGGGAAGGAGTGGGGTCCGTCTAACCTTAGGAGAACCACCCACCATGACCCTATGTTTGTATTGAAACCCACAGAATCCAAATGTTGCACCTGACCTCACCCAGACCAGGTGATGAGGAGGACAATGCTCAGTTGTTCTAAAGCTTGATTTAGTTTCAACACCTATATCTGATCAACTTAGAGCAACTCATCAAATGAGCAATTATTAATTAACTTGAGGTGATACCAGTCTACTTTGGATCAGAACTGAATGAAAGTCATAGCTTAATAAACCATGTCACAGATGGAAAGGAATATAGCCTGAGCACCTATTAAACTGAATATAGCGTTTCAGGCCTTACGTTTGATGCTACTGCTGAGGAATAAATCTCTTACATGATGTCGCTTCCTCTGGTGTTTATTGAGCTCACTAGAACTGGAAAAGTCAGAAACATAATCATTTGTATTGCAAGATGATCACACCGAAGATGTGATTATGTGCATATTTTAAATAAAATAATTTAGTGGAGGGATGTGGATTACATGTCCATGAGCCTCTCAGCCTGTTTAGTCTCTACTACTCTGAGGACATCTCTTGGCTCTTCAGCTTAACGTTCAATATAACGCAAGCTCTCGACCGAGTCCTGTCTGCTGTTTGTGGCTTTTAGATATAGCTGAGACTAAACAGAGGAAAATGTGCAAACCAAACCAGTAAGCTAAGAGGCTGAAAGTTGCTCAGAGCTGAAGGGGTGAGATGATTTCATGGTTTCAGATGTAGACCCGTCATGAGATCTTTTTTATTATTTGTAGCAGTCAGATGAGCAGCTGTGAAGAGTATGGAAATATTCTCACAAACCGCTGAAACCATATCACCTCCAAACACCATTGGGTTGATTATCCGCTTGACGTCTCAGGTGAGGTTTTTAAAGATAGCTGTGAAGGATTCTCACCCCTCTCTCTGGTACCGTGGAGAGGAATGCTTAGGGCGCATGGAAGGTGTCACAGGTTAGTAAGAGCAGTGGGAACTGAACTTAAACTGATGGCTAATGCTGCAAAGCCCAAGCATCATGAGCATTAAATGACATCATTGGTCTGTAGTGTGTGCATTTTGCATTGTGTTTCTTCTATGATTTCATACTTTCATGTTTATTATTATAGAGCAGGACGCATTAGTGCTGACCAAGCTTTTAGTCTGATCCGTTGTTGCTTAAATCGGTTCTGTTATCACAGAGCCTGCAGACCAGAAAGAGGAAATAAGTATAACTGCACAAACAAAAACCCATGCTACCTCATATATACCACACGGCTACTTCCATGCAAAAGACAAAAGCAATCAACTTATCAGAATATCAAACCAAGATTATTAGATTCTGGGAGAAAGCAGCAGACAACCTGAGACACTTAGAGAGGAGGAAATTTAGAAAATTTGAGAGTCTTGACATCCTAGTAGAATTAATTGGAAGAATAACCTAACATCCACTCCCAGGAACTAGGACAGAGATTATAAGGACTGATCACACCACAACAGACTACAGAGTTTAATAAATTACTCTACAAACTCTCCAAAGGAAGGAGCCAGGAGGCCTGAACCCAATTGAACTATTCGTCTTTACCCAAACTCGAAAAGTGTAATTGCACTTAAAAGAGACCTGACCTAAGGGACCTGAACGAATGAGATAAACAGACTGGATCCAATGTGGTCAAACAGAGAGAATTAGACAAACACCAACAGCAGCACGATCAACTAAATAGCAAAATAATATTATAATAATGATGTCCAACGAGCAAATGTAAAGTCGTGAGATACTAAGATAATTAGAAGGATATAAACGAAGACAAATAAATAAAATAAAGTCCTGTTTCACCCTCTGGCACGATATAAACATACTGTAGCCGACTGATCGGTAGATCAATAAAAGACCAGGTTCTAAATCTGTCATATCTGTCAATCGAAAGTCAAAAAGTTTTCACTTGCAAAACACATGGATGTTGGCACTCTGATTGCATGATTGATTGATCGCCAGACCCAAAGATGCACCGACCCTGATTAGACCGAGAAGACTTGGACTGTAGCTCAGGTCCAGTCTGGTCTGGAAAACCGCGGACCAACACAGAGACTTGAACACTTGGGACCACCAGGACTGTTTGGAAACATTCGGCCCTCGGTTTGATACATTGTTTCTGGAATCTCTGCATCTGCATATTGTATTATTTGGGTAACTTTAATATCTATACATTTTGTGTGTGACAGTCATGCGATGGTAAGCCAGCCTCTCTCTCTCTTCCCACTGTATGTTTTAAGTCTCTTCCTCCTGAGATAAGACAAGAAAGACGAAACCTCAATAAATGAGCGATGGCCCGTCCATCGCCAAGACACGCTTAGTTTAAAAATCCACCTCCCTCCGAGAATCTGGCAGAGTGCTTCACACAGAAACATCTGGAAAACATGTTCTCCATTTGTTTTTTATTCTGCATTCAAAGATAAAGCCACCCAATAAATCAGGCCCGGCCCACACAGATATATTGTACTGTATATATGTTGAAAGAGATATTTAACTTAACTGAATATTAAATTGACTTAAAGTTGTTCTCACCCCTCACAACATACATTATCTCATATAGTAGAGGCTTAGTTAACATTTTAAATAAATAAAGAAAGACATGATATTAGTGAAAGTAGCTAACTAATGAAGATTAGTTCAGATTAGCACCTGGTAAAGGCAGGTAAATGTCCCGACACAAGCTGGGTCAGGTATTTTTTTGACAGCCATACTGGGACATTTTCATGCTGGTTATATGTGTTGGCTTTAGCTAGCTATCTTCGTATTAGCTGTAAAGAAATAGATGAAATAAGAAGAAGCTATTTTTCTATTTGGGCAAGTAGTAAGACTAATAAGCCGTAAACAAGAAGATGTTACAAAAAAAAAGAATCTCATCAAACCATAGCTTATATTGGTGTTACTGGCTTTACTAGAAGGAAGGAATGGTAGTTAGGTTAGTGTTAACTGACCTGTTGGTGCCAAAGAAATTGGGATTTATCAACTGCAGCCATTTCCTCTTCTCTGGCCACAGTGAGTTGGTGAATGATTGATTAGTTAATTCAGATATGTTTAAACAACATGGGACAGTAATCTTTGAAGTTAGAAATAAATTAGGAACAAGATGTCATTACGTGACGCCACGACGAACAAGCGATAGACAATAGTACTATGATAATTAAAGTACATAGATAATAATTAAGGGCTTAATTAAAATAACTGCTTGCAGCATTTGAATGTGGAATTAAGGCATTAACCTTTATATTTATGGGTTGGACAGTAGACTGGTTTTTCAGCATTTTGAGAGGATGTTTAATTTTTCATATTCCACAGGCATATTGTTCAGAAACTGAATCAGGAATTAGTCATCTCAGTCTTATGTTTTAAGACATGTATAAAGTTTATCAGATTTATCTGTTCCAGAATATAGCGTGTCGTCTGCAGTACAGTGTTTGTTTTCTGTAGGGAGATGAAAAGTTTAATGTAGAAAATAATTAATGTGGTGTGTGTTACCAGTTTGAGTTTAAAATCTCATCACGTGGATAATTACTGCTTTGATTTTTAAATAATAATCACAATCATAGTCTGTCCTAGAGGAGAGTTTAGAGGCTGTAATCATCATAAACTGATATTTTGTAATAGTTCATTCAAAAAAATGTGAAAAATTTAAATGTCATCATTGGGTTTAACTATAGGATTTTGCAAAATCATTCATGTTATTTCTGCACAAAAGAGTAAATTACTCTGTTCTTATTTTTAATCTCTAGCTCACTATTTATTATTGGTTTCAGAGCTCTGAATCACTGATACTGCTGGCACCAGGACAGAGAGATGAAACAGGGTCAGAATATCGTGAGCACTGAACTGAAACTTTTGGTTCTGTTTAATCCCTAAACCAATTGACCCCACTCTATCCAAAATGATTCTGGCTGAAACCGTTTGGGAGGTGTTTTTTTGTTTTTTTGGTTTGTTTGTTTATTTGATAAAAGATTACATCTTCAGCAGGAACCACGAGCCTGTATTAGGAGCTTGCAGGCAAGGAAGGTGTTGAAGAGATGGACCAATACTACTGATGATAAGAAAACAAACCAATGCTGCATTTGGAAATAGATGATCAATCAAGGTCTGAATATTCTTCTCACCCCTACTGTTTTCAAATCTGTAACAGCTGAGGGACTTCATGGCTTATCAGCTGTTCACAAGGAAGACAGATAAAAATAAAGATCAGAGCGTGAGCTGCGTACAGTCATTAAAACCATAAATATTACATGGTTCACACACATCCACCAGAACTGAGATGCAAACCTTGTTTTCTAATTCATTAGGTGGAGGAGGTTAGGATTAAAAACCACGTCCTAAATTTGGCCTCAGATCTGCAAGACAGTCAGGAGCAGACAGCAGCGACACTGGCCCCACCTGATTAGGGAAGGAACCGGGCAGAAACCAGTGCAGAGGGATTATCTGTCTAGCAGATCTGACCTAGATGGAGCGCAATCAGCTCCCTCCTCCAGAGAAACCGACCTCCTGGCATAAATCCTCCTAGAGAGAAACGTCAGCCACCCTCTCATCCTCCTCCTCCTTTTCTAGCGCCAGCTTCCAACCACCAAACGAGAGGGGTGGGGGTATTTAAACAGCAACTGTATTACTCTTGGTGATGTCATCAGTGATCTCAGCACTGATGTATAATTTTTTAATTAGTAATTACTGCTAACACTGGTTCCAAATTAAGGGATGATGACCTTGACCTCCTGAGGTGTGTTCTTCCATCTTGGCTGTTGCTTTTCTCCTTCTCCCTTCTCCTCACCCTCAGTCGCCACGGTAAATCACAATGTGTGACTGAACCATGCATTCAAGGATAGGGCTGAAGGGGTCCAGTTTACCCGGGTTTATCGCTCCTTCAGTGTGTGTCTGCTGAAGTTTATTGGCAAAAATGTACAAATCCGATTTACTTGTAATCACTCTGTAAGCCCAGATTTCCAGCTTCAGCTTTGACCCAGGTTGGTTGAAATGATTGTTTCCGTCATGCCCGCCAATCAATTTCACAATCAATCTGTATGTTATGTCAACCCAAATGCGCCAGCTAGAAGAATTAACACCAAACTGAGCAGGTTGGCTTCAGCTGGTTAGTTATAACCAATATCATAAACACTGTTTACTGGCTCTCATTATAATCACATTTGACGCTGCTCGTTAAAGACATGTTTAAGACACATGGAAACACTCTGCCCTGAATAATAATGTGTCTGATATGTTTAGTCACCTGATTAAAAGTTCTTAAAATGACATCTTCTCCAGAATCTCTCTCTCTCTCTCTCTCTCTATATATATATATATATATATATATACAAATATTGTTCAATTTAAAAGTTTAACAGCTGGACGCCAGATGTTTCCTACGTCACTGTAAAGTTTGTTCTCAGTGTTTGTGACCTGAGTTTCCACAGTCTCATACTGGACTGTGATTGGCTCCAAACAAGTTGTCACTCAGATTCACAAAACTGAGATTTAAGGTGAGCACAGATAAAGTTTCCCTCTTCAGCAACAGACATTTAACAAACATCGTTGTGTACAGTGAAGGTCAGTTCCTCAGTGTGGGTGTCATGGTCACACAACAAGCCAGTGAGTTCATCATGTTGGGAGGGAGGTGATCGACTCTCTGTGCAATGACACTCTCACTTTTAATTTGGTTCAGGTCCTGTTCACAATGACTTCTTACAAACAAACTCAGAGGAGTAAACATGAAGTCATACAGACTGACACGTGATTGGACAGTTGTGGTGACATCATCATCAGCACCCATGTGGGGAAATCAGATTCTGGTGATTCTGTGTTTATACAGTGATGACATATTTTTGTAGTCCAGCCCTGAAATTACCATCAGCCTGGTTCCCTCCACAAAAAGCCAATGGGATTTTTTCATTGTATTTTGGATTATTACAGAAAATAAACTGTGACCAACTAAAGTTTCTGATACTTAATTTTTTTTGTCTCTTTTCTGATTTTTGAACTAACCCTAATGATGTTTGAAGCCTAAATACAATCTCCAGAAGTAAAAAGCTAATGTTAGGCTATAAACCAACTACACCATGGTCACATGACATCAACGTCTCCACCACTAAGCTTCCAACTTGTCATTTAATTTAGCTCTGACCTCTTCTACAAAAGCCTTTCTTCTTAGAAAGTTAGTGATAGTTTGAAAGAGTGTGAGTATAAACACAACGAGGCTGTAAAGGTGGACTGGTGAGTAGATCGGCTTTCATGTTAACGTCCCCGACAACCTCTGTAGTCTCATTTAGACACTTGTTAGCAACCGCCTTTTTTAAGACACGTAAAAGCTTCAAACATCAGGAGTGGAGGATTTACTGATGGATTTTATGTTGTAGAATAAAACATGAAAATGTCTTGAGCTTGTGTTAAAACCACAGACCTTATTTCAGACATTTAACCAAAAACCCATTGACTTTGGGACGAGAGAACAGGAAGTGCTAATGTGCTAACTTACTTCCTGGTTTTAGGATCATTCCTGCACTACTCTAGTCTAACAGGTAGACAGGACAAAAATATGTTACACACTGCAGGTTTAACTTCCTCTGATCAGAGAAAATCCTGTGCTCACCTGGTGACCTTCATACCTGTTACCACAGTCACCAAAAGTTATAATAATAATAATAATAATTATAATTATTATTAATATGCAGGTTTATTATGTGATCAGTTCCTGGACAGTTCACAATCAGCAGGTTGATTTAATAGCAGCTGAACTTCTGAATTTATTCCAGAGTCATGGCTCTAATGTCATAAAATCCTCTAACACCACAAACAAACTTCATTAGCGTTTGTTCTTAAACTGACTGAGACCTTCTGTTTCAGCTGGTCCTGGTCCAGGTCTTTGGTCTGCACCAGAGCTTGACTGACAGCTTTCACAAACACACCTCAACCGACCCAGATCTGACTTATAGACTCATCTCCTCTCCACAGTTTAATTCATTTAGACCAATGAAAAAGCTGATGTAGACATTACTTCACTTGATAGTCAAATTCGAAGGAGTGCACGAGATTGAATGTGAATGACAGAAACTGCTAAATATAAATAGCAACACACACCTGCCTTTGTCTCTGACAGGCATCATTGTTTCAGGAAACACCGCAGTTCCCAGCAGTGATGCATCTAAACTCAGCAGCAGTTTGATCATGTTTCCTCCACAGACAGGGCTCAGGACACGCCTCATTCTTTCCTTTAAAACTCTGATCAGATCACACTCCTGGTTAAATTATGATGAGTGAATATGTGTGTGTGTGTGTGTGTGTGTGTGTGTGTGTGTGTGTGTGTGAAGTTCCACATTATATTAATCACAGCTTGTTTTTGCCATCTAAAGCGTTTTAGGTGGTTAACACTGTTAAACCTAATGTAAAGCAGAACATCAGATTCCAGAGGGTTTAAATATGTGTACATGGTTGTGTTTCTGTTTGGCGAATGAATTCAGATTGATGGCTCGACAACCTCAGCCAGCCTCTCCGTCGAACACAAAGAAACCTCCTGAGGGTCAGAAGACGTGTTTTCTGAGGAGGAGGAGGTCGAAGGTGAAGCTGTTTATACCGACTATCGATCAAGAAGCCACAGTTCGGAGAAAGCTGTCAGACCTCCAGATATCTGTAAGCAATCAGGGTCAACGTGATTGACAAGTTCGGGCTTCGCTTGTCAGGATGAATTAGACGATCGGAGCAGAGCAGAAATAACGCCTTCTGTGTTTCTGATTCATGGCGGAGGTTGATAACGTCACTGGGAGCTTGGCAGTGCTGCTCTCCACGCCAGTGATTTATTCCAGGTTTCACAACTCATAAACAAGATAAACGCTCAGTGCGGGGCTGATCTGAATGTCAATGAGCTAAAATGATGGGAATGTTCTATCGTGCCGAGCGAGATACTGGAGACATGTGCAGTTCATATCCTCTCACCTCCCTGACCTGAGCTCAGTCTGAGGCTGCAGCTCCTGCTGGAGGGTGTCGGTTAGCTGGCTGTCCTCCAAAACCTCTCTGTGAGAGACGGTGTCTACCAAAACCCCTCTGCATGAGACAGCGTCTACCAAAACCTCTCTGTGAGAGGCAGTGTCCACCAAAACCCCATTATTTTGCATCTCTTCATTGTCGTGTTGCGTGTCTTGTCTGTGGTCATTATTTCTCTCTTTGTGGTTGTTTGTATCTGATCCACTTGGAGTTAATAATCCACCCACGCACATAAAGACAGAGAAAGTACAGCGGTGTTCTGGCTAGGCATTTGTGTGTGTTTTGATGTGTGTGTACACCAGTGTCATCCATTATATTCTGAGGCCTTCTCCAGTTAAGGATTTCCTACAAGCAAAGGAAATATCCATGAGGATGTGATGCAGTGAGGACAGAGAGGACTCCCTGTTTTATCCAGCTGAATGTTTGCAGTGTGTGACGACTGTGTGTTTGTGTGTTTGCTGTAAGCCAGCGTCTCCAGCAGGAACGTGGAGCTGAACCAGAGGCCTCTGCTGTTTCTCATCGCTCCTCCACACAGGAGGAAACATGAACTGGAAACTCTCCCTGAGAGCTGGACAACAACTGAGACCATAAATCCCTCAGCACGCTCAGTGTGTGTGTGTGTGTGTGTGTGTGTGCTTTGAGGCCTCGTTGAAATGAGACATCAGATTTTAACCCCACGAGTCCAATATTCAATTGTGCACATTTTCTTTTTCTAATTTAATACTTTCTAAAGCCGTCATCATCGTTACTCTGAGCGTGAGCCAGTCCAAATCAAATCAGTGCGTGTTTTCTTTTGAAAGGACACATTAATATTTTCCCTCACTGGGATTTCTTCTGGTCGAAGCCTAATCTTACTGTAAATCTACTTTATTATGTTCATGAGCAGAGACAATTCGAGTCCAACTACGCTTCCTTACTCCACAGTCCTCTGGGAGTTGGATTAGCTAATCGTGGTTAAATTCTGTGTTTGAGTTAGGTGGAAATAAGAATCCCCCTGTGAACAATTTAATCTTCAGCGAGCCACGTGTCACAGTGGTGGTCACTGTGGGGACTGAACCTGAGACTTTACAGGGACAAGACTGACTCTCTTTAATGTAGTGGCTGCAAATGTAGTGACAGAGCAGGAGGTCATCAGTGGGCTGCACTGATGAGTCTGCGCACAGTTGGGACATTAGCCAACTGTCATGGGATACGACGGATGCGGCTGTACCCAGGCCAGGGAGGCCCAGATTAACAGATAGTTAACAGAAATCAGTGCTTGAATTACAGGAGAGATGGCGGGGGGGGGGCAAAAGAGATCTGAGCCCCTCCACAAGCAACAAAAATTCAAGTTTGGAGGTGGGGTGTGAGGAGGGGGTCTCAAAACCGATAAATAACTTTTAGCATTTAGCATCTACTGCTTCAGCAGGATTCTCCTTTATGTCAGCCACAAAAACACGATTTTGGAATGGGGTAAATGTAGAAAACCCTCCCATAGTGATTCGACGCAATGAAGAATTAATTACGAAACAAATTAGTTATGAAACTAGAGACAGACCTGAAGTAGTGCGCTTCTCCAGGGTTTTGACAGGTTTTTGTGTCAGATGCGTCATCTACTGCTCTGGTATGGGCATGGAGTCACCTAAACTTTAAAATAAGATCCTTTTTGGGTGTTGGGTGGTGGGGCATGGGGGGTTGAGGAAAGACTTTTGTGGTAATCAAACCTCCTGAGAATGAAAGCACAGATTAGTTTCTCATTAGTTTCTCTAAGTCCTGTCTGGACATGAATCCTGTGATTGTTGCCACAGTTTTTTATGTTTAACTTAGTCATTCAATTGTACCTATCTTTTAATCCACATTAAATGAATAAGTTATACATTTTAAACAACTGTCTAAATGCAATTAAAGATTGGATGGCAAATAACGTTTTGCAGCTCAACTCAGAGAAGACAGATGCCTAATTATTGCTCCTGAGAGCATCACCGCTCACGTCAGACAGAGGTTTATGTCTTTCTTAATGGAGTCTAATCTATGACTTTTGATTCTCATGTCAAGACTGTGACCCGCTCTTGTTTTTTCCATTTAAGAAATATTGCTAAACTCAGGATTGTTGTCTCGACAGCGAATTGGAGATGTCTGTCCGTGCTCTCACCTCTTCACATTTGGATTATTGTCATGCACTGCTGTCTTGTCTGAATAAAGCGTCTATTAATCGTCTTAAATCTGTGCAAAATGCTGCTGCAAGGCTTTTAACTCACTCTCATAAATCATCACACATCATCTACTTTTAAAGCTTTAAAGCTTTTGCATTGGTTTAGATTTTATTTTTAAATTTTCTAGTCGGGCTCTTAGATTCGGCAGATAGATGTCATATGATTCACACCCATCTGAAAACTAAGGCTGATTGTGCCTTTCAAACCTTAGCTCCAAAACTGTGGAACAACCTGCCACTCACCATTCACACCATTGACAGGCATTTAAGTAGTGATTCGTGTTTTGTTTTTATTATGTTTGCTTGTGTGTGTCTTCCTTTTTGTTTTTATGGCGTTGCTTAGTTTTTAATTGTTACTAATGTAAAGCACTTTGTGAGTCCAGTGTTTCAACCAATATTTCTGACTGCAGAAGTTCAGCCACATCCAGTCATTTGTTGGTTTGAGAGAGTTTATAAGACTATCGTCATTTGGTGAAAAAGCATCTTAGGTTTGGGTTTTGTTTTCAGAATTAGAATAGTTGCTGTTGCCATTCTGTATAATGTGGCCTGATGGACTAACCCTAACCCTAACCTTGGAGAGCGCCATACAACATGATGCATCATTACCAGCTGAGATAAAATAGTTCCTGCCTTTAAGATATGACTTGTACCACTTTAACACTTGTGCCCAAGCTCTCCAGACTGAATTCTCCCTCTAACCTGCCGACTTCCTCTCTTCTCATGTGCAGTACGTGAGGCAGCGAGTCATGCACCCGCCTGCTGCCTTGTCCAGAGAATAATTAATCAGAGTAAACAGAGGGTGGGGTGAAGGCCTGGCTGCTCTGCAGGTCCTGGTCTATTCAGAGCTGTTCTGGGCTCTGCAGTCTAAATATTAATCCGACAGATAGCACTGCAGTGACCTGGATACACACACAAAGGCAGTCAGGTGGACAATACAGGCCGGACCAACTCTTTGTGTTTCCTGTGTGCTGTATCGCAGTAATTTCCAGCTCTGAAAGGACAGACTTTCTTTACACAGTGATAAAGAGACACTGGCCTATCTCTCTCTCTCTCTCTCTCTCTGTCTCACCTGGCAGCAGGTACACTCAAGTCACCAGATCGACGAAGCCAATCGGCTCAGGGATCGATCTGATAGTGGGATGACATCACCTGGAGCTTTTTATTACAGTAATAATATGAATAAGAACCCAAATGTTATAAAACATTTCATTCAGCTTGATAAGAATGAACTGGATCATTATCAGATCAGAGCTTCAATAGATATATGAATGAATATATGAATATATGAATGATTATTTTAGCAATTAACCTATGTGTACTAAGGAGACGTCCCTCTCCTCAGTAATGTTTTCCAGCTCCTCCTTGGGGATCCTGAGGCGTTCCCAGGTCAGATGAAATCCTTCCAGCAAACTCTGGGTCTCCTGGATATACCCAGAAAACATCCAAGGGAAGGTGCCCAGGAGGAACCTGATCAGATGCCTGAATCATCTCAACTAGCTCCTTTTAAGACAAAGAAGCAGTGGCTCTACTTGGAGCTCCTCAGAGGAAACTCATTTCAGTCGCTCATATCTGCAGTCTCATTCTTTCTGTCACTACCCAAAGCTCGTAATCACAGGTGAGGGTTGGGACGTAGATCAACTAGTAAATTGAAAACCTTCACCTTCCTGCTCAGCTCCATCTTCTCAGAGTCCAAAACCCTAAAATATTTGGTTTACTGTGATGTAAAAGAGAGAAAATTAGAAAATTGTTAAAGGTTTTGCCTGAAAAACAAGATTTTCTCAGTGGTATTCTGTCAGTGACAGGAGGTGGAAGTTATTCATCGTAGAGACGAGCAAAGGAGCAAAGGAACAGAGATCTGTAACTCTACTTCATGATATATATAAAAGAGAGAGGATGGAGACATCAAATTATACCAACTTTTGGAATCAATCTAACTCTGAATATTGAGGGGAACAAATCATTTTCATTAAAATCATTAAATAAATATTTCATACATTGGTTGGTGACCCCCGTCCCTCACTGTGATTGTGAACATACCATAGCATAGTTCACACAGGCAGATACAGAACATCACCCAGACACACACACACACACACACACACACACACACTGTGTCTGTCCACACTCAGTGACCTGCTGCTGGGCTCTGAACTGGGCTGAAGGTGAAGCTGTTTCTCAGACGGATCTGTCTGACCCTGCAGACAAACTGTCACAGTCTCAGTTTCACACAGAGCAGAGCTGCTGACCTTTGACCTCCACAGCTCCAAACAGGGAGAGAGTCTGTGTGATGGTTAACCCAGGAGGGACATTAGAGTCATTTAGAGGAAGTCATTATGGACCAATCTGTCAACTGCTCAGGTTTGTAGGACCAACAAGGTCAACCGGTACAGCACTGGTTCTCTAACTGAGGAACATGAACGTGAACATGAAACTTGGTATTTATCAAGCTTACAAACACAGAACTTCCCTTAATGACCAGTGTTTGGAGGGTCGTTAGCTGCATGAGCCACACCTGGGCCAGGTGTGCTCTGCTGTATAAAGTCACCCTCATTCTGCAGCTTCACTCTTGCTAAGGAAATGTCCTGCTCCCTGACAGACTAGATGATGGCTACAGTTTTTCTTTCTTGTTTTCTTCAGTTACATTACAATGCTTAATGACTTTACTCTTCTTGTGTTGTCTCCTGTCCTCTGTCCCAGTCTGTGATCAGTTAAAAACAGTTAAATCAAACACAAAATCAATTAAAAGAATGATTCAGAAACACAACAGTTCTCTGTGAAGACAGTTTTTAAGTTCAGATCCTGTCTAGGGAAACTTCACGTACACCTCCCTGTTGAGCAGGGTTGGTTTGTGTGTTTGTTGTTTAGGAACTGATTTACCTGTGATTACTCCTGTGTGCCACACATGGTCAGGAGTAGTTCTGACTGTACGCACATTTAGAAACTGATAAATTTGGACACACATGATGTCATGGTTCAACTATGTCTCCTTCCCTGTGTGTTTATTTGTCCCTGCTCTGTCTTTTTTTCTGGCTGGGTGTGGTTTCCTGGTTCCCATTCCCACCAACTCACCTGAGCACCTGCACCTCATCACCTAATCAACACCTCAACCTGCTGTGGCAGTTAAACCCCAGCTCAGTCCTCCATCTTTCACCTGATTGTTCAGTTGCCTGCAAGGTATAAATGTATAGACACGACAACAGCATTGTTAAAAACAGAAAACGTTTTCCTTTGCGCTTTAAAAAAGTTCTGCATTCACATTACAATGTTGTGAAAACGAATTTCGTTCACATCTGCACGAATGTTTGAGTAGTACACCAGGCCAGTAGATGGCGATGTAACTTGGTGAGTTTGCAGCACAAACACAGCTCGATAGTCCGCTATTGTCGTTCTATTCACACTTGGTTGTTAGGCTGAAAATGTAACAGCCATGCATGAGGTGGGGCAGTGTCGTCACAGTTTTCACAAGAACTGCGTATTGCCAGTTTCCACAACAACAGAAAGGGTGGCCCCTGAAATGAAAGGCCAAACCACAACGAAGGTTTACTGTTTTATGAACAGGGCCCTGCACCTGCACCTTTCTAACCTTGTTACCTGTGAGTCAGGTTCACTGCTCTGATTGTCCTGCTGCTTCACCTGCATCTCCACCTCTCACCTGTCCAGCCTCCTCTAACTAACAAACCCAGCCCAGCTATCCTCCTGCTTCATTGAGCCGAACGCCCTGTCTCCACTCAAGAACCCCAGCTGTCCCCTCCCTCAACTACACCCCGGTCTAAAATAAGTTACAATAATCCTTTTCAAAACCTCTTCAGTTTCCTGGTCTGCAATGAGTCCAAAACCACAGTCTTAACACACAGCACAAAACTGACTGTATGCATGGTTAATAAATAAGATGTAAATGTCCTGATGGTGACACTAGAGCAGTGGTCAGGCAGTCACCACAATCCATCCTCTGGGCAGCAGAAATATTTACAAATAACTTCATTTAAATCTGCTCGGTAGTTGTTAAGATATCTTGTTTTCCTCCAGTACGTCCCTACCCTGCACTGTAATTCTGTGTGTGTGTGTGTGCTTGGTCTTTGCGGGTGAAGTTTGAACATTTACAGAAATGTGCTGCTGCACAGATGAATTATGGAACTGGAGGTAATTGCTTCAATTTGCTGAGCGTCTCTGCTGCTGCGTCGGATTAAACTGAACCATAACTCAACGGCTGCGGCCTGGCAGGAGGGAGGTTAGCGCTGCGGCTAACGTTAGCGGCAGGTAAAGAGTTTGACACATTACCGATGAAGTCAGATGATTCACTGCTGAAGAACCAGGGTGAACTCAAAACTGTCAGAGCACTTTTATATTCATGGTCATAAATCAGCCAAGGAGGAGCAAGGGATCAGTCTCCATTTACTGCCGCACATTTAGGAGGTTTTGTTCATTTTGATGACGCTGCAAGGAATTGTGGGATACCCTGCTGTGTCCGCTTCTGTCGTAACTGACCCAAACCTGCTAGGCAACTGACAACAAACATGGTTGTTGTCTTGTGTTCTTCTAACCTGTTAATCAGATTGTTCAGTCAGATATTGTGTTTATGTCTCTGTTTACTGTTTTGGACAAAGGCTTTTTTCTGATATGATATCATCATCAAGAAGAAGAATTTGTTTATAATAAATGAAGCACAGCGTTAGCTCAGCACTGTAGTCACACTTGCATTGGCTGATTGTCTCCAGCTGTTTGCAGTATGCTTTTTAATGACCACATGACATCCACATTGCTGCGTGGTTTCACTGAGAGCTCCCTCAAACAGCAGAACCTTTTTCACCACATCTAACTGTAGAAACATTTTCACGTCCTTCATGAAAATGTCTCTGATTCAATTATAATAATAAAACAAATGCACCTCACCTCATCTGCAGGTGGAGGCTGCGGCAGATTCCTCAGCTCCTGAAATTCTTGTGGCTCTGGCTGAGCAACACCTGTGATACCTCTTTTCAACCAAATCAGATCTGGATCTCAAACCAGTTCCTTTCAGGATTCTTGGACCCTTGGTGATAGCCATGAACCAGGTCACGTTTCCACCACTTTTGAGTAGAACCACTGTAATCAAGGATGTATCTTCAACAGAGGGTGTTGCACAGCAGTTGATCAAACTGATCAAATTACCTGTGAGAGTTTGTGCTGTTAGATATTTCTCTGCATTGTGTGAGTTTTCCATCCTCTCTGTCCAACTTGTAGAATAAGACACACTGAAAACAGTTTGAACCGATTTTTCAGGTTTTGAACCAGTTTATTTTTGATCGTAATACTCTGAACTGTTTCCCCAGCACAAGCTGACGTGCATGGAGCAGTGGTCACTGAAAACATCTCTCATTCCTCCCAGTGCCTTTTTACATTCCACTGCAGTGGATGCATGAATTGTAAATTGAATTTTTCTTAAGTTGAGGGGGCACGTAATGCACTTTAAAAAATCACTACACCCCAACCATTGGCCTGTAATTAGTAGTAAGTAACACAGCTGAGGCTGATAGGAGCTAGGGATGGGAGATATGGACGTAACGGAATGGGGAAAGGTCTATATAGCTAGCGGAGGAGAGGACTAAGGCTAGACTTCCTACCAAAAAATGCAGCTGGTTTGGTCTGACTTTCAGACATTTGGGGTCAAAGTCTGTATGATTTTACAGAGACTTGCTTATAAGAGCCTTTCTTGCTTTTCTTGCACTTAATGTAGCAAGTTGTCAACCTGACTCCACTGCAACTCCTCCACTCCATGTGTGTTTCTGCAGAGACGCTCGATAACTGGGGGAGGGACGTGCGTTGCACGTACGAATATGTCATCAACTACAGTTTATTGTTATTATCACGAGATGACTAATTCTTATCGTGAGGAATTTCTTTCCTCTGTATATTGCAAATGATATCATATCACCCATCCCTAATGAGAATGTCATTAGTTCTGCAGGTATTTGGTCAGAAAACAAAGACTTGGGCAAATTAAAATGTGACCTGATGATGGCACTGGAGGAAAAGTAAGAGAATCTTCAGAGTTATTACAGTTCATCCTCAGAAGAGCATGAACGTCTGAACCAGATTTCATCACAATCCATCTGATAGTTGTTAAGATGCCTTAGTCTGGATCAAAGTGGTGGACCAACAGACCGAAGCCAAACAAGTAAAACGTAGAAACAATGCAGGGTTTCCATGGTGATGTGCGTCGTCTCTCTGAGTCAATGTGGATTATAAAATGAGTTCAAATGGACGAAGGGCGAACATTTTTCCAAAAAGTCCAGAAACATTTCAGAGCGCGTTGCTGAGCTGGACTGAAGACGTACCTTCACCTGGTCAGGAGTAACCAGCAGGTGGCAGCTTTTCACACACACACAGGCACCTTAACCAACAAAGAAGAAATCTGTTAAAAATGTGATTATATAAAGTTGACTAAAAGACAGAGTCTGTCCCAACACCCTCTGAGCACGAACATCTGAAGTCATCTAGTTCATGACGTGTGAGTGTTGCAGCTGTCTAACCTCTGTACAGCAGAGATCAGTGGGTCTGCTGGTCCTCTGTCTGTGGGGGAGGAAGGGGGAGGGGGAGTAAATGACTGCCTTGGGACCTTTGAGCAACGCTGGAAGTGTGGCGTTCACGTGTCCTCCACTCGTCTCTCTGTCCTGCTGCACATCAGGAGGAGATCAGTTAAAATGGAGGCTAAATGTCACCTCAGCGTCTCTCTGGAGCGGGGGGTGGGGGGTGGGGGTGGGGTTCACCCCGGCTGAGCCAATCAGATTGGCCGTCTGCCTGAGATGGCGATGACCCCGGCGAGTTAGCAGATAGACGGACTAAAGGAGGGAATGAGGAGGAATGGAGAGATGGACAACATCCAAGTAGAGTCGTCTCAGAGACAGATGAAGAGTCAGACCGGGTGAAGCTGCTGCTGTGCTCTGATTGGCTCACAGTTATTAACTCGCACTCACACTTCCTATTACACTTTCTACCTGTAGCTAAAGTCCACACAGGTGTAAGACAATGTACCTCGTCCACCTGAGTGATGATGGTGGTGAGATTTATTCACTTCCTGTCACAGACTGACTCGAAGGCATTGACCTGGTTCCAACTCTGAACTTTGATCCACCAAACAGATTCTCAGACGCCCATCCTGTTTCAGAACGAGAGGCTGAACTGAAATTAATGTTTTTGTCACTTTCACCGGTGAAATGTTCAAAAACCTGCATCTGTTTACATTTGAATTTTAGTGAAAAACTGTTCCACATGTGAAACATTCACATGTGTGATTTCTCTCCTTGTAATCAAATGTGTAACTGAGATGTGTGTTTGTATGCTTGTAAATTATTAAATGGGTGAGAGGAGGGGGTTGCTTTTGGATTTATTCCATTTTTAACTGTGTTTGCACATGTCTGTTTTTATGCAGCAGGGGTGTTGTAGCCTTAATGTCAGTCTGTGTTTGTTCAGTTTAACCTGCAGGAGTTTCTCAGTGTCTCCTGACGACTTCACTGCAGAAATGAACCAGGGAGTGAATCTGTCTGAGAACTGTCAGAGAAAATGATTCTGATCAACAGTCTGAGGGGAGAGAGAGAGAGTTTTAACAGGATCTCGGGGGAAACTGAGAGTCAAAGTGTCTCCTGTCCTCAATACCAGGATGTTGTCTTATATTTGGGCCAATCCAGTCTTACCACAGTCCCAAGCTAGCAATGGCAATATTAACAGCTTCAGTCTGCATTAGCTCAGTGGTACAAACTTCACAGGTTGAAGCTTTTGCGCTGATTTTCTTCATCACCAATGTTCCTTTCAGATGAACTGAATTCAGTACGAACTGGATCAATATCTGCATCAGCCAATGAATAATAATGTTGAGGGTTAGCACTGGAACTGATGCAGACATTTTGAGTTGTTCTTTTGTGAATCTTTTTTATTCATTAGTCAAATGTTTATTAGTAATATTCAGCTGTCTTTTCAGATTGTCTGCGCCTGTGATTGGAGAACTCTGTCCCTCCTGAGCGGCGATCGGTCGGTGCTGAAAACGTACCTCAAAACCTGTTGAGGTACCTGTTGAACATCTTTTGTGTCATTTTTTCCTACAACTCCTGGGTTAATAAATAATAATAATTAAAAGTTTAAATGAAAGTTTTGGGTCCTTGTGCATCAGTAAAAGAAGGAGAGTAACAACGATAAAGTTTATCAATGACAGCACAGTGATGCTGCTGTTACTGCAGTTCAGATCTTTATCAGACCTCCCAGAGCAAAACATTCAGCACACAAATAATAAAGTCCCATATGAGGCCTGTCTGAGTGAAAATGAGCCATCATGTGTAGAATGTAATCAGATGTGTGGATGTTTGGACAGAGCAGGAATCGTCTCAGGAGAAATGACGAGTTAATTTCAGACCGTTGAACCAGAGCAGTTGTCAGGGTCACAGAGTGCTTCCCTCTCTCCTCTCTATCAGCTGTGGTCAGGTTTGGTTATGAAACAGTTTTTGGCAGCCAGGTTTGGCAGCAGTTTTAAAGCCTGGGCAAGTGTTGCTCAATCAGTCCTGCCTTTCATCACCACAGCTCACAAATTAAATACAAGCTGATGGTTGGAAGATAAGACTAATCTCAGGCAGATCTGCAGAATTTCAAGTCTGCGTTGTCTTATCTGCAGACCTGGCAGGAGGAGAGCTGCGATACGAGCGCGGCACGTTGTCATCATACTACACTGTCTGACCTTTGTCACCATTAAACTGGAGTCAGTCACTTTTATAATCGATCTGCTCTGACAGACGGCAGCCGGGAACTCATTTAATTCACTGTGATGTGGCTGGAAGACGGGCACCGCCTCAGGTGACTGTCGGACATTTTAGAGGCTCTCATGTGGCGTGACCTCAGGTGGTGGAAAAATGGCCACTGGGACCGCTCGAAATGCAGAGAGTGGAAGTCAAAGGGTAACCTCCACGTGTTGTCAGCCTATAGTCTTAGGAAATGATCAATTAACAGTTAAACATGGTACTGGAGGAGAAGTCATGTGATCTTAACGAGCAGAGATATAATGTCAGGACCTGGATCTGACCGATGACAGCGCCACTTAACACAGTATTAAACAACAAACTAAACCAGAGCTCGTTAAGATCACATGATTCGTTGTTTTTTAATAAAAGGTTAGCACTCTGTGATTGAACAGGAAGTTTAGCAAGTAATTTTATTTTTTAAACTTCACCCAGCTGTACTTCCTCTTCCTGAACTTTTTTTCTTTGTTTACTGTCACACTTCTTCTTGATGCTACATTACTTTAAATATATGTTGAAGTTAACTTTTATTTCAAGATTTAAGATTTCTTTGTCATTTCACTAAGTACTTGCATACAGGGAGAAATTAATTAAATTGTTTTCTCCCCAGCAATAAGTGCTTTAAGAACAATATAAAAATAAACATTAAAAAATAAATAAATAAAAACATAGCTGGAAAGAACAGTCAGTCCAGCTGCTAAATTTATTAAGTGTGTGTAGCAGAGCTGCTGGGTAACTCACCATGGTGGACGGAATGAAGCATTTATACAGAGTTTTGTCTTGCAGGATGATTATACAGTTACTGTGAGTGCTGACAGTCCCAGGCAGAGTGGAGTTAACTAAAGCAGCAGTCCTGGTGTTTCACGCTCTCTTAGCTGAGTCCTGTGAAAATAACCTCACCACGGGTTAAACTGACTCCAGTGTGTGGCAGGACGTCATCTCCATCTCTGTCTCCTAGAAATTACATTTTATGTACACTGAATAAGTAAACACTGTTTTCTGCCAAGTCACAAAATGTTCACTCCGAACATAACTGTTTATTTCATTTGTTTTCTCTACAATATCCACTCATAGCAACTCAGACATGATTAATGATTTTATGGTTCTGTTCTGCTGTAAATGGTTCACTGGCTGATGAAAGTGTCTCCAACTGAGCTGGAGTTATTAGAGAGGGTTCATTCAGAGAAGAGACAGAGAAGTTTCCATGAGCACAGTTCTGACATGACAGAGAAACTGGCTTTATTCTCTAAAGGAAGCAGAGTTTGAACTTTGGCTTAAAAGAAAAACAGAATTGATTTATTAAGGTTTATTAAACGTTACTTTACTCTGAGACCAGCTCCAAAAGGGCAGAGGCCCAAAGCTCACTGATGCTTGTGGTGAGTGGTCTGATCCCACAGAAGAGCTACTGAAGCTCAAACTGCAGAAACCTCAATGCTGCTGTGACTGAAGCTGAACACAGAGAGCATCACAGACCGGTCCGAGGGTCCATGTTGACCCCAGTCCACCACTGAAAGCTCCTACAATGGACACATGAGCTGGAACATGGAGCAGTAGAAGAAAAAAGCCTCTTCTGATGAATTTGGTTTTCCTCTACATCATGTGGATAGCTGGGGGTGTGCATCGTTTACCTGGAGAATAAATAGAAGCAGGATGCACTACTGAGCTCCGGTAGTTGACGTCACACATGCATGCAAGAGTTGAAATCCAAACATCGCCATATTGGCAGGAAAGAATGCTGTTCAAGTCACTGCCAGGCATACCACTGCTACCAGATAACTTGTCTCTTTGCCTGTTGTATTTATAAAAAGTGAACATGGTGGACAGCTGTTGTGCACTGGGATGCCAGAATAGTCGGAGACAAGGAAAGAGGAGAGCTTTTTTTCGGATTCCCAAAGATCCTGAAAGATCATTGTAACGGTCAGTAATGTTTAATCTGTCAAGTTTTGCTGTTCAGGAACAGTTTGAGGATCTCAGTCTGATGGAGCATCTGTGGGATGAGCTGGACTCCTTCAAAGGTCTGTGGAGTCCAGGTCTCGGTGGTTCAGAGAAGACCTACACAATATTAGACAGGTGGTTTTAATGTTGTGGCTGGATGGTGTACTCCAGTTTGGTCTATATGTCTTTGGCTCGTAGGAGGAAATGTGCAGTGACTGTGCTAATCACTGACCTGCAGCCAGTTACCTAATTACTCTCCACATTCCCAGTTTGGCTCTTATCAGGTGCAGACAGATAACAGCTGCAGCTGAATTCTCTGTGTTATCATGTTCCCGAAAAGTGAGAACAAAGCTTTAAAAAGAGCCGTCAAAATCATTTCCTCATTCTGCACACATGTCAAGTTTATCAGGCCACCTCATCTCTGCACAATGCACATTTCCCAAACACCATCATTATTCTAATAATCAATAAAATGCTGATTGACTGATACTCAGAAGAAATTATCTCCAACGGTCACCAGGAGAACGAACTGTCAATCCTGCATTCAGTGTTTTATCAGATAAAGAAACCTCTGCAGCAGGTAATGATGACATAATGTTAAATATCATGTTAAAGTCACATACCTGTACGTGCAGTCACTCTGCAACAGTGTGTTCAGTTACCAGGCAGCTAAATAAGAAAACATCACGTCAGACTATGACTCTGACTCCAGGCTGATTTATTCTGCTGGATTAGATGCAAATGAACTAAACATGAATTATTACATGCAAGTGAATTAAACTAATTATGGAAAGACAGTAAAGTAAAACTGAGCACAGAGAAAGTCTTTATTGAATTACAGGCACGTGGTGATTCATTCTCTTCCATTAATCATCAGAGTGAGCGAATGATGCATCTCATTAAGGATCCTAAACATGGGCATCAACATCACGGTTTGCCCTTCACAGATGTAGATTCAGCTCTGCTCCGCTCAGTCGTTGCTGTACATTATTTCCCTGTTTATCATCTTATCATTTGATTCCTTATTTGTATAGTCTGATGATTGAGACAGCACCACTCCTGTTAGGTTACAGGGACGTGTCAAATTGTGCTTTTTTTCTGCTTAGAGCTGATACAGTACGTGCCAGCTGGGCGTGATTTCTTCTGTTTCATTTCATTTTTGGCACATAAAACAGGACATGGTGACCTGAATCAACAATGTAAACACTAACGACTGATAAACACATATTTCACATGACTGAAACCAAATGTTAAAGATTCTGTACTGTCTGTGGCAACACTCAGAGCTACGATAAGATGAGATTTACAGCTGCTGCTGTTTGATTATCAGTGGACAGAGATTCAGTGACACGCTGTATACGCTGAAGTGAAGTCAGAGATACTGCAGCTCTCTCTGTTGTGCTGGCGTTCAACAGAGTTTTCTTGCCAAAATATTCGTAGGGAGCAGAAGTGTATTGATGTACGAGGTGAGAAAGCCTGTCAAACAGAATTTAAAGCATCATAGGAGAGCTGGAAACTCATGAATCATGCAGATACCACCACCCCCACCCCACCCCCAACACTGAGCTGTGTTATATTAACACAAGACCATGAAAAGCACAATATAAGAATTCAAACTCTGAGTGAGCATGAGGAGACACCCAGGCTCAGAAGAGACAGACCAGTGACCAGCATGTGGAGCAGCATACAGAACACCAGTGCTATCACATGCTCTTAGAAATGATCTGAGAATAATGAGCGACTCCTATGAGCTCAGAGGAGGTTCAGAGAATCTTAAAAAGCCTCAGAACCTGCAGGACAAACTAAAACCTACATGTTTTTAACTATTTTTGTTCCATACTTTAGGCTTAGACTTAAATTTAGACTCATACTTTTATCATGACCTATGAAGCTCTCGTAACACTTAAGGTAGTAAGTAAGTGAGTGATTACATCTAAATTAATGGCATGAGCCTGCAGATACTGTGCTGTCTAATTAAAATGTAATCAGCCTTTTAAATTAGGGATAATAAGGTTAAACTTCTTGATTAAATTTTGTCCAGTTTTGACAGACAGGCATCTTCTCTGCTCTGATCAGCTGTTTCAACATCAAACTCATATAATCTCATAATCCTCTGCTCCATCAAATGTATTTTACTTTAATAAGTCTCTATTAAATCCTCATGTTTACATTATGAGTGGCATGCCGACAAACGGCCGACAAAGGGCTGACAAAAGGGCCAGCAAGGGACCAACACGGGGCCAACACAGGGCCAACACAGGGCCAACAAAAGGCTGACACAGGACCAACAAAGGGCCAACACAGAGCTGACAAAGGGCCAACAAAGGGCTGACAAAGAGCCAACAAAAGACCAACCAGGGCCCGCTAAACACAGTGTGATCTGTCCACACGGGGCCGATGATGAGCCCCCACCCTGCTGATCTCTGTTAGTTTCTCTGATGTTTCCGCTGATACAGCATCATGTATTAAATGATTCATTTCTTCTGATGACAGACAGAAATGATGTAGTTTGGTGGTTGAAATCAGAAGCTGACAGTAGCTCCTGCTACAGCACCTTCACATCCAGACTGTGGAGGTTGGACTGAAGCTAAGTGACTGTTGGTTTGTCTCGTATTTAGAGACTGAACCACTGCCACCTTCATCCAAACATCTCTGCTTCTACTGAGTCAATGTGTGCAGTTTCACTCTGTCACCACAGCAGTGGAGGTGGTGCTGGAGAGTGTGTCTCGTATATGAGCTGACAGATTCTTCTTTCACTTTGGGAAACAACAGCAAAATGCTCATAACTTCTGAGATTGATTGTTCTTGGAGGAATATTTCTATTGTGGGATTTTTGCACTGGATTACCTGCACTCTCCTCATTAATCGGTTTATTATAGGGGACAGCCATGGGTGGTACCTCCCTCCCCAGACAGGAAGGTGTGGAAAGACACAGAAATTTCAAGTTCATCCACCAACTACATGAACTCAGCTGCCCTCACACACACACACACACACACACACACACACACACACACAAATACTAACATCAGGATTTCAACCTTGTGGGGACTAAGGTTTTTTTTGTCCCCAGATGGGAGGTGAGTCCCCACAAAGCTACGCTATGAACAAATTTCTGTCCCCAGAAATGATCAATAAATAACGTACCCACACTCACACACACACAAACAGTCAGTGGCACTTCATTAATCACTGTATCTCCATCTGTCCATTAGCACCAATGGAGCTGCAGTAACTCTGCTGGTTGTTGCATCAGCAGGTTTTGAAACTCCTCCTCCAGGGAGCATGGAGGCAGCAAGCAGGCCAAGCAGCGCCAGAAATACAGGCACACAACACACATCAGGCAGCTTGGCATGTTGGTCGGACAGGGGGAAACACAGTCCTGCTCTGCAGCGAGCTGGTTCTGGGTGTTGGGGAGCAGAGGAGGCGGTTGGAGCGGAGGAAGGAGGAAGGAGGCCTGGCCGAGCAGGCGGGTTGAGCAACAACAGCGAGTCGATCGGGCCCACTGCCACCCTTCACCCAGTTGGTCTGCTTTCTGATTGGCCGAGGATGTGGGGGGAAGGTGGCTGAGCAGCAAGCGACCCCCTCTAAGCGGTGACCCACAGAGACTCAGATTAACACGTGCTGCCAGGGTCGAGGGTTCAGATCCCTGCTGTGTTTTACAACATGTGGAATGGGGCACCAACACCAACACTGCTGCTGCTGCTGCTGCTGGGACCACCAGTACTGAACACTGCAACATGAGTATACTGACTGCAGTATTACTGTGCCAAATACTGCAGTACAGACTGTGCAAACATCAGACAAGTTGCAGTATCACTGGAAATGAGTGGGAGTAAAAAAGTAGAAGTAAGTTAAGTTTAGTATCATCTTTCTGGAGTAGGGGCATAAAACTTTCTGGCTGAGAACAAACGATTCTGAGAACAGTATGCCAGGCTGCGTCCACGCTAATATTTTTTAGTTTTATAACGCATCACTGTTGCTATGGTTATGCATGGGGTCCAATCACTACTCTGGAGTTTTTGAGGCCCTAAAAAGGGAACTTTAGTGAACGTTGACCGCTCTGTTTTAGTTTGAAAACTCTGAGATTGTGTTTTAGTCTTCACAAAGTTGGTCTGCTGTCAAGCAGAAACTGAGACTTGAGCTGCAGGAATGAGTCCTAAAACCTGAAAGTAAGTTAGCATGTTAGCACTTCCTGTTCCCTCATCCCAAAGTCAGTGGCTTTTTGATTAAATGTCTGAAATAAAGTCTGTGGTTTTAACACAAGATCAAGACATTGATCTGAAGCTTTTATGAGTCCTCAAAAAGGCGGTTGCTAACGAGTGTCTAAATGAGACTGTATTTAGGCTTCAAACATCAGAACAGTGGTGTTCATCTGTGAAGATGAATGAATGGTCACAGTTTATTTTCTGTAATAATCCAAAACACAATGAAAAAATCCGGATTGAGATCGTTTTCGTTTTAAAACGCTGTTTTAAAATGAAAAAGTATCAGTGTGGATATAGCCTCAGTTGACCATGAATCTGTTTCCTTTAAAGCCATTTGAATCAGAGGATTAAAAATGTTTCTGTACTTTTTCTGTCCTCACAAATGAACATCCTGAAGGACAGGAGGGAAAATCAGCAGTAAGGTGGGAATGTTACTGATCCAAGCCCCACTGGCTGCAAACAGGTTAAAACAAACACATCTAACCCCTGCCAACAGCTAACAGAACTTTTGGGGGGGAGGGTGGGGGAGTCCAAGCCCAAGGTGTGAAAACATAAAAATATAAAGGAGGCATGCTGCTGCTCGTAATCAGCTCTCCATCGGGCCGTGGCATCTTCTCATGATGTAACTGAAGAGCACAAATAAATCAAATAAATGCTTTGCTGACATATCGCCCTCCGCCCCCTGCCTCACCAAACGTCCTGCTCCTCAGGTTAACTAGCCGCACACCGAGAAGCAAACCGAGCATGGTTCTCAGATGTCGTCCAGCTTCAGGTTGACCATGCAGTGTGAGAACGGCCCGTTACGTAACCCCAGCACATCAACACCTCTGATAGGAAAGGCATCAAGCCACAGCTCAGCTGGGTGAGAATGGATCTGACTCTATTGACCGTGAAGAGGCTGCAGGTTGTTTTTTAATCACATCTTCCAAAGGACACGAAGAATCAAGATGCAGCCATTTAACAGACGTTAACAGGTGTCTGCATGTGGACACCTCAGACATAGTTCAATCAGAGCTTAAGGTGTGTAAACCTGCAGGAAACTATAAAAACAGTTTTGTCCAACTGGGAGGAGACACTGGGGGTAGACCCAGAACTGATGGAGGGATTAAATATCCCATTTCTCAGGATCCCTTAGTAGGAAAATGTTGCTGACCCCGCTTAGCCTGCTGCCACTGCAACCCAACCCTGGATAAGTGGACGAAAATGGATGAATGGGTCTCTTGTTGCTGGTTTTTTTTTTTTTTTTTTTTTTTAAAGCTGATTCAGGGTTCTCTACATTTTCAAACTTTTGCAAACCACCCGATCAAATCCAGTGTGGAGGCTGTTAATGATTTCCAATTCTCATGATGACACAAAGGTGGTATTCTGCCTTTATTGGATTGAGGAGAGTAGATAGATGGCAGGAAATGAAGAAAGACAAAGACAAAGGATGATATCCAACAAAGCACCCTGGCTGGCTGGAGGGACTTTGTGTTTCTTGTTCTGACCCCTATAAGCACAGCTATTTATTTACAAGAAAACTCCACAGGGGAGCTTTACTTTGTCCTCTGAAAGTTTTCAGTCACCTGCCTCCTGTCTCACCTGTTCCTTCTTCTGATTATTATTATCTGCAGTATATTCAGACCTCTGTTTTCTGTATTCAGATGGTCACTCCGGGTTTCTATAATCTACATGTTTCAACCACTGTTTGCTGTTGGTTCTTGCCTCTCTCTCTGTTTGCCTTTTTCTGTTTTTAACCACTTGCAGAGTCTCTGGCACTCGTGGCATTTCAAGTGTCTCATATCCAAATAAATATCCAGATGTGATCTATTACACTTGAGTTTACACAAACACTGTACAAGTCCCTGTTCTGCTGAGATCACAAATCTGATTACAGTCTTTTGTTTTCCCAGCTACATGTAAATCAGTGTTGACTCAGGTCCAGACAGTGATGGTAATGCACCTGAAGCTGTTTGCACACCTAAAAGATCACACAGTTAAAAATAGATTCAGTGTGGATCAATATGGCACTGACGCAATACTGGATCAACTTTACCCAGCACCAGTGGGTTGTTTTGACCCAGTGTTAGTGGTTTTCTACCCATGCACACAGTTCTCTGGCTCCAAAGGACCATGTGTGATCCAGCTCTGGTTCATATATGGCTGCATGACTCTTAATCTGAGTTCAGAATCAGCTCCAGGATCAGCACTGGGACCGGTGTGAATCTAACCATGATACTTTGGGAGTGTTTGGTACTGTGCGTTCAGGCAACTGCTGGGCAGGAACACTTTGTTACTTGGAGTCTATTTACAATAATTACACTAATGCCTTCAAATGAATGTGCTAATGATTTATAGCAATAAAATGTTTTTCCTCTCACCTTTAAAACAACAGAGCGCACCTGCAGAATGATGCAGTCCCACCTGTGTGAGACTCTTCTGGTCTGTACTGGTATGTGTTTTATCAATATTCATGCTGATGATAGAGGGATTTACTGCCAGCAGAGATCCATAAAAAACCTGCTGTCTGTCACTCTGTTGTTTTAAACCTGCAGCCAGAGCATTCCTGGCCTCAGACCAGCTGCAGGTTCACACTCATCATGACTGAGCAAGGCTGCAGTTTCTGTGTGTGTGTTTTTGTGTGTATGTGTGTGTGTTTTTCTTTTTGGTTTTTGGCTCAGGTTGGACCAGGTCTGATTACAGGCACAGAGGTGTGACCTCTCCACAGCGTCACAGTGGAATAATGGCTCTCTATGGTTCAACAGCAGCATGTACTGCAACAATCAAAAGCACCTGTCAATCAAGAGAGATACTGGAAATTCCAACAGTGACATGACACACTCGTACGTGACACAGGACTTCACATCTCGTCACGGCTCCTGCAGAATTGATGGGCAGTCAGATGTGAGCGCTGACACTGGAGATTAAACGCTGAATGCACACGTGAGTGTGTTGGAAGAAATAAACACATCCTCCATATTTAATGACAAAACTATGGTTACGGTATGGTTAAGTTTAGGGAAAGATCAGGATTGGGGTTAAATCAAATAGTCAGCTAGGTTAGTGGTTACGTCACTTGTAATACTGTTTAAAAATACTGCTTACTGGTACAACTTCTCTGAGTCTCTCCTGTTTTCAAGATGCTGTAGTGCTGTGTCCCGTGTTGTTCTAATCGAGTCCACAAACTTATTCAGTTGTCATTCTACTGCTTTTCTTGTGACAAGAAAGAGAGATGCAGGGAAATGCAGTTGATAAGTTTCAATATTTAAACAAATAGAGAAAAACAAAGTTGGACGCCAGAGAGTGCTAATGTTAGCATTGGTCAGCATCTGCTGGTAAAAGCAGGATTGCAGAATGTTTCTTGTGATGAGCCCACATCTTCATGGTTTGGTTGTCAGTCCTTTTCTCTGTTGCCCAGCTAGGGCATGTTGTTGCCCAGCTAGGGCAACAGAGAAAAGGACAGCTAGGTGAATAAAGCTGGCCTTAGCTGGTTATCTTCTCCCAGCTAAGGTGAAAATAGATGGTCATATTTAACTATTTTTGGGGAGCACAGAAAAGGACTGACAACCCAAACCTGAAGATGTGGGCTCATAGCAAAAAATGGCTGGCTTGTAAAGTCCATGGCTTATATCAGGGGTACTCGTTTTTACTAGCGAGTGCCAGTGTTAGCTAGGTTAGTTGGCTGATGTTAGCACCTGCTAGTGTCAAACTTAGTTTTTTTTTAAATTGTAACTTATCAATGGCAACCATTTCCTCTTTCCTTCCTCATCGTAAGGAAAGTGATAGAATGACAACTAAATAGTTTTGGTCTCTGTTGTTAAAGTCTGATGTTGTGTTGACCCTCCATTCATCGACCTCCTTCCTCTGGGGACTTTGAGTAATCACCTGACTTCCTCCTTTGCTCCTAATGGATAACAAGCATAATGACCATGAACGTTAGGGGGCGCTGCCACTGCAAAATAAAGATTCTTACTTTGCAAATTACAGAATTAAGCCACACTAAGACGAGTGGTTCTTGATGACCTTTTAACCCTGGTGAAATTGCAGCATCTGGTCTGTAACAGACATGGACATTCAGACAAAGACAAAAGCCTCCCCAGGGGGATGCTGCAGAGCTTAAGGGGGGGATAAAGATACTGAGTGAGGTGAATAAGAGTCAAAAATTGTCCTCCATTATTCTCAGAGTCATAACTGAGGCTGCAGAACTTGGCTGAGAATCTTCATGTTTTTAAGTTTTCCTCACTATTTAAAAAAAACAACTAAGAAATCCACTCTGCAAATGATTTAATACAGATAAAATACATACATATATATTAATAGTTAACATGAAAACAGACTTCACTGTTAAAACTAAACTGTAAATGTTCAGAGCTTGGCCGCTGGTGTTATGGACCATACTGTCCCCCCTCAGCACTCAGGGCCTCTGTGGGTGGAGGGAGGGTGAGGAGGTGGTGGTCGTTGGGGAGGGGGGTTAGTCCAGAGTTTGTAGGCCGTCCATCACTCGTCCTGTCCTCCCCACACAGCTCAGCGGGGCTTGCATAACGCTCCCCCCACCCCACCCCCCACCCCCCCACCCCCAGCCTGAGAGGACGCTCGGCTCGCTGCTCTTGTCAGTTTATCTGATCGCTCTGTGTGTATTTTTGTCTTCTCTCTAGAAACCGGACCGATACAGTGGTTGTGAAATGGCTGGCGAGCTGATGTGTCATGCTGAAACTGCTGGCTCAGCATGATGGATGCTGGAGGTTAATAAAGCTGGTTGGAAATGAGAGGAAGAGGCACCAAGATGGTGACCAGAGAAAGTTCTTCATCCTGCAGTGTCTCAGGTTCCATCACAAACCTCCAAAACAGCTTTAGTCATTGTCATAGATTCTCCAAGTGAAGCGATAAACTTGAAAATCCTAAAGGAACACTGGAACCACCTAAAAAGACCTCTGTGACATTGTAAATGAACACATGAATGTCCTAAAAGACCTTCAGATCTTTCTCAATGATCACTAGAATCACTCAAAAAAACTCTCAGAGGCACTGAACCTCCTCAATGACCTTGGAACATACTAAAAGAACACTGACAGAATATAAGAATCCACTATGCCCTGTTAAATCACCATTAGACCTTCTCATAAAACTCTGAGAAATTCATCAATGATCACTAGAACCAGGACCTCATCACATGCCACTAAAAAGAGCTTAAAGGAACACTAGAAAAACACACAACACCAAAAAGACCTTTAGAAATTCTTCAGTCACCAGAGGTACATCCTAAAAGAAATGTAGAACTATCTATAGGTCGTACATAACCTTCACAGTAAACACAACGTCTTAAAACCTCTCCAGTGACTAAAAGAACCTCTTAAAGGCCATCTAGAAATTAATTCCTTAATCATCCTGTAACACCCTAAAGGAACACTAATCACCTAAAATACCTCTATAACCTTCTCAGTGTCCATTAGAACCTCAAAGGACATCAAGAACCTCACAAATGATCTCCAGAACCACCTAAACGAGCTCTAGAACCATCTTAACAACCACTAAAACCAAAGTATGACTAGAATTTCCTAACTGACCGCAAGGATCACCTAAAGAACCATTAGGGCTTGTTTTAGATTCTCTAAATAATGTACAGCTAAGTGCTCAATGAAAGGACGACTCAGCATAGTGTGTTACAAAGGTGCTTTTCCATCACTAGAGTCCAGAACAACTTTATTCCCTTTGTCAGAGATTCTCCATGTGTGTGGAACTTGATTGGAGGAAAATAACATTCTTATAGAAGATATTCACTCATTGGATGTTTTGATGATGAGAGAAGACAAGCACTGTCTAACAGATTGTTCCAGAATCTCATACAGGTGTTTAACCACCTGATCAATCCCTGGAATGCCTTAAATGACCACCAGAACGTCCTTAAGAAACACAAGAACCATCTAAAGGACCCTTAGAGCATCCTCAGTGACAAGCACCTATTGAAGGACCTCTAGAACATCCTCAGCCGCCATTAGAGTTTAACTAGAACCACCTGTCACCACTAGAATGTCTGAAAGCATGATCAGAACCACCTAAGGGACCCTTAGAACCTTAGAAGAGCAAATTACCAGTCAAACAAAAATCTTCTAATTCTTGATCAAAGATCCACATTGCCCAGTGAAACATGATCATTTCCACAGGCTCAGTGTTATGTCACCCACAGTCGGCTCTCTATACCTGCAGTCAGACCACGCAGTCAGTGGATGGTTGTCGCCCCCTGCAGGTCACACAGAGAAACACCTCCTCATGTCAGACTGTCAGACCTCTGTGATGAAGAGTTTCAGTTCATTTCACTCATATTTTATCATTTCACCTTAACATCAGCTTCAGTGAGCATTGCATCACTCAGGCTAAAGCTACCACAGTGATGAAGACATCAACAACAACAATGTGTTTCTGCAGTTTATGATCCAGCTGCAGAGCTCTGATCAAACTGATGGTAAAACTGAAATGTTTCTCTTATGCGACCAGAAGTCACTGTCCAAAACACTTTATAACTGAAATATACTTCATTATAAACATTTCCTAAAGTAATTTGGACGTCATTTAAAGGAACACACAGGTGTTTTTTTAAATTATTTTTTATCCACATCAGAATTATTTTAAAATCCTGTTGACCATTTTCCAAATCCATTCCTTCCTTCGTGTGAATTTATGATAATTAAATATTTATCGCATTTATACTGTGAAATTAACTGTCGCTGTAGGGTTAAAGGTCATATTCTGCACTGATTGTAAAGCCCTTAGCAATAGGCTGTAATGCAATAATGTAATTTGTGTTTTCAGGCTGGATAAATAAAACTGACTCGACTTAAGACAAGATATGAAAGAAACATAAAGCAATATAAGAAGGCAAATCTCTTTTTAAAAAAAGAAAGATAAAAAAGCTAAAGTAGAACAACACAGATTAAACAGTAGAATAAAAATTAAAGTGCAGTTGCTGGGCCAGATAAATAGCCCCATGTGTAATTTAATAAAAATGCAGCAGCAAAAATTTTCAGATATTGTGCAGACAAATGTGGCTTTGGGACAATTTAACATGTTGAAATATCAGATTTCACATGGGAAAACAAATGTGAAATATGAATAAACTGCCTTTTTTCTTTTGGTCCAGTCATTTAGTTTCAGTTCATTTTCTTTAAAAAAAATTCTTCAAAGTCATCAACATTTGTCAACTTTATTTTTATCCAGGGAAGTTTATCATCATTTGGTTGTGTTTTTGTGAGCATGAACAATTTTGAAACTCTCTTGTGTGGGGCATTTAAGGACACTTCAGTGTCCAACATTTGATGGTCTGCTGCCAAAAACAACACTGATGATGTCAGCAAATCAAACTCAGAGGACAAACACTGAACAAACACGGACAAAGTGAAAAGAAAAGAAAACTGTGATTAGTGTCATTTGTTGCATTAAAAGGAAACTTTTCTGTGTCTCTGAATGCACCAACATAAAGTTTGTAAAATGCCTCTGCGTCTCTGTTACCTGCAGGTAGCCCTGCCTGGCTGATACACCTGTACAGCTGCCCAGGTGTTGGCAGGAGCCAGAGATAAGACCAATGTAGCGTGTTGGTTTAGGTTCATATCAGCATGACACAGAGCTTAGATAAGACAAAGGTCATGAAACGACAAAGGTCAAAGGTCACGGTGACGACTGCAGAGAAACATCCACACGATCAGAGATTTGACTTTAACAGGTGATGGATGTAAAGGTGCAGCTCAGCTTGTTACTTCTGTCTCCTTCCTTCATTCTCCTTTATTTCCTTGCCTCCATCTTGCTGCCATTGCTTCCTAATTTTCTCTCCTCACCTCCTCCTTTCCTTACTTCCTCCTTTCCTTTCTTACATTCTTCTTTTTTTGCCTGCCTTCCTTTTACTATCTCTTTCTTCCCTTCCTTACCTCCTTCTTTCCCTTCCTTACTTCATCCTGTCTTTCCTACTTCCTCACTTCCACCCTTACCACCTCTTCTTCTTTCCTTCCTTACCTCCTCTTTTTCTCCTTTATTATTTCCTTCTTCCTTTTACTACTTACTTACTCTTTTCCTTTCCTACATTCTCCTTTTTTTTGCCTTCCTTCCTTTTACTATTTCTTCCTTCCATTCATTACCTCCTTCTTTCCCTCCCTTACCTCACCCTTTCTTTCCAACTTCCTCACCTTCCACTCTTACCTCCTCTTCTCCTTTCCTGCCTGGTCCTTTCCCTTCCTTACCTCATCTTCTCTTTCCTACTTCCTCACCTGCACCTTTTCCACCTCCTGTCCTTTCCTTCCTTACCTCCTTCTTTTTCTCCCTCTCTTATTTCCTCCATTCTTTTACTATCTCTTCCTTCCCTTCCTTACCACATCCTTTTTTTCCTGCTTCCTCATTTGCACCCTTGCCTCCTCTTCTCCCTTCTTACTTGCTCCTTTTCCTTCATTACCCCCTTCTTTCCTTATTACTTCCAGAAACTAAAGAAAAGCACAGAATTTTATCATTTCAGTGGCAGAATTTTTTGTGACAATCTATACTCTGTTCACTTTCCTCCTTTCCTTACTTCTTTTCTAGTAGAAGATAAGTGATGAAGAAGTGGAGGAAGCAAGGAGAAGGAGGTCACTGAAGGAGCAGGTGGATGAGGAGAAAACTCACCAGAGGAGTGACCAGAGGAACAGAAAATAAAAATGTGTTTAAACTGACAGAGGATCTGATTTGAGAAGCAGAGCTGTGCAGAATCTGCTGAGTAAGACATGTGATAAATGGATCAGTTTGTGGACTAACAGCCAAACTCCTCTGTATTCAGGAGGCCTCAGGATGTCTCCTTTGGGAGAGTGTGGTCACCAGTACAGGAGGCTGTGGTTAAACTGGTGGAGTCCCAGTGTGACTGTGTCACAGTCCAGCTGGGTGGAGCTCAGAGAAGTTAGAAAAAAACTTTAAACAGAGAGCAGGGGGCCAAATAAAAACAGCTGCAAACGTTCACGTTGTTAAAATCCTGGGATGGAGTCAGAGCCAGTAACCGTGGCAACTGTGGCTCGTCGTAAATCATCGAGTCACTTCTGGGCCCTGAGCCAAAACCACAACAGGTCTTAGGTCTTAATTCAGGTCCAGTTTTCACCTCCTCACCGCCATTGAGGGGGGTGTTACCTAATGTGTCACTGCTCACTGTTACCATGATTGATTGATTGACTGATTGACAGACGAGAGGAAACAATCAATACTGGTTCATTTTATCAGTGTGACCAAAGTCCCGTGTGTGTGTGTGTGTGTGTGCGTGCGGGTTTCGGCTTGTTTCATCACTTTTCTTACGCAATCTCACTGCAATTGTCAAGAGTCCAAATGTAGAGAAACAGCTCCACCTGCTGGATCAAACACAAACTACACAGTCACTGCAAACCTGATTATTTGTAGTTTTTAAAAAACAGATTCTATTTTCAGCTAAAACACTCAAGGAAAACCGTCAGGAGCATCACAAGTTCTGTTCAGATTCATAGATGTTTTAGGATCTGCCCTGTTAGACGTCTGAATAATTGATTGCATTTAAATTTGATCCTGAAACTAATTGACTGCAGCAGAATGACAGACAGGTCAGGACACTGCAGCAACATTCAGAAACTAGCTACAGGAGAACATAGCATAATGCAGATTATATAGAGAGATGTAAAGTGGTATCATTAAAATTGTGGTAATAATAGTAATGACAAAGTAGTAATTGCAATAGTAGCAGTAATACTAGAAGTTGTACTAATAATTTCTAAATATAACAGCAGGCTTTGAGCAGGATTGTAGGAGCAGCAGGAGTCTTATCATCACAGATCAGACTTTACAGCTTCAGAGGCAGAAGTACCTGCAGAAAGTGACAGATGAGGAGAGAGAGACGGAGGAGCACAATACTATGGGAAAGGGAAGATATTGTAGTAACATGTCTTTATGGGATATAAATCCATCATGATGTAGAGACAGAGAGAGAGAGAGAGAGAAGCTCAGTGCATCATGGGAAATCCCCCGCCAGTCTAGGCCTATAGCAGCATAACTAAGGGATGGGTCAAGTGAGCCTGAGCCAACCCTAACTATAAGCTTTATCAAAAAGGGAAGTTTTAAGCTGACTCTAAGTGCAGAGGGTGTCTGCCTCCTGGACCCAAACTGGGAGAAGGTTCCACAGTAGAGGAGCCTGATAGCTGAAGGCTCTGCCTCCTATTCTGCTGCTGTAAACTCTAGGTACCACTTTTTCTAGTTCCTGTCAATAATCGTGCTGCAGCATTTTGGATCAACTGCAGAGTCTTTAGAGACTTGTTGGGGCAGCCTGATAATAATGAATTACAGTAGTCCAGCCTGGAAGTAACAAAATGCATGGACTAGTTTTTCAGCATCCTTTTGAGACAGTAAATGTCTAATTTTGGGAATATTATGCAGGTGAAAGAAGGCAGTCCTAGAGGTTTGTTTTATGTGGGTGTTAAAGGACATATCCTGATCAAAGATAACTCCAAGATTCTTTACAGTGGAGCTGGAGGCTAGGGCAATGTCATCTAGCATAACTACATCATTAGAAAATTGATTTCTGAGGTGTTCAGGGCCAAGTACAATAACTTTGGTTTTGTCTGAGTTCAGCAGTAAGAAATTGCTGGTCATCCAAGTCTTACTGTCCCTAAGGCATGCCTGAAGTTTAGATGAGGAGAAAATACACAATGAAACACAAACTCACCACTAAGAGACACAAAATTACCACTAAAAGATGCAAAACTACCAATAATAGACACAAAACCACCATGAAGAGACAGAAAATGACCATAAAGAGATACAGTTGTGTGTCATTCAGTCTGGGGTCTTTCGCCTGTGTAGGGGGGATGTGTGTGTGTTAAGTGTCATTTCTGTGTTTCTATGGAAGAAGGAAAGTTGAATTGAGGGTAACTGAACCTCCTCAATCCTCTTGGATAACCATGAACTGAGAATCTACACAGACAAGTTTTCAGAATAAAAGTCTTTACATTTCCCTGCCAACAGAGATATGAACTGTGTCTCCAGTAGAGAGCTGTAGAGATAAAGGACAGTTAGCCCAGCAGAGGATGTACTTCCTGCGGCAGCTGAAGAAGTTCAACCTGCCAAGGACAATGATGGTGCACTTCTACACCTCCATCATTGAGTCCATCTTCACCTCCTCCATCACCATCTGGTACACTGCTGCTACTGCCAGGGACAGAGACAGACTGCAGTGTGTCATCCGGTCTGCTAAGAAGGTGATCGGCTGTAACTTGCCTTCTCTCCAGGACCTGTACACCTCCAGGACCCTGAGGCGGGCAGGAAAGATCATGGCTGATCCCTCTCACCCTGGTCACAAACTCTTCAGGACACTCCCTTCTGGCAGGAGGTTGCGGTTCCCCAAAACCAAGACCTCACGCCACAAGATTAGTTTCTTCCCGTCTGCAACTGGGCTCCTCAACAAGATCTAGCCCCCCCCCCCCCCAACACACACACGCAGACTGTCACAGACTATAACCCCCCCACCCCCCACTACACGTTACATTATGTGCATTATGTTACGTACATCTATGCATTACATTAACGCACATCCGGACAATCACTGCCACCTTCTAACATTTTTGCACTCTACACTTTACACTTTACTTTTTAATTATGTATATTTATGTTCCTTGTATAGTTCTTGCTTCTTGCTCTTCGCTCTTTTTTTTACTATAACTGTCCTTTAGCACCAATATACCAAGACAAATTCCTTGTATGTGCAAACTTACATGGCAATAAAGTCTGATTCTGATTCTGATTCTGATTAAGTTTCCTACTGCTGTACTGCAGTGGTTCAGCCACCAGAGGACGCTGCTCAGCTCTCAGGACCATTGCACCTCTGATAAAGGTTAGCCTGTGTCTCAGTAAATGTCAGATTTCCTCCTCATGTGTTGTTATTAGTTGACACAGAGTAAGTCTCTGAGCTGGGCTGTAAACTGACTTCAGAACAGCTCTCAGTGTTTCCACAGCTCTGCTCATTATGTCATGTTGATGTTCAGTGTATTTCCATGCTGGACCCACATGATGTCACTACTGTACCATCAAGTCTTCGTACAGCAAACCGGATGTTCTGTGAGACTGCCTTCAAAATAAAAGTGTGACACTCAGTGATGGATCTTGAAAGTTTGCTCGTGATTTGTTCAGGATTATTTGTGTGGACAATAATTATTAATTAACTACTTTAACACTTTAAAATCTACTGTACAGTAAGAAAACAAAAATAGAAACAGAGGTTCATATTCACCACAACCATATACATCACATATACCTGTCAGGCCAGGTGCACTTTTTTTGGAAGGGACGACTTTCACCATTTATTTTGGTTTTCCTTTAATTTGTCGCCATTTGTATAAATCTATTTATTACAACATAACTATTCAGCTTTTTTGTCTTTTTTCTTTATTTTCCGTTTCTTTCCTTTATTTTGTGGCAGCCTTCCACCCCTCATTATTTCTACTTAATGTAATGCTGTTTATCTTGCCATGGCTTTTTAAGACAGCTTTTTAAGACAGAAGCTTTTAGTATCCTAATTCTCCTGATATTCTGGAGTCATATACATCAGAGTATGTGTAGGTAAACGTGTAAGTGTATCATATCTTTTACAATGATTGCATTTTTAAAGGTGAAAAGGAGTAAATAAATGAATGAAATAATGGTTTGCTGGAGTTGGATGCTGAGGTGTAGGGGTAACCAGGTCTTTGACATTACTTGTGTTTATCAATGCTCTCCTGTCGGTGTTAGTCTTGCTGTCAGGCTGAAGCAGGTCACCTTCTACTTTAGCAGAGGCCTCACTGAGAAAACATGTAGGTCCAGACCTAATTTTAAAGTTTTTATGTATTTGAAATAGAGTTTGCCTTTGATGCAAGATAAATAAAAATCCAGAGGAACCTGACATAAGAAGTACAACCTAATCTAACTTTGAAGATTCAATTTCTTTATTTTTTTAAACCAATGCTTGGAGAGATTTTAAAACCACTTTTTTTTTTCAGCCTCACACTAACACATCCCATCTCCACTGAAAACTCAGGCATGGGTATAAAAATGGTTTTTAATCTCTGAAAATGAGGTCATATAACAACAACAAAAAAAACAAAAACAACAACAACAATAATAATAATAATAATAATAATAATAATAATAATAATAATAATAATAATAATAATAATAATAATAATAATAATAATAATAATAATTTGCAAGGTTGCACCGGATGTACTCCGTACATCCCCTCAGTAGCTTCACGGATCCGGTGCTAGAGCCGCAAGGAGCGATCATTCCTCATTTAAAAGTCTGTTTCCGTGGAGCGCGGACCTACACCGAGCCACTCTGACACTTTTTTGCCGCAGTCGGTTTGCGGTCTCACGGCCATGGCCTCCATCACCTGCCGGGTCCAGTACCTGGAGGACTCGGATCCGTTTATCTGCACAAACTTCCCTGAACCTCGGAGACCTCCGACGGTGAACCTGGAGGAGAACCTGCCGCTCAGTGAGCAGATCGCCGGGATACACAAGCTGCTGGAGGCGCCGCTGAAGGTGGGTCAGTGACGGAGCTACCTGCGGTTAGCTCGTTAACGTTGACCTGTGTTTTTACCTATGAGCTGATACAACCCTCCACACTGTTTAACCCCCACCGAGCAGGTAAAATTATAGTAAACAGGACTTTAAATAAACTACTGTAAAGTGGCTGTAATCACTGTCAAACTAACAGCCCGAGAAATAACCTGTAAAGTTATAAATGAATAAAAACCTCAGGTGGGAGAGATAAGTTTACCTCAAGATCATGGCGACACTCCAAACCCCGTTTGAAAATCAGTCAGTTTAATCTGTCCTGCCTTATTTGGTCATGTAGAAAAGGATTAAAGAATTGATTTGTCATATCGACACATGATGTGCATTGATCAACTCGACTTGGTGTTTAAACACGTAAGTAGGATTTTGAAAGCACACAATAGAACAACATATAAAAAAAGAGCTAAACGTAATAAAAGACAGGATTAAAACATGTGGTACAGTTAGAGTGTGAAATATAATTTGACCTGAAATGCAGAGAGTTGGAGCAGAGCTGCAGTTTTCTGCAGTTTTCTGCTGGTCTGAGAGTTTGTTCACTTACGTGGAGAATAAAAACTGAACGCTGCTTCTCCAGGTTTAGTCTGGACTCTGGGATCAGTAAGCAGACCTGTCCCAGACCACCTGAGAGGTCTGATACTGGATCAGATTGGGATCTGGGGAGTCTGGACCTGATGCTGTGGTTGGAGCATTGTCCTATAATAATCAGTGGTTTTAATGTTGTGGCTGATCTGTGTGTATCTTATATTATTGGATCTATATTATTGATCGCTTACTCTGTGAGCAGCATTTTCACATGGTAGCAGGCGGAGGTGAGGCTTGGTGGGAAGTTTAATCCATTGACTGTCCATCACTGTGTTTCAGTCCTCAGACCTCATACAGACAAACGGCATCAGACATAAAGAGGAGCTCAGTATCATGTTTGAATTGATCATATTTTATTAACTACTCATGCTTTTGAAAGTAACATCTGAAGTGTTTTTATTATAGCGCAGTAAAATGTTCAGTATTTCCTCCTAAAATGTAGTGGAGTACACTTAGGAAGTTGAATAAAATAGAAATACTCAAGTACTCTACCTGAGAATTGTCCTCAAACGCACTAGTTTGAGTAAATGTACTTTAATCGCACAACTGCTCACAGCTTTGCCTCATCAAATTAAAAGTCCAGAGCGATGTTGCTGCACATCAGACTGATTCCTCAGTAAAAATGAGAGATGAAATGCCTAAGTGAATCAGCGTGGAAAAGCAGAATAAACTCCTCGGTCCAGTTTCCTGTGGGGTTGCTCAGTGATGATGCTTCTGTTTTTGTTGTATTCAAGTTTTCCAAACAGGAAGTGAACGCAGCTCCATGCTTCTTAAGGCTAACTCAGCACGAAGTCACACCACAGTGACATATGAGTCAGTCTTTTTTTCATTTCAGCTCTGCTTCCACGGTTATCCTGGAGTGCACTGACTGAGACAGAGAGAATTGTTGTTTCTGTAGTTGCAGTTCATTTGTTTCCCGGTGCGTCTTTGTTAAGGGAAGGATGAGCAGTCTGTGTTTGAACACGCCGTGCTCCGTGTTTCTTCTTATCAAACTCCCAGCCTGCTGCAACCTGATGCCCTGTTACAACACTTTTAATCCACGCTGCGACATGACTTTTATTTGTCACTTTTATTGAGATGTGTTTCAGCAGATCAAAGCAGAAATTCATCACCACAGTGTGAGTTACAGCCAGACTCCAGCTGGCTGCTGCGAGGCGTTCGGAGCCCCACTGGAATCTGCAGGATCAGATAAAGACCGGAGAGCGCCAGTCCCTCTAGATTACATTCCTACACCGACCCCCTAATTGTTCCCATCATGCCATGGGCCTCGACCTGCAGGCCACAGCCCCCTTGGTAGATGCAGTGAGGTGATATGATCAGCGTGGAGACTTTTCTGCCCTACTTTCCCTCCCTCCCTCCTCCTCCTTTTTGGGCCAAGCGGAGCGATTGTGGAGGAAAAGGGTGGGGACCTGTAAACAGGAGATAAGCTGGATGGATGGATGGACGGATGCAATACTAACAGCAGCGTGTTGATAAGAAATGAACAGGCTTTTCCTTCCGCACATGTGAAGGAGCAACAGCTGCACAAAACAGCCCGACTACTCATTGTCAGTTTTAAATAGGATCATAATGTGATGAAATAATGATGATGGACAGTCTGATATTTACAGTCAAATACTCTGGTTCCTCTTTTCTCCTGCAGGGTCAGACGTCGGATGTCGGCTTCATCTCTTTGTCCCGTACAGCGATATTTTTAGCCTAGCTTAGCACAAAGACTGGAAGCAAGGGGAAACTGTTAGCTCTGTTGCTAACATGGCTGTAGTTTGATGTTTCTGCCTGTGATTTGATCCACAGTGATTGTGTAGCTCCAGGCTGCACATTCCACTTTATTGTTATCATCAGCAAAAAATGAAACAGGCTGTAGTTACCAGAAATAAACCAATGTCAAGTTATCACATCACATGCAGCTTCAAGTTAAAGAGAGGAAAATGGACAGAGTTGTCATTTAAACAGAGCTGGAAAGTAACAGAGTTAAGGAGTATGATCTCCCTCTAACTGAGTGATAGTCAGCAGCTTAAACTGCTGGAATCAGGCCCAGCAAGTTCAGGAGTAATGCTGAACTGTAGATCAGTTAAAAAGACTTAGAAGTCATTAAAAACCAGGGTTCATCTCCAATATCCAGCCAGGAAACTGATGGAAATATCAAGAATTAGAAAGAGTTTGGTGTGTTTGCACTTCCTGCTCCAGAAGGAGAAGAGGATCATGGGTAATATACACAGTTGAGTCGAGCTACGCATTCAGAGCTCCAGTGAATAGACTAATGGGCATTGTTTTCTCTACATAATAATACTTTTGTATTGTACTGGAGTAAAATCCTGTAGGACTTTGAGTATTTTAACAGCATATAAAATATTTGTATTGTTCTTTCACCACTGGGTTTGCAGCAGGAACATCTGGATACATAAACCAGACAACAACACAGTCAACGTTTAGTGCCTGACAGGTTTCAGTACTTGCTGTCAGCAGGCCTTTAAAAGTCTTAATAAACACTGAAATCAGGGTTCTCGAACAAGACCTTACAAGGTATTAAAAGTCTTGAATTTCCTGCACATATGTCTTGAATATTACAGAAACTCCAGTTCTAACTTTGTTTTCATCATATCAGAATGGACAAAAAAGTTCAATTAGCAAATTAGTAACATGATGGCAGAGACAAGTAAAAAGCCACCTCACCCTCCTATACAAGACCCCCAGACTGAAAGAGATGTCTCTTTGTAGTCATTAAACTGAATCTCTGTGACTTTCAAACCAGAAATATTAACAGTCACTTCATATAGAGGCTCTGACCCCTGACCTCTCAGGCCCCTGGACCTGTGTAGTAATCCATACATGGATCCAGGTTGAAGAGGTTGACTTTAATTTGGTGCACTGCAGAAACCTTGCACAGTTCAGTCACCAGTCAACAAAAACTTTATTTAAATTTTACACCTACAGAGTGAAAAAGGTGGTTAAAACTTTTTCTGTGATATAAAAGTCAAAACTCAAGGTTCACTTACTTTTATTCTGTTAAATTCATTCAATGAAAGCTCCAGAAAAAAATAGAGTTTATATCTTTTTTAAAATCAGAAATATGTGTTCCTGAGGTCAGGAATGAACCTCATCGTTCCAAGCTGTAACATTAGTTCAAAACATGGAGGTGATGTCATATGTTGGTCGTTCGCCACAGGCTCCACAGTCCAGCTCCATGAGAGCGTGTAGATATTTTCAAACAGGGAGGATCTATGTGCTGCTGCTGCAGAGGAATGTGACTCTGCAGGTACAGAGACACTGCAGCTCACAGTCCACATCAGACCTGATTGTTTCCAGTTTCATACCTCGTTTCCAGTTTTCATACCTGACCGTGACTCATCGTACACACAGCTACAACATGCTCTGCCTTCCAGGCCGAGCACGGCAGCTATAAATAGACAGAAAGCATTTGGACCTGAACTCCACATTCACTCGATCACATACTGTTTACTAGAGGAAAAAGGTTTATCTCACAGTCACGTCTGCTGCAGAGGAGAGCTCGTGCAGAAAGTGCATGACGTGTTGTACAGATTAAAAAAAAAAAACGATGAACATTAAACTGCTTATCGTCTCGTTACAATCCAGTGAAGGCAACGGAGGCCTCCCCCAGCAGGACAAACCTACTACACCACGAATCCTGCTCAGAAATGTCTCAAGGAACATGACAAAGAGTCCAAGATGTTGACCTGGCCTCCAGCCTCCCCAGATCCCAATCTTATCCAGCATCTGTGGGATGATCCAGAATTTAACGTTGTGTCTGATCAGTGAAATGGTTATTGATGAATGATAAAACAGTGTCCATTCACCAGAAGACGACAGGGAACAGCAGTTGTGTTTATCTCGACTGTCCCTGCAGGACAAACAGGAACAGGCAGACCTCTGTTCAGAGCAGAATAATCACAGCTGATTAAAAGACTTGACCATAAATAACACTGATGAATTACAGAGCCTGTTCGTGTTGTAGCAGAGGAACGTCACGCCATGAGTGTAACCACCTCCCTCTGTGCAGCTTTATTAAAAGATGCAGCCAAACAGCAGATACATCAAGATACTTCATCACAGCTCATGAAGGAGATTAAGATACGTGAAACCCCTCAGTGCCTGAACACACCGACATGAAACACATGTTGATATCATTCAGTGTGACTTCCACTTCCTGAGGATGTCATTATCTCTGATGTCCGTCCAGAACAAACCTCCAGAAATCCACTGCAAACAGGAGCTGATCACAGCTGAGTCAGCAGCTTTTAATGGAGACAGTTTGACTGAATGGAAACAGATACAGGCTTGGTCGTCTCACTGCTGTCTAACGGAGCTTTTACATCTGTGGTGTTGATGCTGATGTTACAGCCTCACAGAGCTGCCAGCGCTGACTCTGTTTCAGTGGAGAGAGAAATTTGAACTCAGGTGTTTGGTTTGAGTCACCTCATGTGCTCACTGGGTGGTGCATCAAATCAGGTGAGTAATGGAAGAGAATTCTTACTGTACACAGAGATATAATTAAACTAACTTGTTATCATTATTGCATTGTTGTCCTTGTTTCTATTTCTGACTTTGCCATTACATCAGGTGTGTGCAGTGTTCAGGAGATGTTGGGTGGAAGCTGCTCCTCTGATCTCAGTTCAGAGTTCTATCTGAAAAAAGTCTTTTTAAACACATGACTTCTTTATATATCAGCAGATAAGATGATGTGTTCATGGTTAAATATTTTTGTCCTGCATGTTATTTGAAGATCGGTGTGTTGACGTAGAAATCCTCTGACTAATGAAGCAGACCTCGTCAGTCGAACAGGTTCTGTGGGTTATGCTTATGTATCATTACAGCAGCTGCTGTTTATTCTGAGGCTCATTATGAGATCAGGTTCACCCTCAGACTGATCTGTCTCTTTATGCCAATAAGTCAGGCGGCACATTACTCACTGAGAGTTATTTCATTTAGTCTTGTTTTAAATGTTTATTCCTGATGATGTTCCACCCTGTTTTGTTGTATTTGAATGTTTTGTTTACCACCTGTTTAAGTGTGTTTATATGCAATTTGATGTAAAGCAGCCAGGCTGATGTATCTGCTGATATCGTGTACATGTTGGCAGAGAAATAACAGTAAAGATTTAGAAACAGTCTCTCCATCAAGTCTGAGAGATCTGTCTTCAGATTGTTGATTTACATGAAGTGTTCATGTAAAAAAATTAAACATACCTGAAATCAGTACAGGCCTAAAAACAATCCTGAATCAGCCAGGTTGGAATTTAAAACACCTCAAGCTGTATTTAGTGTATGAAAGGTGCTCATACATATTGTGTGAATGCAGAGTTTACAGAGACACAGCTGAGGACTCTTTTAAATAAATAAATGTTAATAGCAGGAAAACCAAGATTGCTGCTCATTGTCTTTGTGTCCTGATTGATAATGTTTGTCTGTCTGTCAGCTGGAGGAGTGCACCCTTCAGTTGTCTCCCAGTGGAAACTATCTGGACCTGGACTCGTCTCTGGCCGAGCAGAGGGACGAGCTGGAGATCTTCTATGAAGATGTGGCGTAAGTAACAGCTTCTGTTTTCTGTGTTTTATCGACCTGTTTTATGCACATTTTCAATTTGCTTGTGAAAAAATGCAAGAAAAGAGTGTAAGTAAGTATAAAAACATCACTTCCAATGTAGAGAGGAAACCATCAAATCTGCGTGGAGCAATGAGAAGACCAAACTGTCTTCATATTAATACATAAAACAAAGAGAAAAGTCACATTTCCATCATGTTTTCTGTTGTTTGAGTTGTTCCTCTGTGGTGCTTTAATGGCAGCGTTGTCCACCACCACCAGTCCCAAAAGACCGCTGTGAGCCCTGTTTCAGTAGAGAATTAGTCCATGTTCAGACAGACGGTTACCCTGTGTTAAAGCAACGCAAGGGGCTACATTGTTGGGGGTGTGTTGTTTCGACCGCCTCCCTCAAGACACATAAAACAATAAAAGCACTGAGATATTTGGTCCACTGGGTTATTGTGTCTGCACACATTGCCATGGCAATCAACATCACTAAAATTACCCATTTTATTTACTGTTATGTCAGTGTGATGCCAGAGCAACCAGCAGGGTTTAGTGCGTCTGTGTTCCCAGCTGAATCTCTGGCAGCTGTAAAGAGGTGCAGGGTTTAAAAATGGGGTGAATACGTCATCTGAAAGTGGACCTGGAAACTGTGTATGTGTGTGTGTGTGTGTGTGTGTGTGTTTCTACAATGACAAAAAAAAGTCTCATAATTGTTCCTTTTTTTAGCCTTTAGACAAACACAAACTCTTTTCTTCTCTCCTTGTTTTTTCTTCCCTCTTTCCTTACTTTCTCTCTCACACGTTCTCTCTCTCTCATTCTTTCCATACCTCCACACCATCGTTCTTTCCATACTCTAATCCCAGCAGGCCACAGTCTGCTTGCGTAGGTTAATATGGAAACTGAGCTGTTCTAGGATCAGTTCAGAGCAGCTCAAACCAGCAGACCTGACTGAAAGATCAGTAACTTTTACGTTTAAGTTGTGTGAACAATATGACAGAAAAATGAATTATTCTGCACATGGTATGTTGTGATGGTCCTCTGATGAAGATGTTTATGCTGCACAAACTAAAGCAACCAAAGATTAAAGAAGGAGGACACATTAACAAGACATGCTTCTATGTAGATAAGTTTTATTTCTGTGTAATGTTAAACATTTGGGCAAACTACGGCTGAACTCGACTCAGACTTTTATTAGTTGAATCAGATCTCTCTTTTCAATACGAAGGTTACTTCTTGTTTTTGGTTGGCGTCTTGATCATCGTTCAGTTATGAAATCCTACCACACCAGTGAGTGCCTCTCCTGTCGGGCTGCTCACAGTGTTTTCAGCTTTTAACTGGTTTTAACTGGTAACTCGGACAAGTAGCTCTCAGCAGGTAGAACTCACCTGACACCGGAACTGAGAGTTATGAGAGTGGAGATCGAAGGTAAACATGAAGAGAGCAGGAGAAGTTTGCTGTGGGACCATTTTGAGCTAAGAAATAACAAAGCTCATTGTTAACATTGTAATGCCATTGATAATATTTTGTATTGTGTCTAAAAGGCTTTGGTTTTTTAATTTGTTGGGTTTGACTTGGAACCTCGGGCTCCACTGCCTTTATGAGGCTGAAGATCTTTGTTGTTTTGCTTTCTGTTAGTTCAACTTTAAAGGCTTTGTTTAAGAGGATTGTTGTTGGACTATAATTTCTTCTTGGAATAAAGATTTCATTGAGCAAAAACACACTTTCTTTAGCAGCCTATTTTCTGCCATAGGCATTTTCAGTATTAAAAATAATGATTAATCAATAATTCCTTGTTAATTTTCCGAAAATGTCTTCAAATGTCCATCCCTACATTGAATCATTGACTTTTAGGGGGCAGCCCTGGGCCCAACATTGCATTATAAGACACTGCTGTGTGTCGAACATCAAAAATATACAGTGCCTATAAAAAGTGTCCCCCTCCCCCTGCCCCTGTGAAAGTTTCATTATTTTCCAACACTGAATCAAAGCAGGTTTAATGTGACTTTTTTGAAAGTACAGAAAACTGAAACTTGAAGGTAAATGGCATTAGACCTCTGAGTTTTCACTGTGTGTCCTGTTCACTGAGGTTGAACTGGTTGTACTGGTCTGAACCCACTGTTCTCGTAAAGTCTCTGGGGAGATAAATGTTAAAATAGTCCTTGGAGACTTGATAGGATTTTTTTTCTGACTGCAGTTCTCAGTCTCTGTTTTTCCCCTCAGCTCTGACTGTCTGTGTCTCTTTTTTTTTTTTTTCCACAGAAAAGGAAAGAAACCCATTCTGATCCTGAGGACTCAGCTCTCTGTTCGTGTCCACTCCATCCTCGGTAATTATCTCCTCTTATTTTTTCTTTCCACGTCCCTCCATCCCTCCGTTCTCTCCTGCAGCAGAGTGATGAGTCAGGGGAAACTCTCAGTCAGGAGACACTTTCCTCTCTTTCTGTCCATACTTTCACCACAGTGACGTGTTACTCAGAATCAGCTGGGAGGGTTTCCTCTCTCAGAATCTGCTGCTCAAACTCGGTCTGCTTTTTACAGAGCCAACATCTCATTCGTTACTCAGAAAAATACAATATTTTCACCTTTGCTTATGACATGCAGCAAAATTTTTGCATCTCAGCCATTGTTTTTTGTACATTTTTGCACAAAAATTAGATTCGACATGTTCCCCTCACGTCACTGCCTCATGTGGTGTCCTCCAAAACTTGCTAGTTAAGCAGACTTTCCCTGAAGGTCTCTACGTAACGTGGTCTCCTGACTCCTAGAGATGTTCTTTTTTAAAACTGATTCATTGGCCAGGATGACTACGACTTAAGTCTTAGAGAGGTTTAGTGGAAGGTGGCATTTATCCATGTGGATATGTCTGAGAGACAAGCCCAGACTGTGGGGTCGTCTGGCTGGAACGACGGGTATAGTTGGATGTCGTCTGCGTAGAGTTGATATTGGAAGCCATGCAAGCAATTAACTGGACTCAAGGAGTTGGTGTATATTGCAAAGAGAAGGGGCCCCGGTACTGCTCTTTAGGGTACCCCTGTGGGATAAGGGTGCTTGTTCTCACCATGACACACTGGAGGAGTGCCTTGTGAGATAGGATTCAAACCAAGAAAATGCTTTGCCTGAGATGCCCATATCAGAGGGGACAGAGAGCAGAATGAGGTGGTTCACCATGTCAAAGGCTGCTGATAGGCCCAGCAAGATAAGAGCCGAGGACTGAGGACTCTAGCTGCCCTTCTGGGCTTCTGTCATTGACAACAGACCTGTCTCAGTGGAGTGGCTGCTCTTAAACTCTTAAAGACTGCTCTGGATCAAAGAGGGTGGATTTTGAGACCTGTTTCAGAATGGAAATAACAAAATCAGTTGATAATTCTCAACTTGAGCAGGGTTAAGCCAAGGCTTTAAGAGCAGAGGTGTTACCTGAGCCAGTTTGAATTCAGGTGGAAATGTTTCTGAAACCAGTAAAGCATTCATCACATATGTGATTTCTGACACAATGGAGGAGGTTGGTTGTAATGAAGTCCATTGCACATGTATCAGGATGGCTACCAGTCAGGAGTTTTGACACACCTCCTTCTACAGACAGAAATCCAGTCTGAATGGGGCTTTAGTCAAATTTACAAAGGTGCTTTTTGGCCTGAAAAGGCTTCCATAGAAAGAGATTATTAAATTTAAAGAGAATTCAATCTGTGACGTGTCTCTCTTGTCAGGACTCGTCCTGCCGCAACCAGACGACGATGACTGAACCTCAGTGTTCACCAGACAGGAGGATGATGGATATGATGACGATGAAATATATTTCCTGACACATTGAGTCATGGGATAGCATTTGTCGTCAGTGTTTTCAGTCCTGCTTTCAGTCCAACAGTTTCCTCACAGCAGCTTCTTTCATGACTTATCTTTCTACATGATCAACAGAGCATCTGCTGTTCTGACAGCCTCTCACTGTTTAATGTGGTCACTCAGTTCACTCTGATCATAGATTTAAAACTGTAAATAAACGTGTTTAAGAAGTCATGGTGTATCTGGTTAAAAACAGGCAGCATTTGTTCCAGAGCATTTCCTTTTCCTGGAATATACTCAGCTCTTATTTCTTTGCCTGGCTCTGTCTTTGTTGTTCATTGTTCAGATATCTTCCTCAATGAACTGTCAGGTCTCTATGACCTCTGACCTTTGATTGGCTGGTAGTGTTGCTGTGCTGCAGCAGCTGAATCACTCTAACCTGCATTAACAGGTGTTATGTTTCAGCAGGTTGAGTCAGTCCTGCAGGTTTTCTTCCAACAGCCAAGTTCGGCTTAAAAAAAACTGTTAACTGTGTGTTTTATAATGATTATAAAGACCTAATTTATACAAAGGATGCAGCTCAAAATCCTTCAAGAAGAAACAATAGAACAAAAATCAGACTTGACTGTCAGGTAGTGGAGTATCCTAGTCTTATCTAAACCCGCTCTTATTGTGAAGTGTGAAGTGAGGTGGAGGAGGAGTCTCTTTGTGTGGTTGGTTATTGTGTTGAACTGATCCTGGTTTATGTGTAGCCCCCGTCAGTCCTCTGCAGTCAGAGTGAACAGACCTCAGGTCAGTTCTTATCTGTCTCTGGACCGCTGCCTCTGTTTGTGTTGCTTTGTTAACAGTTCTGTGCTCCTCAGAGAGTTCACCAAGCAGCTCTGTTCTTTCTGTTCACAACAACTGACTGTTGCTGTTTTGATCCCAGCAGACCAAACCCTCCAGTCTGGTTTCATGGTTTTTATTTTTAGCCTTTTTCTAACCTTATCTGAGCATGTTGTGTTGCTGTGGTGTTCCTGTTCACAGCAGCTGGCCACACCAGCACCAGAAAGGACTGAGTTAAGGCCCAAGAGTCCTCACTTATTCTTAAGTTGTATTTCCTGTAGGGGTTTTGAAACAATGCAAGAAAGCTTTGTAGGCAGGGTGTGAAGTAGGAGGGGTCTCAGGGGATCTTGTTCCCTTTGACACTAAGGACCTCTTGAAAACTTCAATTAGATTTTTGGGAGTATAACTGTGTTTATCTGTTACGTGTTATTTGTTTGGATTTGTTTTAAAAAAATCACAGCCACTGTCTTCACTCATCATTATCTTTATCAGCTGATGACTTCTCTGGTCTTACAGTCTGAGCAGCAGCTGGAGCTAAACATAAGGGCTGGGAATCTCTAGGCACCTCACGATTCGATTGGATTATGATTCAGAGGGCTGCGATGTGATGATAAAACGATTATTGATGCATCTTTTTTTTCTGACTGTGTGACTACTTGGCAGTTTCAAAGCAAGGTATCTGTAATGATCCATAATGGATCACTGTGTCAGTAAAATATCTTTGAGATGGGACGTTGTAACTCATTTCCAAAGTGAGCAACACAGGGCGAAAGCCCTGGCACTCAACTACTGAATATAGACACAGTAAAAGTTGCGATGGAGTTTGTAATTCACTTTGCTCTCTCTGAGTTGGGTGGGAGTTTTGACATCTCTTGCTCGATGGTTCTCCATTTGGCAGCAGCTACAATTTGGTGTTTTTCTTCCTCCTCCAGGTGGAAATGTGTGATATGATTTCTCATGTTTGTCATGTTTCCAAAATATTTTAGTTTAGTTTGACACAGATTGAAGATAGTGTGGCTCTTGTCCAGGGCCTTTTCCCCTTCAGCTTCATAGAAGCCAAAGTGCTTCCATACATTAGCTTTTAATGCAGAGAGTGGTGGTTGGATTTCTTGCTCAGCCATCTTGTATCTCTGTGAATGCCATAGACTTCTGAGTTCCACCTTTTTCATTCTGTCAATATTACCATATCAATTAACATTTAGAAAATCCATTTTTGACATTTGTGAATCGATTCAGAATCCTGTGCATCATGATGCATCTAGGTATCGATTTTTTTCCCCCCACCCCTATGAAACATCTTAGGTTTGTCCTGAGGGTGGCACTAGAGGAAAGATCATGGGGTCATTAAAGTCTAAAGGGTTCATCCTCTGCAGAGCAGGAAGGAGATCAGTGACTGTTAATCAGTCCATCAGTTTGCCATATTAAGGGCTGAGTGTAAGTGGACTGTGAAACCCTTAAACAGCGAGTTTGCGTTGGTTCCAGCTTTTACGATCGTCCTTACAGGAAGTGCACTTGCAACAGGAGAAGGGAGGAAACAACATACACATGTAAGGGTTCCATCTTTCTACTTTGCCAAGTGACGTTGACATTAATTAGCCTAAGGCAGGTTGAGAGATATTTGTGGAATTGCAACGATGCCTGCTTATTGTGGTTTGTGTGTAACTGGCAGGAGTCACCTTTAACCTTATCTAACAGGCTTATGCAGTGCTTCAGATGCTTTTGCCTTCTGCAAGTAGGTATCCTGGCCTCTCACAGCCTTGCAGGCAGGGCGTCTACTCATTGCCATGGTGATGGCTGCCTCCTTGTTCTGGTAGAGCGGCAAGGATGTCCCATAATTTGGGTATCCATTTATACCCTCCCCCTTCATTAGGAGTGCCCTTCACAGCTCAGAGTCTGATTTGATTTGGAGTGACATTCTGACGTTGGTAGAGGCTGGTTTAGGATCTGTTTATCAGATTCACCTTCTCTGGGACACACTACAACATTCAGAGAGTTCCTGCAGTCAGCCTGCTCCCTCCCTCCCTTCTCTCTCCCTCCCTCGATCCTCCCCTATGCACTGCCTGGCATGACCCCGCCCTTCCTGCTGTAGAGGGGATTTCCCAGCATGCTTCCTCCTTCGAGTCTCTCTCTCTCTGCCCTCTGCTGCCTTCAGGGTTAAACAAACAGATGTTTGTGCCAAGTTTGCAGCTCAGTGAATGACAGGACTGAACATCACCCTTTCTCCTGTTTCTGTTCCTCTTCCTGTTTTTTCTTTGGAAGCAACACTGACAGATTTAATTTCTTTATTTATTTTTTATTGCTGTGTCAAAGGAGCAGAAAGAAATCCGAAGAATAAAAACATAATAGGGACCTTTTACACTGAGTACAATGAAGAAAACACCTCTCTCCTAAGTGCAAACCAAAAAATGTGAGGAAAAGATTCAGAGGGACTGAAGAACAAACAGCTCTGATGCAGAACAACAACATGTTGGAGAAGTGAAAGCGTGTAGACAGGATTTCGTGGTTCAGGCTCAATTGGTTTCGTGTTAATTCTCTGTTGAATCATGTTTGTTCATGTCCTGATCACACCTCTGTTACACTGTTGAGACAGACAGCTCTTTAATGGTGCGTTCAGGTGATCCTAAAAAACTTGTTACATGGACCTTTTTATTATTTTGTGATGCAACAGGTGTTGATTTCAACAAAAACTTTGACGAAAAATGTTCGAACACAAACCAGATATGTTACACCTATACACACATGGATTGAATGTAGCTGTAGTCCCTGTCTTTCTCTAGGTATGATGCTAACGCTAATGCTAGGTGAGCAGAAACCACAGTGAGCAAGCGGCTCTGCTCAAACAGCCACAGTTTCTGACAAATGGATTCAGTGAGAGACTGAGTCTGTAGTGTTACAGTAAACGAGTAAACGGAGCCCAGGGCGCTGACGTTTGTTATTCTGTTGTGGAAGTTGTGACATCTCTCAGCTTGTTCCCGGTCAGGAGGGTGATAACACTATAAAAATACTCAATAGGAAAAGAATGTAGAAAACTGCCAAAATGTTTTATTATTTCAGATAAGAAACACCAAGAGTGTGCGCGCAAACACAAGGGGATCATAAAAAATAAATAAATAGGTCTGTGAGTAAAGATTATTTTCATCGATCAATCTGCTGATTGTTTTCTTAATTGCAAAAATCAGAAATCAATGAGAAAGCTCCTCTGGAAACCTGAGGCGACATCTTGTTTAACTCAAAAATATTCAGTTCAGAGCCAGAGCAACTTTCCATTATTAATTAATCTGTCTTTAATCTGTCAGACAGTCCAAAGGTGTCCACAGATGTTTCTGTCACAAAGAAAAGCTCCTCAAATCTGACTTGAACAGTTGATGCTTTATTAAAATAGTTGCCAATTAATTTTCTATCAATCAACTAACTGATCAATCAGCAGATAGTTTCAGCTCAGAAGCTTCATTCATATGTTTATGGTATATGTGCTGTTGACCTTTGACCTTCGACCCTGGGCAGGTAGTTCATTTTAAACCAGACTGTCCTCAGATCTGTTTCTGTTTCTGCTGCAGGAGTGTGAGGCTCTGACAGCATCCTGTGTGTGTTGGTGTGTTGTCTGTGTGTGGCTAAACCTGAACTCACCATCACATCCTGACATGACTCAATGTGGAACCACAGAACTGCATTTTCCTGTCAGGAAGAATATTACTAAAGCCCTTGGTGCTAAAGTGTGTATGTCTGTGTTAATGTGTGTGTTAATGTGTGTGTGTCATGTTGTCGGCCGGTCGGTGACAACATGTTTAATCAGCCTGTGACTGTGTTTCCTTCCATGTTTTGTTGTGTTGGTTTTGCTCTGACAGTCATTGTTGTTCAGACTCTGCAGGACGTGAACCTTCAGTCAGTCACACAGACTCAACTGTCTCCTTTGTGTTGTCGACTTGGGTGTATTAGTTGTTTTTCTGCTGATTACTTGAAAGAATCTGAGGCATTTTTATCTAATGAGATGGTTCAGATTCCCCCAGATATCACTATCATCTTTTCCATCATTACAAGGAAACAAAACAGGAACATATTTTAGCTCCATGGCCTCTCTGGCCCTTTGTATCTGACAGGAATGTAAACACAATAAGATGACCGGCTAACAGTGAAGCTAATGATGTATTCACTTACCAGAAACAAAGTTCTGTTAGAAAGCGCTTGTGATTAAGAAGCTTAAAGTGACCATGTGTACTCATTGTGAAGCTTTAGCTTAGTGTTTTTTTTATTAACCCTTGAAAGCAGCTGTAACTGTCCTCTGGTCTGTAGAGTCCTGTCACAACTATAGAAAACCCAAAATATGATTTACAGCTGCAAAGTAATCTGTATTTTATTATATTTTGTTAGTGGACACATCGTGCTGTGCTGTGTTCCTGTAACACACATTAGTAAATCAGACAAGTTCATGCTGCGACCTAACACCCCAGTTCTGCCTCTAAAGTGTCTGATTGATCATTCAGCTCAGAAATATAATCCTCATCGTTCACTTCAGGTCTATCTTTGTATAGATTCGGCAGAACCAAGTCTGATCCAGCACCTATGGGACCTGCCTGATATTGTGTAGGTCCCCCTTGTGCTGCCA